>JAWZYV010012635.1:0-177779 GCA_038373885.1 Cheiracanthium punctorium | reverse complement strand
TCTAAAGTCCAGTATGTGTAGAAAATTCTAGTAAAGTGTCCACTAGTCAGGATGGAACACAAACTTTACTGCTTCTAGAACTTGGTCGAACGATCAGCTGTTCGAAAATCGCAAGCGCAGGCAGCCAGTACAACGTGCTTCTACTGTGGGACCGCGTACGCCGATATTATATAAGTTTTTTAATGCTAAACTTATATGAAATGTTTATTATATAAGATTTTTAAGTCAAAAATTTTAAGTACTAATGCTAATATTAAAACTGATGATTATGTTAAGTTCAATAAAAAAAAAAAAAAATTGACATCATAAATGATTCATATGATTCATATTAGTCCCGCAGTGGTCTGGGCGCTCAACTCCGTTCCCGTAAGAACACGGTAGGTGAAGGAGCATCCGACTTGGCCAGTGCTTGGGAGGGTCCACTTCCCCTCGGCTCGACTACTGTGGGACCGTGTTCGCTAATGGGACCTGGTGCACGTAAAATCTGACGTGGCTCCAATCTCCTCCAAGTTGTTAAACGATGCCTGTGGGGGTGCCGATTTCAGGGGGCTTGTCCCTCCTCTGCAATGGGCTCAAAATGAGGGGACCACCGGGCTAAATTTTACTTCCACCCACTGGGGCCCTCAAAACGGGAGGCACACCCCCTCTGCCCATCGCCTCCCTTCAGGGGTGATATGGCACCGCCGTTTGCGGTTGTCAGGGGGCATCAGAAACAACAATAACGTGCTTATAACCGTCCGCTTAGTTCCGAAGCTTTCACACGTTCTGGAATTCTCACACAAAATGAAACACTTCCACTGAATTTTTGCCTATGCTACCCCCTGTTTTCCCCCATTGATTAATACGGCGTCTTCTAGAAAACGCTATATTAATCAATGGGGGAAACCCAGAACACGATATCTCGCGTTCTATTTGAACGATTTTGATGCAACAAAAAACAAAATTTAACTATTTGACGCTTAGAATACGAATTTTGAACTATTTTAAATCCCAGAACAGCGAGTTGCTCCGAAAATTCGTAACAATATGTTATGTGATTATTGTGTCTATATGATTAAGACACATCCTCGAAAAATGTTACAAAGCTATAACCCCGTGCAAGAAACGTGTTTTCCAACCTTAAGGCTAAGCCGTTGTAAGTGTTTACAGGCTGATAATTAATCAGAATGGGATTAGCAATGTGGAGCAATTTCTTTATTCTAATAGCATTTGCAGCTTCACTATTTGAATAGTAATCGCTGTTTCAATATTCCAATTACATTCTCAATTTCGTTATTCTAATAGTATTTGCGGCTTCACTGTTCTAAAAATAATCGCAATTTTGTTATTATAATATCAGGTTGTAACGAAAGTTTTCCGCCATATCTGCCTGAAAAATCCATCCCATGCCGCCATATCTGCCGCCATACCTGCCTAACTTCTAACTCCTTAGATAACTGTTCTTCAACTTTCGGTACCAAACCTGCACAGTATCACATGATACAACAATAGTACTTAAAGCTGTACTCATAACTTTGTTGATATTCTGTAGCTGACTTTTTGCAACACAAGTGGAAGTCAATGATGGTTCTAATCCTCTAGAGTGATAGTTCCATTTTGGACACCTTATACTTAATGATTACTATATTTTTTTACAGATTTCACAACACAGTGTTATAAAGTAAGCCTCTTTCTTTCAAATGCCAAAAATCGTTTGACAAAATAGGAGTAAATACGCCAACGCGAACTGTGTGCTGACGATGTTTGCGGTGGCGGGAAACTTTCGTTACAACCTAATGGTATTTTCGGTTTCACTATTTGCATAGTATTCGCAATTTTATTATAGGAGATTTCGAATGCCATGTGCTAAGCGTTCAAGTGGGCTTTTCAAAATCGATTATCACGAATGCATTTTGTGATGGATTAATTCGAATAATTTCATTTATTCACGCTTATCACTACTGCTGATATGTTAATCCAATGGCTAGTCTCAGGTCCGGACTGGCTTCTTTCGGGGCTCTCGACTAGAAATGTAAAGGGGGCTCCTTACTAGGAAATTTAGAAGGATAGGATACTATAGGATACTACCTTCAGGAACGGCCTACCTATTTGGTTTAAAGCCTGTTTTAGTTCCTGAAGTGTCCTACTGTCCTGCTGAACCCTAGCTCTAGGCTCAGGTCCAGCAAGCAGTGGTTTCCCTCATTTTTATTTTATTTTTTTACAGCACAATTTTTGGATTACAATTGGTAAAATACATCAGTGTTATACAATATAAAAGCAGTTAGTTTACAATGGTTTACAATTGCTCACAATATTGTTCTTAGAAAAATTTGACCATAGATACAAATATTTAACACGTTCTTTTTTTTACAGTTTTGAAAGTTAAAAAAAAGTAAATAAATATCTAAAAGTAAACAATAGGCTTGAGAATGATAAACTTATATTGATGACCATATATAGCTGCTGTTGCACTGTAGTTAGATCACAGAGACTATTTGTGTGTTTAAGCAATCAGTGATACAATATTATTAATAAATCTAATAAGGTAATGAGAGAGAACATAGAACTTCAAGTGATATGGCAAGGTGAGCCTGAGGCTACCGGGATCTAGATTGCTGTTGCAACATATGCTGTTGCAACATATTCTAGATTGCTGTTGCAACACCAGCTGGGTACCATCAGGGCTATCAAGCTAGCTTGTAAAAGTAAAAGTAAAAGTAATTTTGAAAAATTTAAACATAAATAAATACAACTAATATTCAAAAATGTGCTTTAGAAAGAAAGTTTTTTTTTTTTTTTTAATTTTGAAAGCATTTATATACATATACTCCCGTCACGGGGTCTGTGGGGTCCTCCGCTACGCCACTATGCTAATGAAAGGTTATTGGGAAATAAATAATCAAATTACTTTCGTGTATTACTCTGACAAATTAAAGTACTCTATAATTATAAAGTAATATATATTTTTGTCAGTACTCCCCCGCCCCCCGTGTGGCCCTGACAATTGCCGACCATCCGACCTGGCCAGTCAGAGCCTGGCTTACAAAATTTATAAATGTAAATGTTTACTACTTAGACATTTTTACATACAAGGTTAATCTAAACCAGTGATTCCCAAAGTGCTCCAGGTGGACCCCCAAGGGTACACGGGAGACAAGACAGGGTTCTACGTTGGCGTGAAAAAAATAGGATTCATTAACATTTTTTGACTAATTTGGGAATATGGTAGAAATGTGCAGCAGAGGGGGTCTACCAAAACCAGTAAAACTTCGAAAGTGGTCTACGAGGAAAAAAAGTTTGGGAACCTCTGATCTAAACTTTAAGGGGTGGTAGTACATCAGAGCAAACAATAATTATATAGGAACATAGGGTCGCAAACACCTCCTTCATGTACCTATTAATAATCACTTTGGAAGAAATGCCGAAGTGTTCGTCTACTTTCTTAACTCAGTTTCATTAACAATGGGCTTGTCTCTGAAAATTCCATCAATAAAATGAAATGGAATTCCAAAAGTATCAATTTTAGTCAAGTGCTTTCCGGTAAAGGTCCATTTTAAATTTTGAAGAACCATAGTCGAAAAGTTCACCAGTATTCGAGGATTTCTTCCTAAGCGATTATTAATAGGTACATGAAGGAAAAGTTTGCGACTCTACGTTACTGATCAATTATTGTTTGTCTTGATGTGTACTGTCTTACCTTAAAGTTTTGCCCAAGAGTTTAGATTCACCCTGTATAATTATTCATTCTATTACCTCTATCAGTTCGTTGATTGCACTACTTCTTTTAACCCTTTGTATAACTGTGTTGCATATCTGCAACATACCCTTTAAAAAGTATTGGAATGACTTTTTTTCTTCTAAAGCGAGCAGAAAATGATTAAAAAATCTGGAGTGACTCCACTCGACTTTCCGAACACTTACGATTAAGATCATTACCAAGCATTTAAATAAATTTTAATCGATGAATAATTCAAACATATATACCAAATGGAAACTCAATCGAATGCACCGTTTAAACGCTTGCGCACTTTCAAGAATTTCTCCCCATATGCCATTATGCCATAATATAAAAGAAAGTTTTGTCGTAGCCCTATAGGAGAACTAATGGCGTGGTAAGTCCTATACACACCAAAATCAATACCGGTCTTAGGATGGTGGTTTATAACATGTATACCCAATTTCAGCTCAATCGAATGCATCGTTTAAACGCTAGCGCACTTTCAAGAATTTCCCCCGATAGGCCATAATGTAAAAGAAATCTTTGTCGTAGCCCTGTAGAAAAACTATAAGTCCTATACACACCAAAATCAATACCGGTCTTGCGACGGTGGTTTATAACATATATACCCAGGTTGAGCTCAATAGAATTTACCGTTTAAACGCTAGCGCACTTTCAAGAAATTCCCCCCATAGGCCATAATGTAAAAGAAATCTTGGTCGTAGCCCTGTAGAAAAACTATAAGTCCTATACACACCCAAATCAATACCGGTCTTGCGAAGGTGGTTTATGACCTATATATCCAATTTGAGCTCAATCGAATGCTACGTTCAGGAGCTATCGTGTTCACTCACATACACACAAACACACATACACACACACACACACACACATACACACGTACATACATACATCTCGTAAAAATAGCATAAATGGATTCAGAAGCCCTCAAAACGTGTAAAAACACCAAAATCTCGAAGTCGATTTTTTTCATGATTACAATACTTTCCTTACATGGTACATGTTCGGAAAGTAAAAAGTGAAAAGATTGTGATATTTAACTAATATTGTAATACAAAACGGCATTTTGTCCTACAACAGTGTTATATTACGTTTTTACAGTGTTTTATCGAGATATAAAAGGCTTATATTTAGGATGAAATCGCTGATTAGTATCTCTTTATCAGCGCATAGTGACGTATCGCGTGGGTGTAGGTAGCGCCGCTTGGAAAAGCTTCATGCACGGACCACAGCCTCGTGACCAAATTGTAAGTAAGATGTCACGATTTGCAGGTGGTCACACAATCAAGCGTTACTTCTGCGTATCCTTGAGAAAGCAAAGGTCCCCGCATCGAAAAAAAAAAAAAAATATTAGAAAATCTAAAACACTTTCAGATTTTAAATACGAGTTAAAGTGCTATGTATTAAAAGCTTATCATAATCCATGCGCTTTCCCTATTTGCTTCCCTTATTCCATTAACCTTTGAGGCGCAACCTTTTCCCAATGCCGAAAAAAGGGCAGCCGTTGCCATCGCTCGACTTAACGACCAGCAAGATGACCGACGATCGAAACGCTCATCGCGTGCCACAGATCTAGAGACCATTTTTTGACCCTGTTTTCATAAAGTGTCCACCCATGTGCCCACGTACAGCCAGCTGCGTCCAAAAAGGGTCTCTAGATATGTTGCACGCAATGAACGTTTCGATCGTCCGCCATCTTGTTGGTAGTTAAGTCGAGCGATGGCAACGGCTGCCCTTTTTTCAGCATTGGGTAATCTATCCAGCTGTTCTCGCATTCTTCCATTTTTTCAGCAGATGTCAGTACTGTTAAAAAGAATCGTGGCAATTTTTTTACGGGAAATGACGTGTTCAAAAGTAAAGGATTCTCGTGGAGCCATGTCACCCGCCACTATTTTTATAGAAATCCAATCTATTCTTCGTGACTGGCAACAGTCAAAACGTCAGAGTTTGGTGATCCCAGAGCAGGATCACTGCGCCTAAAAGGGTTAAAAGCGTATCATAATCCATGCGCCTTCCCTATTTTCTTCCCTTATTCCATTAACCCTTTGAGTCGCAACCCTTTCCCAATGCTGAAAAAAGGGCAACCGTTGGGCTGTGCCGGCACAGCCAGCTGTCAACAAAAAAGGGTCTCTCGATCTGTGGCACGCGGTGAGCGTTTCGATCGTCCGTAATCTTGCTGGTCGTTAAGTCGAGCGATGGCGACGGCTGTCCTTTTTTCAGCATTGGGTAATCTATCCAGCTGTTCTCGCATTCTTCCATTTTTTCAGCAGATGTCGGTACTGTTAAAAAGAATCGTGACAATTTTTTTTACGGGAAATGACGTGTTCAAAAGTAAAGGATTCTCGTGGAGCCATGTCACCCGCCACTATTTTTATAGAAATCCAATCTATTCTTCGTGACTGGCAACAGTCAAAACGTCAGAGTTTGGTGTTCTCAGAGCGGGAACACTGCGCGTTAAAGGGTTAAAGCTTATCGTAATCCATGCGCCTTCCCTATTTTCTTCCCTTATTGCATTAAGTTGGAAAGTGCATCCTTATTCATGAGTGTGCCGTATTTGTCTCCCTTGTTCCATAAAACACATCTTTGGAATCGAAATCCATCTTAAAATCGCCTACGAAAATTATTCTGCAATCTTCGCCAAGCATATTCCGAGCAGTACCCCTTTGCATGTAACTCCATCAACTATGCTGCAAGTTACCCTTTCAAACTCAATTAGATGCTCCTTTCCTAAGTAAAATGAAAGTCTTCAGATACAATCTCCCTTTCTGCTTCGGGGGCGGATGCAAAATGCTCCCCCCAGTGAATTTTTTTTTTCATTTTTGCTTTTCCCGAAATTCCTTCTTAGAACTTAAAAGAGGATTCCAAGCATGGGGGCACAAATATTTTGATGATGTTCTCGCTCAATATTAGGTTGCAGTGCATAATATTACCGTTTGAACGAAAGTGTAGCCTGGGTTATTACATTATCTGTGATTTAGGCTCTTGTTCGGGGCAAATTTTATTACACTACAGAGAAGTTAAGATGCGTGTTTGACATTCTAGGCATATTTGTAGCGGGCAGGGGCGTAGCCAGAAAATTTTCATGGGGGGGGGTTACGACTACTACAACTCATATACATGTATACGTGTGTGTGATAATGTAGTGAAGAATATACATTTTGCATGGCAAAAAATTTCCCATGGGGGGGTTATGACCGCCCCTAACCCCCCCGTGGCCAGTAGCGGATCCAGGGGAGGGGCTAGGGGGCTTCAGCCCCCCCAAAAGAGATTGCTCAAGGGCAACATTCTGCTTTATTATACACTTTAAATAGCTAAAATGATCATATTTTATTACTTAGCCCCTCCCAAAAGCCTAATACACATTGGTTTAGACTAAAATTTTGATTTAAAGTACATTTTAATTGGGTGAAATAAGCTTTTTTAAAAATTTAGCCCCTCCCAAAAAAAAATTTTTGGATCCGCTACTGCCCGTGGCTACGCCCCTGGTGGCGGGAGTGGCTTTTCATAACATGGTAAAGAAAGCATATTACTTGATTATCGATTGAAATGTATTACAAAATGAATCTTAAAAGGCACTTTGTACTAGATTTTTAAGTACAGTAGACACCGGCTATAACGTACTCTCACGGGAGCTAAAAATGTAGTACGTTATAGCCGAAGTACGTTATAAGAAATACCGACATCAAAAAAAGAAAGTGGGCTCATAATTTCACTGTAATATGTGTTTTAAACACGTCAGATTTTTCAAAACTTAAATTAAATAAAAACATTTTCTTTATCACTTACAATTTTTATTGAGATAAATAATCTGTCATTTTTTTTTTTTTTTTTTTTTTTAAATGAGCAGATGCTACTTTAAAAATACCGTTTTGGATATCCATGATAGATTTCTGTAGAGTCTCTGCATCATCACAGCGGCATTCAAAAAATCGTCATGCTGTTTTTTACAGCATTTAATGCGTCGGGTATGCTTGCTATAGGCTCCTCTGTTTCTTTTTCACTATCATCGGAATCATTATCGATAGGACTTTTCAGAAGGCATTTACATCGATGAATGCCAAAGAAAAAACTGGGTCTTGTTCTTAGCCCTGCCTAGCAGGGGAAAAAGATAAAAGATCGCTCCCCTCATTCATACACAATTCATCTCGCTAGAGAATCTGGGAACTGGAAACGAGTGTTTTTGAACGTACTGAAATTTACGAGAAAAGAGATAAAATTTTTAAGAAGAGCAAAATTTTATTATTGACTTTGGTATAAAAAGTACGTTATAGCCGAAGTACGCACTTTCGTTAAGTACGTTTTAACCGAAGTTAAATAACATTATAAATATAGGACCCCTTCAATCGGGACCTAGCTAGCTTCCAGGTACGTTATATCCCAGGACCGTTATAACCGGTGCGCACTGTAATAATTTTTGTGTGCAATATGTTCTAAAACTTAAAATCGAATTTACTCTAAATTTCCTGATTGGAAAAAAAAATAAGAAAATCTGCTACACTTTCAGATTTTAAATACGCATTAAAGTGCTATATTAAAAGCGTATCATAATCCATGTGCCTTCCCCATTTTCTTCCCTGATTGCATTAAGTTGGAAAGTGCATCACTATTTATGAATGTGCCGCATTTGTCAGGCCGTGTACCATAAAACACATCACTAGAATCGAAATCGATCTTAAAATCGGTCACTAAAACTGTTTTACAATTTCTGCCAAGCATATTCCAACTGTACTTCACCGTTTTAAATACTGCTTGGAATGGGCAACTTAATCCATGAGTGGGCCGTGTTCTTCTCCCTTGTTCCATGAAGCACATATTTGGAATCGAAATCCATCTTAAAATAGCCTACCATCATTATTTTACAATCTTCGCCTGGCATATTCTAAATTTACTTCTTTTCTAGTTTCTAGCTAAATTCGGAAGATATCGCGCCAAGCTTGGTTCGGTTTTGAAGTTATTTTTTGGCAGCCAACTTGGCGATCCATTATCAAAAATGGCAAACCTTGTCAGGCTTTCAAGATTTAAATCCCTCCCCCCCCCAACCACTTACACGCTATCTGGCAAACACATCAGAAATGATCTTCACTGTGACAGTTCATGTCTACAAAACCTGTCTACAAATCATGTGTACAAAGTCTCGTAGAAAAAAATCTAATGTTAAGAAAAAAAAATTATTTTCGGAAATTCATAGAGATTTCAGCCAAGCTCGATCAATGCACTGTAGGCCCTTCATAAAAGAAAAACGTTAGGGGGGGGGGGCCACACGATACACACCTCCTTTCAAAGAAAATTTTTTGATTGGTATGTTCTAAAAAGCTTGTCTCCTCTCAAACACAAAATTTTATTTGTTTTTTTTTTCTGTGTTATGGCGAACTTGCAGGAGGAGTTAACAAAAAACACTCAAAAACTGGCCATAAAAGATGATATAAATAAAACTTTGCAAATTAGCACATATAACAAGGTACTTATCTTAATGAGTACAATTCTTTTGACCGAAAAAAAAACTTCGACATTCATCAACTGTCAGCACAATCTCACAGAATAGTGCAGACCGAAAGATAAACCCATCTTCCAGTCCCCACTATTTTATGAGACTGTGATCCTGACAGCTGATGAAAGCCGGAGATTTTTTTTTTCGGCCAAAATGATCGTTCTGATTAAGATAATTGTCTTGCTATGTGCGTTAACTTACAACACCCTTTCAAAGTTTTATTTATATCAAATTTTTAAGGAGCTCTAATGCGTATTCACGTTACATCTGGAGAATACCGCCCAAAACTCCACATCATTAGATCGACAGCCTCGAACCCGGGACCTTCACGCTTAGCCATCTGCCGCAATCAGGGTCTTATCCACTCGGCCGTGGTGGGGCACAGAATTTCACTCAAAGTAGTCTGAAATAAACGAATAAATATGACGTCAGTGAAACGTCATATCGAAGTGCTGCGTTGACTGAGGAGCATTTTAAAGAACTAAGAATATATTATGGATTGAAATTAGTTGATCCCAATAGTTATAAGACATCCATTGTAAATATTTATAGTATAGCACTTGAAATGGATGAATGTTACTTAGCTGCCGTAGGCCGTAAAGTATTGGAATTACACTACTGGCCAAAAGTATTGCAAATTTGAGAAATCTAACCCTCTTTTCAAGAATAAGCCCAGAAAAAATGGACAGGAAATTTGCCAGATTTAAATATTTTTGAGAATTTATGTAGTATAATTGGAAAGAATACACCTGAAAATCACCGAAAATCAAAATAAGAGCTTCAGGAACTAATTATCAGGTTGTAACGAAAGTTTTCCGCCATATCTGCCTGAAAAACTAACTTCTTAGATAACTGTATTTGAACTTTCGGTACCAAACCTGCACAGTGCCACATGATACAACAATAGTACTTAAAGCTGTACTCATAATTTGTTGATATTCTAGAGTTGACTTTTTGCAACACAACTGGAAGTTAATGATGGTTCTAATCCTTTAGAGCTTTAGTTCCATTTGGAGACACCTTGTACTTAATGATAACTATATTTTTCAGAGATTTCACAACACAGTGTTATAAAGTAAGCCTCTTTCTTTCAAATGTCAAAAATAGTTCGACAAAATAGGAGCAAATACGCCAATGCTAGGGATGGACGCGAGACGAAAAATAAGCGTCTCGCGTCTCGCAAAATAGCCTAAAAGCTTGTCTCGTCTCGCAAAAATCCCTATATCGTAATGTTAAAAATGTTTGTCTCGTCTCGCAAAAATGCTGTAAATCTCTGTCTCGTCTCGCAAAAAAGTCGTCTCGCGTCCATCCCTAGCCAATGCGAACTGTGTTCTGACGATGTTTGCGGTGGCGGGAAACTTTCGTTACAACCTAATATTTAGGTTGGCACCATGAAACACCGAAAGAAGTGTTGTAAAACATTGAGGATTCCATATCTAAAAGAGTGGCTGTTGTGATCATAGTCAAGGTTGCCCAGCAACATAATAAATGATATTTATCGCGTTTATTTATTATCCTCTTTTTGCGGAAGAACTTGAAATTAATTCTTTATTTAATTTTATTTCGGCGAGCCAAAATGGATTATGATTTCTGTAATAACGTATGTACTTTTTATGCTATTTTTTAATAAATTAAATAATTATTTTTGTCTTTAACTTAATGCTATTTTGTCTTTCAAGTACTAAATTTGACTTGCTGTCATTAAAAAATATCAATTATATTGATTTTTCTTTTTGTCGGGGGAGAGGGGGGCTTAATATTGAAAAAGGTTAGTTTTCTGAAACTTGCAATACTTTTGGCCAGTAGTGCATTTTGAGCGCTTTAAAAGAATTATAAATGCTATACGTACATCGTATTCGATGGAGAGCATTGTTTTGCAATCCTTGTAAACGAATTTCAATTTTGCCTTCTTTGAATTAGACTATTTTAAAAATAGGCTTTAAACAGTGACTGCCCCTCACGAACACTGACAATGTCTGACTAATAAAAAATATTGCATTTTAATTCAACTAAACGTTAAATCATCTTCATTTTTGAAATTGAATATGTCTCATGTGACCTGTTGCATTGACACCAGTTCTTTCAATACTCGGTACAAAACTGCTCTATTTAAGAGGTCTGGTACCTTCTAAAAGTAATGAAAATCGATAAAGCTTTGCATTGAATATAGATGCTCCTTAATTGCAAGTCTCTTTCATCACCAAATGAGATATATTTTTTAAGTTATTGAAAATTTTAAATCCACCTTTTTTTTGGGGGGGGGTGTCACCCGGTGCGGTCCGCACCCCCCACGCGACGCCACTGATCATACACTCCATTTTTTATACAGCGCTAGTGTCTAATCACTGTATTCGATGGAGTTGAGTCACTGTATATTTTCCCCCTTTCCCTATATTTAAGAGGGTAGTTTTTTATTTAACCCCCGATGGTCAATAAGTAAAAGATATTAGTAAAGTATACGAAGAATTTATTACCAAAAGTTAGGTACAGGCATGGTCTCTTTTCGACTTACACATTATGAAGATTTGAGCATTTGTTTAATCGGTAGAGGGGCTTCTCAATGCCCTGTTTTAGAAACATGACCGCCAGCTAGCTATGCAAACATGAGCCTGAACGTCGTTTTAAAATTCTTCATCCGTCTGGAAGCTTTGGCCTCTTAGCCTGCTCTTCATTTCAAGAAACAGGTGAAAATACCTCAATGCTAAGTCAGTAACCAAAAGAGAGCAATAAAGTGTTCCAAAACAACGGTAATGCGAGAGTGAGATCTTTGATGGTCTCTATTGGCCATTGACTTATCCCCGAGTGATTTCCGATATTTGAACTGAACAACTGCCTAGAAGTCCAGAGTAAGAAGACCCAAAGCTCTCCTTCAAATGAAGTTTTGTGAAACCATTTCAGGCCCTTGGGCGCAACTCGTGGCGGCAAAGTTTCACTAGCAGGGCATCGGAAGGTTTGTCTACCGATTCGTCAATTGCCTGAACCTTCATGGCGATTATGCTGAAAAGAAATCATATATGTACCTAACTTTTGGCAGTAAATTCTTTTTATTATTCACTCTTGCCTTTATTTGATTGTGCATCGGATGTTGAATAAAAAACAGCCCTCGTACAAAATTTTATATTTTAAATAACAAAAATAGTATAATATAATTTAATTTCGCTGTGTCATTCCCAGCTTAAACCAAGCGTGATGTGCAATATATGTGAATTGTATTTAAAATTTTTATCGAAAAATTCATTCACAAAGAATTGTAGTTTCAAATCATATTACTTTCGTGGCACTCTTAGTTTCAAAGCCTATCCACCACGACAAGGTGGTGCCACATCGGATAGGATCGGTTTTTAATTGTCCCGAGGCCAAAAACCGTATAAAAAGCAAGTATATATTCGGTTTTTAATTGTCCTGAGCCAAAAACCGCGTAAAAAGCAGAAATTGGTTCGGTTTTTAATTGTGAGCCAAAAACCGTATAAAAAGCATTATTTTTTGATGCTTTACATTTTAAAGCAACAAAAAATGCGAGCCAAACGTCTCCTAACCTTTTTGCTCCTGGCCTGCTGTGCTACGCTGAAAAAGCAGTCATCCAAAAACCTCTCCATCAGATCGGGTGGATACCGTGGAGGGGATTCGGGTGCTGCCACAGACAGCGGAGCAGCCGAACCGAGCGAGGAGTGGGCGTCCGTAAATTCCTCGTCATCAGAGTCCGGCTCACTCTGTGGGACAGCGAGACCCGGGACGGATGCAACGGAAATACTTTCGCCACGCCTCGCATATAAAAAAGCAGCCAAGAAGAAAGCCGAAAATGCTACAGCACTGCCATAAGATGGAATTTCTGATAGCAGCACCAAAACCAACGGTACAAAGAACATTTTGCACCAAAATAATCCAACCACTTAGTTCAAATGCTTAAAAAGTAGGGTCAATACAGTTTCAAGCACCGAAATGAAGCAGTTATAGAAGAAATCCAAGCATCTATTCCAAGAGCTTAGATAGAAATGATTTGCGTTGCTGATTGTTGCAAATTTTTCTCATTCACAACAATATACGTTCCCCGTTTTAGCTTTGAAACAGTAACTTGGTATTGTTTACAACAATGTAGTAAAGTTCCAAATACTATTTTACTGGATTCATTGTTTGTAGAAATTTTTCGTGATATTGCTATGTGTTGTTTTAGCAGCAAAACTTTGTTCACACATGCTTTGGGGGGATACTTCTCTATGTACTGGTCATTTGTCTGGCCCAGACATCAGAGTCATCTCCCAAACTATAGTATCACCGAGTCCCGCATCAGTCTACGTTCTTTAGAGAATCAAATAAATAGTACAGGACGGTTATAGTTAAATTTCCCCTACAAACAGTATTCTGCAACTGTAACCGGTGAGCAGATTGCTACCCAATTTGGCATATGGTAACATGAGATGCACTCAAGGGAATTTTTCAGGACGTTTAGTTAAAAAGATGTCCACTAGATGGCACATTGCATGCTGAAGTCAGCTCCAATATTACCCAAAGGAGTGAATGAATGCCCAAAGACTATTGAATAAATGTTAAAGTATCCGACTACGTTGACAAAGCCAATTTTGGCGAAAATTCACATTTTTGTTTTACTGTCTCAAAGTGAAGTACCGTACATAGATATTCTAAAATGGCCTTTATTTTAATTCTATATGTTTGAAGAAATCTAGTTATGGTCATTTAAATAGTAAGAGACGGTTATCAAAATTTGGTTGATTCCTAGTTTACGGTTCTTCTTAGCCAACAAGGCAATAAAAAGTTTACTGTGGTAACCTTGGAGACTTTTATTTGTTTTCTGAGACAAGACGGGAAAACGTGCCAAATTGGCAATTTTTGAAAACGCGCCAAGCAGCAAAGTAGGAATTAACCAAAAATTTTAAATGTTTTTATTAAAAAATGAAATTTTTTTGCAGTTAACTGCACGAAAAACACGATTTCTCAAGAACTAATGAACTATAAATGATTTAGCTTAGCATGCATATTTCTTGGACCTATGTGAGTGTAATAGACCTCAGGTTTTGATGTAGATCTATTATGTTTTACAGCTTTTTTATACCAGAAAATAGAGTGAATTTTGAAAAAATGCTTATTCACCACACTAAACTAATCATAGATCCGAAAGTTTTGTAAATACAACTTAACCTGCGGTCTGTTTTATTACCAACAGTTAAATGAGTAGACATGCAAAGCCGCATATGATTATTTTTGAAAAGCATTTTTCGTAGTCCGTTTTTCCCAACGATGACATTTTCATTAAATTTTTCAATAAATTTCATTTTTTAAAATAAATATAAATAGGATTTAAATTGTTATCATTCTTAAGTTTTTTCTTTGAAACACACCCAAAACATATTCTGAATGTTACATATTAGTTATATTAAGAAATTCGTCTCCGAACGTAGTCTGATACCTTAAAATTGTTTGTATATTTCAAATTAGCCATTTTCAAGCAAAACGCCACCTAGCGAACATTCTTTGAACTACTTTTTTCGAAATTAAATAGGGTATAATATATTTTGGAAGTCAAAAACTTGTTGTGGAAGCAATTACAACGTGCGCTAGAAAAGCATTAGACAAAACTATGTCTATACTCAATATATTTAATCTTTGTCCAATTAAAATAAATAACTTGATGTTTAATTTTTATTAGATACTCAAATCGGAATTGCACTTTCTTCGAAAAATGTACGAAACTTTTTCATTCGACAGATATCGTTTCCCTGGGAACATCTCCTCTCATATCAGTGTTTCATGCAGAGGAAATCGTTTTATTTATGAACAAAAGTTACACTGGATAACCTACAATAACTATTTGAAACGAATTAGAATCAGAATTTTCCCTCCATCGTTTGATAACCGTGGCTTCAGTATGACGTCATTGTCACTTGCGACACCTAATTTTGTCACGCAAATTATTATCTTTTTTGACTCTCGTTAATAAAAATGGAGCTGAAAATAGCGAAAAATCGCTTAAAAATTGAGGAACGAATGGATTTTTCCGTTTTAAAGAAGCGCAGATTATTTTCTTTATTTTTATATGTAATTATGAAAAATTTCAAGGGGATCTTACAAACGGAAGCAAAAGAGAAAGCATGCTTGTTTACATCCGCAGTGGTCGGCTGGTCGGAAGACGATATTATATGTGTTTCACAAGAGCGTCGGATTATTGAACTTGCCGGACTAAATAAACCGGATTGCCAAGAGTGTATCTGATCAATGTTGAGTTAATCTCCATGGTAAAAGGAATGAGCATTAATACAATTGAGCGAAGTCCATGGTAAAATTAATGAACATATATACAATTGAATTAATGTCCATGTTAAAATGAATAAACATTAATACAAATCAGTTAATGTCCGTGGTAAAATGAATGAAGATTAATACCATTGGGTTAATGCCCATGGTAAAATGAATGAACATTAATACAATTGGGTTAATGTCCATGGTAAAATTAGTAAACATTGATACAATTGGGTTAATGTCCATGGTAAAATGAATGAACATTAATACAATTGAGTTACTATAGTAAAATTAATGAACGTTAAGGCAATTGAGTTAATGTCCATGGTAATGTATGTTCAATCTTAATTTAATCTCCATTTTAACTATCCTTTTATTTACGTCTGAAGTTACTCATAAAAAAAGAAACCCACACTCTTGACCTGTGTTGGTACCATTCTTCAGACGGGAAGCAATTTCTCAGCAGCGCCATCTACAATGGACTGTTAAAAATATAGTTCAACGTTTCACCGAAATTCCGGTGCCAGTTTAGCTGCAACCGGTATTTTTAAAAATGTGGCCCTAAGATTCACCATTTTAGCGGTGTTTTCTCAAGCACCATCACACAGCAAAATTAATACACACTACTAGAAGAAAAGTTCTACCAGGGACTCGAACCCACAATGACTGGTCAAACGATCGCGCTTTGACAACTAAGCCACGACTGACAAAATTGCTTAGCAAAAACAAATTATATAGTATATATCAGTGGTTCCCAAACTTTCCTCGCTGCGGCACCCTTCTCAGGCTGAAAACTTTCGCCGCAGGTTACCTTTAAAGCAATTAGGTTAGAATGAAAACAGTTTGGATGCATTTTTCAGTACTTCTTCTATATTGTTTATAGTGCTAACGATCAAGAAAGTACTCTCTCGGGAAGGGGATATAGAATTTTGACACCCCTCTCCCACTTCAGGGAGTTCCTGTAAAAGAGAGGCTACTGGACACTGAACTCTCTCGAGCTTCACTGAAATATTTTTATTTTCGCACACTTGGTCACTGGCTTGGCTAACTTTTTTGTGGCGTACCGGTTTAGAGGAAATTATTTGATTATACTTCACCAAAATACTTTTCTTAATTGTCTCTACGGCACCCCTGGCACACAGTTTGGGAACCTCTGGTATATATCATTGTTTTATCTCAGTATGCAATAAAAATTTTTCTTGTTAAAAATAGAATATTGAGCTCTGGTATTTTACTCGAAAAGTAACAGTGACTCAAAATTATTGATGAGTTATGAGCTGTAATCCGTTTCTGTTCTCTTTTAAATGAATGTAGATAGCCACTACTGTCCTGTCAAACGTGTTTATTCGATGTCAAATGGGGTAGCTCCTTTACACAGCCTCTATTTTTTAACAAAGATTCTTTCTTCCATTTTCGAAAGATTTTTCTTTTCGAAGAATTCATGAGGCAGTTTTTTTCTTATTTTTTGTAACCTTCGCTAACCTCCTAACACGACCATGTTAGTTCACTGGAAAACTCTGTTTTTCACAGTTGAACCGAAATCTAGGTTCAATCGGTACTTGCCTTTTATAAGACACTTTCGGGCGAACCATTAATACGGTTCAACGCACATTACATTGCTAGCAACTCTCCGATTTCTCCCGTTATTTGGTTAAACGTTGAACTTATGTTTACAACAGTGTGCTTGCTTTTGACACCTCGTTTATCATGCTCCGTCCTGAAGTCTACGACACTTTTTTTTTGAGTGTCGGCTCCATGCTAACGAGAGATATTTTCGTACCGTTACATAAGGCGACATCTCTGCCCGGCATTTAAAACATATTTTTGTTGGAAGAGCGCAACGCCAATTCAGCTTGATCTTGACCCACATCTTTCTCGTATTTAGAGCTATATGTGCCCATGAATGCTGTGAGTTCAGCTGTGCCAGGTGTTATGCCATCGGAGTGCGTGTGTGTGTTTATTATAAAGATGCTTTCTCTTTCATTTCTCGAAGGAAGGTGATGTCAAGACCCACCTAATATAGCGACGCAAAGTATAAACACATGACGCTTTAATAGCGTTTAGACCGAGATAAATGAGAGTTTAGGAATACGCGTGCGGGAGAATTTATGGCAGGCGTGATAAATAATTCATTTTTGTTTCTATTTCACTTAAGGGAAGCGCATTTCAGTTGCAAGGAAACAGAGCTAACTATAGGTCTCATAGGCCACCATGAAGTTAAAAATTTCTTCTTTTATTAAGATTGACAGGATTTTTTAAGGCCCTCTGTGTCCTCCCCCTAAAAATTTGTCTTTTCTCCCCATAATGCTTTTTTAAACTGTGTAGGATTGATACTGTTCGTATTTACTGAAGGCCACATGTAAAAACCCTTATACATGATAAAATTTCCATCCTGTACTGGACTTCCTAAAGCTAGGGTCCGGGGGCAATGTCTGCTGATGGCCCGATTACGACAAGCCAGGGCCTGGGGCAGAAGTCTGAAGGGGGCCACCCTTTGTCTGACAACTACTTTATGTATTTTTTCTGTGATATATATATATATATATATATATATATCACAGTCATAGGCGTACAGTTATACGGGCCCGTGCGGCTCGAGCCCCCCCAATAAATTGTAAATAGGGGCTGAGCCTACCCAATAATTTATCACTAAATACAGAAAACTAATTTATACTAGCATAAAAAAGTATTCACTGCATTTACAAACGTTTAAAAAAACCTTTACTTGCACTTTTAAAAATTTTCTTCTTTTGATTTCAATCGTGATTTAGTATTCATTGCGACGCCATGTAACACACAATGTTACTATAAGCTGCCCTCGCCAGGCTCTGGTTCATTAAAATCAGATTATGCAATGTAAAGTGTGAAATGAAGAAAAGTTCAGATGTGTCTAAAATGCACTATCTCATCGATAATGTTTTTTTTCCTCCTTTGGATTTTTTACTTTGCTACTATTTTTAACTTATAACATGGTAGGAAAATACTAACATGGATACTTACATAGTATGTAGAATTCTGTGTTATTGAATTATGAGAATTCTATGGACCCATAGAGCTCGAGCGCCTCCAATAATTTACCCTTATATATAGTCATAGAAATACCCCAAGTCATAGCTGCCAACTACTATGGAATATAATTAACTACTTTTTGTAAACAGTATATTTTTTAATTATTCTTTTCAAAATAGTAACCAGCTCGCGCGCGCAGCACAAAAATTTTGCCATATTTTAAGCCGAAAAATCATGTAGAAAAAGTGGTTAATTATATTCCGTAGTAGTTGGCAGCTATGAGTAATTATATGGACGTGAATCAGTGGCGTAGCCAGAAATTTTTCATGGGGGGGGGGTTACGCCTTCTGCAAGCCACATATATGTATACGGGTGTATGATAAGAGAGTGAAGAATATACATTTTGTATGGCAAAAAATTCCTCATGGGGATGGTTATGACCCCCTTAACCCCCCCTTGTCTACGCCACTGACGTGAATACATGTGGTTGTGGGGCCCGGCCCCCCCAATAAATTTGAAAACTTTACGCTTATGATCACAGTATATATATATATAGGACTATAAAAATAAATGTACTCCATGCTCTGTTATAAAACGCATGAAGTGTTTTTAATTTATCATTTTATACAATCCTTCTTAACTGAAGCTAAATGACGTACGTTTATTTCTTAACTACAAAATCATGCAAAAATGGTATTATCTTGGCAACTAATAACATGGTAGACATTGGCTACTGAACTGGCAACTTTTTTTTATGTCGGTGAGGCTACTAATGATACTATTTTTGCCTCCTGACATTGGTGGAAATCCTGAACATATAAAAATTACCAGACGCAACGTCACCCTCTAACAATCAACCATCAACGCAACGCAACGTGCAGACGTTACCTCGTGCGCAACTCCGAATGGTGGTAAAAAAAAAATAAATAAATTCAGTCAATGGTTGGATTTGAGGAAGGTCTCTGTCCTTTTCTATTTTTATGCCCGGTGAGTCACTTTCTAAAACACGTTATCACGTGACTGACATAAGTCAATCTCGTCGAATTAAATGCAGAAAGAAGACAGATGCTGCTTCACAGATAGCGCTGGCTGGTTTGAGGTGTTCCATAAAAGCGTGACGTTGTGAATGATTGGGCAATTCTAAATAAATATTTCATTCAATGTTTTTTTCCCCCAAGCTCTAGTCAAAAGTATAACATATGTAGAATATTGTACGTCTGTTCCAGAGTCGTCTGTTAGAGGGAATATAATAGTAGAATATGTGATATTCTGAATTTAGACTTACGTGCTTAAAAATTACATTTATCTATTTTAGAGATTTTGGGGCTCATCTATTTTAGAGCTTATATATTTTAGAGCTATTTCACTCTTCTCCCCCCCCCCCCTCACCCCTCGAGCCACGGGGTTCTTCGAGTCCTTCTATACGCCGCTGCATAAAGACGCAAAATTACTGGGAAATAAATAATCTAATTAGTGTGATGAATATATCAAATTACTGTTGCAGAAACCTCTGCTTGTTTCTGGGTTCGTCGTTCTAAATTCAGTTAGGTGTAAAAAGTTCTAGTAAAGAGTCCACTGGTCAGTATGGAACACGAACGTTATTGCTTCTAGAACTTCGTCGATCCATCAGCTGTACAAAATTCGCAGGCACTGACGGCCAGTAGCCATAGGCGTAGAGTTATATGGGCCCGTGGGGCTCGAGCCCCCCCAATAAATTGTGAATAGGGGCTGAGCCCACCCAATAATTTATCACTCAATACAGAAAACTAATTTATACCTAACATAAAAAAAGTTTTTCACGCCATTTACAAATGTTTAAAAAAAACCTTTACTTGGACTTTTAAAAATTTTCTTCTTTTGATTTCAATCATGATTTAGTATTCATTGTGACGCCACGTAACACAAAATGTAACTAAGCTGCCCTCACCAGGCTCTGGTTCATTAAAATCAGATTACGCAATGTGAAGTATGAAATGAAGAAAAGTTCAGATGTGTCTAAAATGCACTATCTCATCGAAAATGTTTATTTTTTTTCCTCCTTTGGATTTTTTACTTTGCTTCTATTTTTAACGTATAACATGGTAGGAAGATACTAACATGGATACTTACCTTACATTGGTCTGGAATTCTATGGACCCATAGAGATTGAACGCCTCGAATAAGTTACACTTATATATATAGTAAGTCACAGCTGCCAACTACTACGGAATATAACTAACCACTTTTTGTAAACAGTATATTTTAAAATTATTTTTTTCAAAATAGTAACCAGCTCGCCCGCGCATCACGAAAATTTTGCTGTATTTTAAGCCAAAAAATCATGTAGAAAAAGGGGTTAATTATATTCCGTAGTAGTTGGCAACTATGAGTAAGTTATATGTACGGGAATCAGTGGCGTAGCCAGAAATTTTTCATGGCGGGGAGAGGGGTTACGACTTTTGCAACTCACATATATATGTATATACGCCACTGACGTGAATATATGTGGTTGTGGGGAACGGCCCCCCCAATAATTTTGAAAACTTTACGCTTATGCCAGTAGCTCGTTTATATCAGTACACTCAGTACCGAAGCTTTCACAAATGCTGTCATTCTCGCACAAAATAAAACACTTCTACAGGCAGAATTCAGTGGAAATATGCAGGGGATGTCGTACACAATCCCTTAAGACAGCAATGAAGAATTTACACACAGTATTTTAAAATCAGCTTCGAAAAGCAAGCGGAAAAACCGCTTCTATGGCGCAAATACAAAGCTTAACACTCTAAATTCACTCGACGGGCACGGGAGCTCCATTCACATTGACTTCTATCGGGGCATTGCGGTTGTATTTATAGCAGAGGCAGAAGCTTCAAGGAGCTTCCAGAAAGATCTATTTCTCGAAGATTCCACATAAAGCGGGAATTTTCATTACGTCATGGAAGAGAAATATCAGGCTATTATGCAATTTAATGCAGAAAAACCAACCTTAAAAAGCTCCATTGAGAAAATCGCGCCAAATGACCAAAATGTCGCCGAGCTTGGCGACTGGCGAAATATCGCCCAATTTGGCCCAAAAATAAGTCCCCAAAAGTGAGGTTACCAAAGTCTTAGGACCCATATATCTCGAGATTTCTAGAACCGCCATAGAAAAATCAAGGGGGAAACCAAAACCTCCGTATCTGCCATTCTAGTTGACAAATTTTGATGGCAACAAAAAGCAAAATTTAACTACTATTTGACGTGTAGAATACGAATTTTGAGCTATTTGAAACCCCAGAACAGCGGGTTGCCCCGGAAACTCGTAACATTACTCTAATTATAAAGTAGTATATCCATTTTGGGGCCTATCCGAGGACCTCTTGAGCCGGGGGCCCTCGGAGATCGCCGAATAGCCCACCTGGCCTGGCCTGTTCTTTGAAGGCTGTTCTGTTTTAGAACTTTAAAAAAAATTCAATTTCACACTAAAAAAAAATTAAATAGCTTTTTCAAAGTTGGAATGCACTCTTAGAAATTTGGCGCTACATATCACCAAAACATGGTTAAACCAGGCACTTGAAAACTTGGCTCCATAAGATGGTGCTTCGTGAGCACCAAAGACTGTAGGAATGTTGAAAAAGACTATAGGAATGTTATCTATAATAATAAAAATGAATGTTTGTAAATCTGTCTGTCTGTATGTGTGCGGTCTCCAGACAAACCTACTGCACGCAGAACTCTGAAAATTTGAATATATAAGTCCATGAGTCCGATAATGTGCACATGAGAATCAGAATTTTAAAATTTTAATTACTTTTTTAATTATTAATTAAAAACCGTTTTCAGGATGCCATGCTCGGCGAGTTTCGCCAGCATGATACTGGGAAACAAAATCGCATGCATTGGAAAACATGAAATGGCACGGAAATTTAGTCAGTTTTGCGCCAATCTATATCAATGAAAATGAATGTCTGAAAATCTGCATGCGTGCGATGTCCAGAAAAAACTACTGGACGCAGAACTCTGAAAATTCGAACATATGAGCCCATTCCTTCGGTAATGTACACCTGAGGCTCAGAATTTTGAAATTTTAATTACTTTTTAAATGATTAATTAAAAACCGATTTTAGATCGTCATGTTTGGCGAACTTTGGCCTCATGAAAAGATTTATGCTTGAAGTGAGTGGTAACCGCAAAAGTAAAAAACCGTTTTTTACGTTGCCATGCTTGGCGAGTTTCGCACGAATGCTACTATAAAGCAAATCGTTTGCATTTGAGAAGCATGAAATGGCACGAGAATTTCATCAGGTTTAAGCTAAATCTATCTATCTCTATAATAATAAAAATGAATGTTTGTAAATCTGTCTGTGTGCGGTCTCCAGACAAATCTACTGCACACAGAACTCTGAAAATTTGAATATATAAGCCCATGAATGCCGATAATGTGCACTTGAGAATCAGAATTTTAAAATTTTAATTACATTTTTTTAATTATTAATTAAAAACCGTTCTAAAACGGAAATTTTCTTACCCTGTGTTACGAATTTTGGGAGCAACCCGCTGTTCTGGGGTTTAAAATAGTTTAAAATTCGTATTCTACGCGTTAAATAGTTAAATTTTGCTTTTTGTTGCATTGATATATAATGTTCTGGAAATCTCGGGTTCTATGGGTCGTAGGTCTTCGAAAACCTAATTTTTGGGGACTTATTTTTGGCGCCAATTTTGACGATATTTAGCCAAAACTCGCCAAGTTTAACGATTTTTCTGTCATTTGACGTGTTTTTCCAAATGGGACCTTTTCGTGAAATTTTTTATGGTACTTTTTATGGTATTTAATACGTTTAATGACCTAACATTTCCTAATTTTAAGAAATTTAAATCGAAAATTGTGGATTTTACAAGATAATTTGCTTAATTGGATGAAATATTTAATAACTCCAGCAATTTTAATGCAAATTACACGATATTTCTGGGGGAAATATGTGACGGCCACGTCAGTGTGTTGTCTTTAGTGGTGCGTTTGTAAGTACGTACCTGAAACTCTGGAACCATTATCTGCACATTCTGTTATACAATTGCGGCCTAGAGTACTAATCTGGAGTTGCAGTTTACATGTCAGATTTTGTAAATCGCATAATTTTAGGGGTTCACGGGCAACGCCGTGCGGGGCTGCTAGTAAACAAATATAATACAGTCCACTCGTGAATCTGCGACCCTTGATTTAGCAATCCTTCCCGATTTAACGACCCTTTGATGAAGTCCTGACAGTTTTCCAATACCTTTTAACAAAACTTTCGATCTAACGACCATTTGATTGAACGTCCTATTTTCCGAGGTCGAAGGTCGTTAAATTGGGAGTCGACTGCAGTTACATAGTTTCTAATAAGGAATGCAATCCCGATCCCGAGGGAACGGGATCCCGCACGAATGTTTGCGGGGCTAGTCCCACGGGATTGATACTGAGAAATAAATTCTTTTTGATTACAATTTCATGCTGCTTTCTCAATCAATAGACCGAAAAGTTTTGCATATTTATGTCTCTTCTCAAACGATAAACGAATCAATAATTACAAATTTTCATTTAAAGTTTTATTACTTTCCGAACATGTACCATGTAAGGAAAGTATTGTAATCATGAAAAAATTCGACTTCGAGATTTTGATGTTTTTACACGTTTTGAGGGCTTCTGAATCCATTTATGCTATTTTTACGAGATGTATGTATGTGTGTGTGTGTGTGTGTGTGTGTGTGTGTGTGTGTGTGTGTGTGTGTGTGTGTGTGTATGTGTGTTTGTGTGTATGTGAGTGAACACGATAGCTCCTGAACGGAGCATTCGATTGAGCTCAAATTGGATATGTATGTCATAAACCACCGTCGCAAGACCGGTATTGATTTTGGTGTGTATAGGACTTATAGTTTTTCTACAGGGCTACGACAAAGATTTCTTTTACATTATGGCCTATGGGGGGAAATTCTTCAAAGTGCGCTAGCGTTTGAACGGTACATTCGATTGAGCTCAAATTGGGTATACATGTTAAAAACCACAGTCGCAAGACCGGTATTGATTTTGGTGTGGATAGGACTTATACTTTTTCTACAGGGCTACGACAAAGATTTCTTTTACATTATGGCCTATCGGAGGAAATTCTTGAAAGTGCACGTTTAAACGATACATTCGATTGAGCTCAAATTGGGTATACATGTTATAAACCACCATCCTAAGACCAGTATTGATTTTGGTGTGTATAGGACTTATAGTTCTCCTACAGGGCTACGACAAATCTTTCTTTTATAATATGGCATAATGGCATATGGGGAGACATTCTTGAAAGTGCGCAAGCGTTTAAACGGTGCATTCGATTGAGTTTCAGTTTGGTATATATGTTTGAGTTATTCATCGATTAAAATTTATTTAAATGCTTGGTAATGATCTTAATCGTAAGTGTTCGGAAAGTCGAGTGGAGTCACTCCAGATTTTTTTCTTTAATTATCTTCCAATTGCAGTCTGGGATCAAAAATCTAATTCTGAACATCGTAATACAAATTTTTCCCAAACTTCCCAATCTAGCCAAATGAACTGGAAAATTTCATGCTAATTTATCTGTCAGCGAACAGTCACGAATTAATTATAAGAAATTTTCATTTTAGTTTTTATTTATTTTTAATTCACACTTTTAATTTTTTTACTAAAAATAAATATAGATTAGGAAACGATTCATTGGATTTGTTCAATTTTGTGCATTCTTTTTCCAGCAATTAAGAAAATACACTGTTTATAAAACTGTATCAATAAATTGTATATTTCTGTAAATTCCTCATTTTTAGCAACTAACATAAGACATAACTTAGTGCATTATTCTGAATATCATGATTTTAATTTTCATATTTATGTATTAAGTTATTTTATTAATTATCTCATAAGATTAATTATTATTACTAAAGTTAAACTTCATAGTGCTTAAAATCTTACTTTTTTCTTTTTTTCTCTGTTGAAATGAAGTCCTAGTTAAATGAAATGTCAATCCTGCGTGAACAATAAATCACAATCCCGAAATCACGCAAGCCGAAAAACCATGCAGGATTGCATTCCCTAGTTTCTAAACACCAAATACCCACTGTTAGGACAAGTGGTCTTGCTAGACCTATTCACAAAACTTGAAATGCACAAAATTCACCAATCAATGCGATTGGATAGAGTTGGCTCATCACTGGCTAATATAACGTGCAAGCAAGGATGTTCTTTTGACCATGGAGGATAGGATGTAAGATGATGCTTCCAAACGCAACCAAGTTATGATTTATGATTGGTAAAATTAACCTCATGTTTGTGAGTAAATGTGGAAATAGACGAAAACAGAATTTGCTTCCGATTGTACAATTATCGTAGAAACTGATAAATTATCGTACAATTTCACGAAATTATGTCGCATACTTTAGTTTCTATGTTTTATCGTATCGAGGCTCAAAATATCGAATGTGTACGATATTGTTACGAATTTTCGGGGCAACCTGTTGTCCTGGGGTTTAAGATACTTTAAAATTCTTATTCTGCGCGTCAAATAGTTAAATTTTGGGGTTTTTTTTGCATCAAAATTGGTCAACTAGAACCGGAGATATGGAAGTTTTGGTTTCCCCAATGACTCTATTACGACGGTGCTAGAAATCTCGAGAAATATTGGTCCTAGGCCTTCGTTACCTCCCTTTTGGGACTTATTTTTGTGCCAAATTTGGCGATATTTCGCCGAAAGCTCGCCAAGCGTGGCGATGTTTCAGACGATTTTCCTAATGGGGGCCTGTAAAGTAGGTTTTTCTGCATTAAAATCACATAATAGCCTAATAATTCGGCTGCATTCTTCTCACGTAATCAAAAGAACCGCTTCATATGGAATCTTCGAGAGATACATTCTTTGCTCCTTGTAGCTTCTGCGTCACCCATAAATACAGGCATGACGGACCCCCAGTTCAGTTTCTTATCAAGCTTCTGATGAGTACTCTGCTTTGCTCTGTGAATGGTGCTCTAGTTTGCTTCCTTCCTGAAGCTTTGTTTTTAAGTGCTGTGTGCAAATTCTTCATTGCTGAGTCTGGAGGGACTGTTTACGATATCCCTCGTACATTTGCACTGAATTCTCGCCTATCGAAGTGTTTTATTTTGTATGAAAAATACAGCATCTCTGAAAGCTTCTGCACTAAGCAGACGGTTAAAAGCACATTATTGTAGGATTTTGCTTGTGAATTTTGTACAGCTGATTGTTCGGAGACGTTCTAGAAGCAATAAAGTTCGTGTTCTATCCTGACTAGTGCACTTTTTACTAGAACATTCCACACCTACTGAACTTTAGAACGACACACCCAGAAATCAGGCAGACTTTTTTGCAACAATATTGATCTTGCGGTTGGCAACACTGACTGGATGTCAATGATCAAGCTTTTTTTTGTAAGAAATTGGTTCTCTTTTTACTTTCCGAACATGTACCATCTAAGGAAAGTATTGTAATCATGAAAAAATTCGAATTCGAGATTTTGGTGTATTGACACGTTTTGAGGTCTTCTGAATTCATTTATGCTATTTTTACGAGATGTATGTATGTATGTCTGTATGTGTGTGTGTGTGTATGTGTGTTTGTGTGTATGTGAGTGAACACGATAGCTCCTGAACAGGGCATGCGATTGAGCTCAAATTGGGTATATATGTTATAAACCACCGTCGCAAGACCGGTATTGATTTGGGTGTGTATAGGACTTATAGTTTTTCTACAGGGCTACGACAAAGATTTCTTTTACATTATGGCCTATGGGGGGAATTTCTTGAAAGTGCGCTAGCGTTTAAACGGTACATTCGATTGAGCTCAAATTGGGTATACATGTTATAAACCACCGTCGCAAGACCTGTATTGATTTTGATGTGTATAGGACTTACAGTTTTTCTACAGGGATAAAATAAAGATTTCTTTTACATTATGGCCTATGGGGAGAAATTCTTGAAAGTGCGCTAGCGTTTAAACGGTACATTTGATTGAGCTCAAATTGGGTATACATGTTATAAACCACCTTCGCAAGACCGGTATTGATTTTGATGTTTATAGGACTTATAGTTTTTCTACAGGGCAACGACAAAAATTTCTTTTACATTATGGCCTATGGGGAGAAATTCTTGAAAGTGCCCTAGCGTTTAAACGGTACATTCGATCGAGCTTCCATTTGGTATATATGTTTGAATTATTCATCGATTAAAATTTATTTAAATGCTTGGTAATGATCTTAATCGTAAGTGTTCGGAAAGTCGAGTGGAGTCACTCCAGATTTTTTTACCTTTTGTCCCACCCTCATAAACTTCCGATTTTTTTTCTTCGCTACGTCTCTCGTCTGCCCAAAAAAAAAAAAAAAAAAAAAAAAAAATCTTTTGTCTTCAAACCTTTTTCTCCAGACAAAAAAATAGAATTCTAACGAAAAAAAAAATATATTAATAAAAAAGAATCAGCTTGACAGGCGTAAAATCGAATTCAAAGCCAGATAAATTACCATCTGGCAGAGAATAAAATCTGTTGATATATGCGTCGGGTATGCGAAGGGAGTTCGCTGTCCTTTCTATTTTTATACGCGGGGGCTGTAGATGAAAGTTTTTAAAACGTTCCATGTTGACGCTGACATACACCACTTTATTTTAGTAATGTGGCCATTTAACCCTTTGAGGCGCAACCCTTTCCCGATGCTGAAAAAAGGGCAGCCGTTGCCATCGCTCGACTTAACTACCAGCAAGATGGCAGACGATCGAAACGTTCATCGCGTGGCAGCTGGCTGCGCTAGCGCACAGCCACCTGCGTCAAAAAAAGGGTCTCTAGATCTGTGGCACGCGATGAACGTTTCGATCTTCCTCCATCTTGCTGGTAGTTAAGTCGAGCGATGGCAACGGCTGCCCTTTTTTCAGCATTGGGCAATCTATCCAGCTGTTCTCGCGTTCTTCCATTTTTCGGCAAATGTCAGTGGTGTTAAAAATAATCGTGACAATTTTTTTACGGGAAATGACGTGCTAAAAAGTAAAGGATTCTCGTGGAGCTATGTCACCCGCAACTATTTTTATAGAAATCCAATCTATTCTTCGTGACCTTCAACAGTCAAAACGTCAACAGTTTGGTTGTCTCAGAGCTAAACCACTGCGCGTTAAAGGGTTAAATGATTTTCATATCATTTATTAGTATTCGAATATAATCAATAATTGAATAATCGAATTGTGAGTATTTGCGGTTTTTACTACTCGATTTATTTGCAGTTTCACTATTCGAATAGTATTCATGATTCCACTATTCGAAGTGCAAACAGATTTCACTATTCGAATTCACCGTTTAGACGCTCACTTTCAAGATTTTAAGTCCATAGGCCGTAATGTATTAGAATTGTTTTTTTTAACTCTGTAAGAAAAATACACCCCCATGCACACCAAAATCAGTACCCGTAATGCGATGGTGGTCTATATTATATATACTAAATTCGAGCTCGATCGAACGCACCGTTTAGGAGCTATCGAGTTCACTCACATACGTACACACACGTGTATTCATAAATCACAGTAAAAATAGCAGAAATCAGCTCAGAGTATCTCAAATTGTGTCAGTACATCAATAAGTAGATTTTTTTCATGATAACAGTACTTTCCTTATATGGTGTATGTTCCGAACTTAATAAAAGAATGATTCGAGTAAAATAAACATGATTATGTGCTAGTACTACATCATTCTATTCTGTAAATCGTTAATTTGTCCTCAAAAATTAACACCAAATATATTAATTTATTTTTAATCGAAAGTCATAATTTGAGCTTCTCAGAGCAGTAAAAAGTTTGTGAAACTTACTTAAACAACTGAATAAATCACTACAGCAGAATTTTCCCTACAGCGAATTTTTCAACAGAAACTAAGCGAGTTTTATGTAATTAAATTTCCCCCTATAGACAGCGCTCTGTAGCAAAAACTATTTAACAAATTGTAACCAAATTTGGTACGCAGACTACCTACGCGATGCACTGAAAGAATTTAATACATCTATCTATATAAATAAAACAGAGTGTAAACTGTCCGTTTGTCTGTCTGTCTGTCTGTGTCTCGCGTAGCTCCGAAACGGGTGATCGTAGACCTACCAAATTTTGTACGGAAATTCTCCAAGACGGGTCTCGACACACCTCGAAGCGATGTTTTCGAAATTCGAATTAGAAAATGTTTTATTTTATGTTTTGTCCGATTTTTAGCGATTTTTATTGCGTAATACATAATAACGCCGGTAATTGCACTCGCAAGAAAACGATATTTACATCATCGTATAGAGGAGAAAATTTTCTTTTAAAAACTGTTCGTTCGGACTGTGTAACATAATTTGCAGATTTTTGGGAATTTTTCAAATCAAATTAAATTTGACGCTGACTTTCGTAAAATATTTTTAAAACTGCTGCATCTTGAATTCTATCTGTCATAACATTTTTATATTTAGGCAAAAGACGGAGCACACAATTCGCCCACTTTTAAAAGAAGAACGGAGGAAAAATATAAATTAGGAGAATTTTTACGAATTTTTAAGTGAAGAAGGATTTTCATTTCAATCGCAGCTGCTTAAATGCTTAAAAATTTCGGCATATCTTGCGGTTTGGTTGTCTTGGAAACAGTAACAATGATTAAAATTGCCAGCTGAAAAAAAATAAATAAAATTACTTTAAAATAACAGAGTTTTCACATGTGAAATGACGTCACGAGTTTAAAACCCCTTTCGAAACTCAATCAGAATAACGAACCCACAAGCAAAACATACACCACGCATGAAATAATTCCATATTTTATTTTACGTTGCTAGAAAAAGAATTGAATGCTGTTTTTTCACCAGTGAATTATCCAGCATTATTTTCAATTGAGATTTTAAACGGGACACGTTTTCGAATCGCAAGAAATATTTTGCGGTGCTAAACAGGGCCTGATTATACCAAACAGGGACCCCGGGCATTGATGAATTTTGGGGCCTCCATCTATGAAATTTGTTTTATTTTTCATAAAATATGTTTATAAAAAAGAATATTTCAGAACAACATTTGAAATTGGGGACCATTTCGAACCGGAGGCACTGGGCAAAGTCCCGATTTGCCAGTGAGATAATAGGGTCCTGGTGCTAAATAGGCCAATCTGACAATAATTAAGCATACAAATGTATGGAGAGCTGTTTTAGTGGCAATCATAAAGTGAAATGATTATCGTTTATACTAATGCGTAAATTGCAAAAGTTACCAAAGAATAAAAGACTACATTCGTGGCAAATATCTAAGCCGTTTCTTTAAATTAAGTATTAACGACTGGAAAACGAAAATATATTGTATTGGTATCAATAAAAGATAGTATAAGTAATAGTTAGTAGATATCTAGGGCAATAATTATCAAAGCACAATATAACGCATTAATAAATATTTCGTGAAACTAAGTGTTCTATTCCTCTTACAACAACCATCTTACTTCACAGCTAACAAAACATTAAGTAATTCTACGTCACGTTAATATATTCCGCGGTAGTTCCAACAGAAAAGACTGTAACTGAACTTTTTTTTCTTGGAGATTCTGTTTTGTCACAAGTAGTCATGATCACATTTTGGGAAAATGTTCTTTTCTTGCCTTGCGATGAGCGGGGACACAACTATTTAACTATAAAATAAAACGGTTCGCCACATCATGTAGTATCTAAGGTGGTATAACTTAAATCTAAAAAGAGTATGATCTAGAAATGAGACATTTTGAAAGTTAGTAATTTTCGCTGCAAACCGTCACGCTTTTCTTTTTCTGATCGGGAATGACACCGACATAGTTTTTGTCATAATATTAACAATGGTCTCAGGTCAGTACTTATACTAACTTTACGAATAACGAATGAGAAACTTTACGCCAAGTGTCAAATCATTTTGCTTATTTTGAGATTCCAAATCACTGGAATCAATTCAAATTATATATGTAAGAAAAAGTTTCGTTCCCTACCGGGCGGAGAACGGGTACGCAGCTAGTAAATAAATAAATAAATAACTCGTCTGTTCAAGCCTCGTCTTTTTCGCGTATTTCGCCAGGTAACCCTATGTTGAAATTTTTATGAGTGTAACCTATCTATAGAAAAATACATGTGATGCCTATTCTACAGCTTACGAAATAGTGTAACAATAGATTAAAGCTGTTGTGAACTAATAGTATTTAAATACATGTAAAATTATGTCGCTTTCTTATGTCGCATTTTTGGGACACATTTTTCAATAAAGGGTGTTGAGAGATAAAATGACATAGTCATTAATAAAAAATAACAGTTCAAAAAATTTCCACTAGTTGGAGCTTTTCAAGGAGAAACTGCGAATTTAAGAATGGAAATGACCAACGTGAAATGAACAAACAATTACGGCAATTATTCAGTAGTTTTTTGAAGATTTATTAACTGAATTTGAATCGTTTCTTGTGGTGAATTTTCGTGCAAAGCGCCACCTAGGGGACACTTTTAGAACTAACTTTTTAGAAACTACTTTGAGCGTGTACTGTCCATATCCCAAAGTTGGTGGCAATCTGATAATCCGTTTTAGCTACAGAATGCTGTTCATATATGTTTTGACGACAGCTGGCTGTGCGGCACAGCCAGCTGCCGTCAAAAAAGGGGTCTCTAGTTCTGTGGCACGCGATGAACGTTTCGGTCGTCCGCCCTCTTGCTGGTAGTTAAGTCGATCGATGGCAACGGCCGCCCTTTTTTCAGCATTGGGAAAGGGTTACGCCTCAAGGGGTTAAAGAAGTAATGTCGCCAAAGTGGGCGCCAAGAATAATTAACGTATTTGGAATAACTACAAAACTTTTAACGGAAGAATACTGAGATTTTGTATTTAGAACTATTGTAACGCATAATTGTGCATCTTTACTTTTTTAACCGTAAAATCGTGCACCTTTCGCTGTAATTTAAAAAAAAGAAGGAACCCTCTAAATGTTCCGCCATATTTAAATCAACACAGTTACGTTATTTCCTCCATTGCTAAAGACAGCCAATGCCATCTCCTTGTACTCATGTCTCTGTGGTGTGGACTCATATGCGTGGAGTAAAAATGAACGAGGGGCATTGGCGTAGAGTTAAATGGGCCCGGGGGGCTCGAGCCCCCCCAATAATTTGTGAATAGGGGCCGAGCCCACCCAATAATTTACCACTAAAAACAGAAAACTAATTTATACTAACCTAAAAAAAGTATTTACACCATTTACAAACGTTTAAAAAAAACTAACCTTGTACTTTAAAAAATTATCTTCTTGATTTCAATCCTGATTTAGTATTCATTGTGCCGCCACGTAACACGCAATGCTACTATAAGCAGCCCTCGCCAGGGTCTGGTTAATTAAAATCAGATTATGCAATGTAAAGTATGAAATGAAGAAAAGTTCAGATATGTCTAAAATACACTATCTCACCGAAATTTTTTTTTCCTCGTTTGGATTTTTTACTTTGCTACTATTTTTAACTTATAACATGGTAGGAAGATACTAACATGGATACTTACCTTACATAGGTGCAGAATTCTATGGGCCCATAGAGCTCGAGCGCCTCCAATAATTTACACTTACTATATATAAGTCATAGCTGCCAACTACAACGGAATATAATTAACCACTTTTTGTTAAGAGTATATTTTTTACTAAATTTTTTTCAAAATAGTAACCAGCTCGCGCGCGCAGCACAAAAATTTTGCTATATTTTAAGCCGAAAAATCATGTAGAAAAAGTGGTTAATTATATTCCGTACTAGTTGGCAGCTCTGAGTAAGTTATATGTACGTGAATCGGTGGCGTAGCCAGAAATTTTTTATGGGGGGGGGTTACAACTTCTGCAACTCTCATATGTATACGGGTGTATAATAAGGGAGTGAAGAATATACATTTTGTATGGCAAAAAATTCCTCATGGGGGGTGGTTATGACCCCCCTACCCCCCCCTTTGCTACGCCACTGACGTGAATATATTTGGTTGTGGGGCCCAGCCCCCCAATAATTTTGAAAACTTTACGCTTATGACGAGGGGGGTGGGGACTCTGTGTTTTCTATTTGGAAAACTCACTGAGTCCGCGAGTCACTTTTTAAACAAGCCATGTCGTGACCGACATAAACCACTTACATCGAATTCCGGATGGTAAACGGATGCTCTGCATTGTGCGGTAGCGCAGTGTTCTATTGCAAAAATGTTTTGTGAATTATGGATTATTAAAAAAAAAATTTCCTTTACTCGCGTCGTCTTGAACTAAGATGATGTCACTGATTTATTCAATACGTCATTTCCGGGAAATCATGGGTTTGGTTGCTTTTAAAAGATGACATTTCAAATTTCACTGTTATCAGACACGCGATGGTGTATAATGTAAAGAGAAAACGATATGCGCATTCATCTACATGAAAGGTATTGAGAAATAAGTCACGAATGAGTTGTTTTCTCAATAATTTACGGTTATGATGAATTTGTACTTGGTGTTTATTGAATGTTAATTATTAGGCGTGGATCAATACTGAAAAGTACTTATTTTATCGAGGCTTTGATTTTCGCGAGCGCGTTGTGATCGCAAAAATTAAATCCTCGCGAAATACTTTTTTTTCTGCTTCAAGTAATAATAAAAAATCTGATGTAGACAACTCATGACTTCCTTGCACGTCTGTGAAATCAAAAATATTTTCCGCGCACTTCATCTAAACGTATTTTGTTTGAAAGAGACAAAATATCAATATTAGTAAGGTTTAGGGATTTCTAGCCAAATATTGAGATATCGCTAAGCTGAGTTCAGTTTGAAAGATTTCCTTCTAACACTTTATTTGGCGTAATGTGTTTAGAATCTGTTGGGCGGTCCTGTAGATAAACTATGCAGTCGAATGAAATCAAAAGGAGAGCTGCACAAGTAGATGTTACAACAATCCTAAATATCAAGTTTCGACATTCTACGCCTAATAGTTTTTGAGATATGCGAGTTTAAAGAATTTTGGTCCATAGAGCGTAATGTATTTCAAATCTTTTGGTCGGTCCTGTACATAAACTATCCATTCGATTAAGACCAAATAGGGTAGGTGCACTACTAGATGTCAGAGCAATCCTAAATATAAAGTTTCAACATTCTACGACCAATAGTTTTTCAGATATGCGAGTTACATGCATACGTACGTACGTACAGACGGCATGAAAAAACTGGCCAAAATAAACTCGCCGCTGGTCAAAATGAGTTGTAGACGCGTTTATAGGATGGTGCATGCTAGCTTATGATGATATGCATCGAAAAAATCTTAAAAGTAAATTTAGAGGTAGTCGAAATTTGGCCCCCAAAATTTTTTGGCATCACATTACTTCCTTATACTCCGTACAAGGACGTAAACATCAGAAATTTTTCACTTGCCAAAATTAAATGATTTATTGAGCAGTTACAAACTCGTTATTGGCAACTTTCTTGCCTTTCTTACAACTATTTCTCGAATATAAAATAATAATACAACTAATAAAACGCAGCTCATGAACTTACAATTTTGATACCAAATTCTTTGAAGCCATTCAAAATCGGGAGGGGGGGGGGGGGAGTAGTTTTTGATCTGGATCTGAATTCGATCTGTGAAAGGTTAAAGCATTCATGTGAAATTGCAAGGAAATAAAATCAACGCCTGTATATAACATTTATAAACAGGTCGGTTATAATTCAGCTTTCCCTAGAAACAATTCTCTGTAGCTTAAACGAGTGAGCAGATAACCACCAATTGTGGCATACAAGTTCAAGATTTCTAAGAAGTTTGGTTCTAAAATGACCACTAGGTGGCACTTTATAAGAAAAACAGTTGAATTCGGCTCAAGAAATGACCGAAATTAGTTATTAAAAGCTCAAAGACTGTGGTATAAAAGCCAAAATTGTTAGTATATATTGAGTTAGTCATTTTCATAGTTAAATTTGCTGTTTCTTTTCATGCGGAGCGCCACCTTTTGGACTTTTTATGAACTAAAATTTTAAACAGTGGACCGCTTTTGCCGCACATTGCCATACTTGATAGCAATATACTCACTCACCCATGCTAAATGCAGAATGTTGTTTATAAAAAAAATGTTTTTATATAATCACCTTGTAGATGAAGATTTTTCTCTTAAAAAAATTACTCATTTAAACGATTTGTTAAGTTTCATAAATAGAAAAATACATAATGGAAACGAAGTATAACTTATGTCTCTAAAGAATCCGAAATATAAAACAAGTTTTTTTTTTTGGTGAATAATTCAGTTACGAACGGAATAATTACGATCAATTCCATCTAAAATTACAGATAGTCTATCTGTTAGCGTATTATTCTAATTGGTTTTTCTTCAAACAAAGAACCGATGAAGCTTTGAAACAATTAAATTAAAAATGTACTCGAACACTGCGATACAAAGTACAATGAAAGATAGACAAATTAATCAGAATTCCTTTCACAGAGAAATTATATTTTTCCTAGCAGTTGTAGCGTCGGCTACTTTTTATCCTTCTTTGTAGCAGAAATTGAAAAAACATCATTGAAAAAAAAAAAGAAAGAAAGAGAAACAGTATTGAATTCTAAACCAGTTTGTCGATTTGCAAGACAAAATTTTTTAACAGAAAACGCTTTGTAAGATATTTTTGTATTGTTTATCTAATACAGAGCCTTTAGGGAACAGAAAAAAAAATTTTTTAAACAAAGGAAGAGGTATTTTTTTTTAAATTTAGTGTAGCATATTACTAGTAGGAAAGAGGGGAGAACAGTTGGACTCTTTTCGATTTTTTTTTTGTAATAATATTTTCCCTTTTAGTTAAAAATATTTAAATCCAGGACAATATTTTGACAACTTTTAGCTTTCATTACAATTTCAGTAATTATCCATATTTTATTCTGTGAAAAAAAAAAATTAATTTTCAAAAGGTACTCAAGTTGTCCCAGTGTGGTGCATTGTGAGGCATACTGGGACCATGAGCAAAGAATATAAAAAATCAGCTATATAATGGCAACACCTTATTATTAAGTTATATTCGGGCTAAGATATTCAGCACAGACTATATAAAAGCAGTTTTCAAATGACAAGACTTAGTAATAGTCAGAACGTAACACATTTTAAGAGTTGTAACAAAGATTATATTGCTTACGGTATTTTAAATTATTAAATTGCGTTGTGTGATAAGTTTGTTTGTGTGTGGGATTACGGCCAATTAGCTACGCGGGGGCTCTAGGCCGATAGCTGGAGTGCCCTCCGTGGGGGTCTTTCTAAAGGGTCCTGATCCGTATTTACGCTAAGTTTCGGAGAAAACCACGGAAAACTCCGAACGGTAATATCGATGGGACCCGAACTCGAGACCTTCACACATCGCCCGTCTACCATTTCCAGTGGCATAACCACTGGGCCATGGTGAATCCAGGTTCGATGCACCCAGTTGCAGTAAAGAAGAAGACATTGAATGGATAAAACTATTTATTTAAAAGATACTATTGAACATTATTATAACGGGCGGTGGTGGCTCAGCGAAAATAAAATGACGGCCTATATGGATACTGAAATTAAGATGGAATGAATTAAAAATTACGCCAGCAGAGAATTACACATTGGCGAGAACAAACACTTGGCTGATGTAAATAACGCCCATTCCAGAGCAACCCTAAAACTTAATCCAATAAAATTAAAATGACGTAATCGCGAGCCAATAATTTTAAAGATGAGGCAGGGCAACAAAAATGTAACTTACGCTAGCAGGATGCCAAGAGAGGAATCAAAAAGTACGTTGATTTCGCAAACGGACGCAATGTAATCTATTTTCAGCACAACGGTGCCACCATGTCTGAGGAGACGAAATAAACAATTAAGAATAGTGCATACGGGGAAAAGGGAATATACAGTTTTAAAAGCCGAAGTGACCGAAAAATGAGAACAGAAAAGATTTAGAATTCTTGATTTTGGATATATTACATAAAAGAAAGCCAAACTAAATGATTATTAAATTAGATATGTGATCCCCATCACAAGAGTTGCAAAATTCTTTCCTGAATAATGTTTGATGAATTGAAAATAATAAAGTAGCATCCAATTAAACTGTTTTTCCAACTGATTTTTCCCAACAGTGGCAGTAGAGACAAAAATGGCTTCAGCTTTCCTACAAGATGAATTTTGACAGTGACTATTTTCCACAGTGTTGCAACAGTGGAGAACTAAATTATGGAATTGTTTTCTAATTTTTGAGCTTTTGAATCAGTTATTTTTATGGGAGAAGAGACTTTTTTTTTTTTACTCAATTTTACTGTGCTTCTAACGGGTGCTTACTAAATTTACATAGGTTTCAATTAATAAAAGATTTATTTTTAAATTTCAGTAAATATATGAATTAAGTTTGAAGGGGGGGGAGGGGGTGTATCAACATAACTCTGTAAACATTTATGAAAATAGCTATTTTCATGGGTTTTTTCCCCCAGTTTCTCAATAATGATACAAATTCAACTACTATTTCTAAAAATCAAGTCATCTTTTAACTCTTTAACGCCCAGTGTTCCCGCTCTGGGAACACCAAACTCTGACGTTTTGACTGTTGCCAGTCACAAAGAATAGATTTGATTTCTAGCAAAATAGTGGAGTTTGACATAGCTCCACGAGAATCCTTTACTTTTTAGCACGTCATTTACTGTAAAAAAATGGTCACGATTATTTTTAACAGCACTGACATCTGCTGAAACGGAATGCGAGAACAGCTGGATAGATTGCCCAATTCTGGAAAAAAGAGCAGCCGTTGCCATCGCTCGACTTAACTAGCAGTAAGATGGCGGACGATCGAAACATTCATCGCGTGCCACAGATCTAGAGACCCTTTTTTGACGACAGCTGGCAGAGCGGCACAGCGAAACAATTGTGAAAAAAAAAACGAAATTGTTCATTTACTGGCTAGTTTATTCTATATTATTACATTTCGCAGAGAAGCTATAAGCCTAACTGGATATCTACCTGTAATCCTTATTGTAAAAAATCTAACATCTTTACACAAACTTAACAAGTACCCAGGGGGGGGGGTTGGTCCTATGTGTCCGGACCCCCCTCCGAAATTATCACATTGTATCAGTGGCGTAGCCAGAAAATTTTCATTGGGGGGGGGGGTTACGACTACTGCAACTCACGTATATGTACGCGTGTGTGTGATAAGGGAGTGAAGAATATACATTTTCGATGACAAAAAATTCCTTATGGGGGGGTGACCCCCCTGTCCCTCCCTTGGCTACGCCACTGCATTATATATATATTTATTTATATGTGTGTGAGAGTAGATTTATATATAATAAGATGATATTCAATAAGTCAGAACCCCCCCGAAATATTGGACCCGCTCCGAAATAATTTTCTGGGTACGGCCCTAGTTCCGGCTACAGTAAAATCTCGTTACAATAAGCTCCGCTTGTACGAGTATTTCAGATTAACGAATACAATATTTCAATTTAAAGGAAATCCTATCACATGAATTAGTTATAATGAGCTTCACTTCGACGAATATCATCATTGGTCCCTTCAAATTCGTTATGCTGAGGTTCTACATTCTATTGAAATTGAATCCTCTGTAATAGGTTCGTAGACGCTGACATAAGTCTTTCAGAACGTCTCCAACTTTCATTCACTAGCTCCATCTTACCTTACAGGAATTTTGTTTCCCTCGGCAATGGTATACATTCAATTATTTTAATTAACCCTTTGAGGCGCAACCCTTTCCAGTTACTGAAAAAAGAGCAACCGTTGCCATCGCTCGACTTAACTACCAGCAAGATGGCGGACGATCGAAATGTTCATCGCGTGACACAGATTTAGAGACCCTTTCTTTGACGCAGCTGGCTGTGCCGGCACAGCCAGCTGCCGTCAAAGAAAGGGTCATGGCAACGGCTGCCCTTTTTTCAGCACTGAGCAATCTATCCAGCTGTTCTCGCATTCTTCCATTTTTCAGCAGATGTCAGTGCTGTTAAAAATAATCGTGACCATTTTTTTGAGGGGAAATTACGTGCTAAATAGTCAAAAATGCTTTTGAAATTTAATATATTAAAAAAAATAGATACGTTGGCAGACATTTTACTGCTGGACAAACTGTATTTTTTAACCCTTTAACGCGCAGTGTTCCCGCTCTGGGAACACCAAACTCCGACGTTTTGACTGCTAAGGTAAAGGATTCTCGTGGAGCTCTGTCACCCGCAACTATTTTTTATAGAAATCCAATCTATACTTCGTGATTGGCAACAGTCAAAACGTCGGAGTTTGGTGTTCCCAGAGCGGGAACACTGCGCGTTAAAGGGTTAAAAAATACAGTTTGTCCAGCAGTAAAATGTCTGCCAACGTATCTATTTTTTTTAATATATTAAATTTCAAAAGTATTTTTGACTATTTATATCTGCGAGAGCCCAAACTTTCAAAATTTCTAACTGAAATTCTATCCAGTATTAACTTTTTCAGACCCTACGTCCACAACTGAAGACACAAAAATTACCTATACTGTTGTTACAAAAATCACAAAGTGTGTGTACCTTAAAATAGTCCAACAAGCTTGAAAAACAAATATAATTCGAAGAATCCAAAAGTTAATATCCCACAAAAAATACTACAGAATTTAGCACATGCAACAGATCATTAATTATCACAGCAATAACATCATTCGAATCGCATAGCTCTTCTATCAATGTCCACAGTCTGTTTTCAACTTACAGCGAGAGAGACTTCCTATTTATGCATTTCCAAGCAGGTCGTAACGTCATACTTCTCGTAACTTCTATCCTAACTGAGATACAGCCAAAGTTCTACTACTTTTAGGAACTTTCTTTTGGTCGCCAAAACGGTCGCTAAGTTTTTGCCAAGGTCAAGAGATCCCACACTCATCTCATTTTCAAAAATGCCTGTACAACTGTCTTTCCTGCAATACACACTAATACGGTAGAACAATATTACAATTTGTAACATTGTTGTACAGAATGGATGCTCTAATTTGTGCAAATTAAGAAAAACAAATTTTTCTCGAAAATTTTGCATTCAGAATTTTTTGTATATTATTTTTTATAATTGCAAATTTAACTCCTACAATTAAAAGAATAATTATTCAATCCAAATAGGAATTATATAATCAATTCTGAAACGGGGAAAGCATTATGCACAAAATGTTTGTTTGTGTGATTATGTCAACGCTACACTAGGGCGATCTGCAAAAGATGAGGGGTGCCTTGTTAGGAGAACTTTCTAAGGGGTTCTAACGAGTATTCACGTTTCATCTGGAGAAAACCTACTAAAACTTCAGACCGTTAGATCGACAGCTGCACTATGAGACCCGAACCCGGGACCTTCACACTTCGACCGTCAACCATTTTCAATGACATAACCACTGTGCCATGGTGAAGCTATATGCATAAAATGAAAAGATACAACACGAGGTGTGCGTAATTTTATAGTGTATACCTTTTTTTTTTACCTTTTCCCCCACTTACTTTACCTTACCATGCATATTTTGACGCTCCTTTCCATTTTTACCAATTTCGTCACTTATTTTACGTGTGGAAATATTAAACCCACGATTTCCACAACTTGTATTTTATAATCGAGTAAGAGTATTTCTCTTCATAAAGAGCAAAAAATTTAGCCTTTGATCTATCGTTTATTTTCCATCAACATTTTAAAACAAAAATAACATTTAAGAAGCAGACGATAATTAAATTCTACTCCAAACTGATGCCACAAAGATTTTCTTTTCATTCAGTTAAATTCAATTTTGTAGAGAAAGTCAAAATTGTTATAAAAATTATGTAGAATAGAGCAGTTTCAACCACGTGACCAGCACTGGACCCTACCAATAAAAACTCGTTTTTGAAGTGACGTCTATCCACCAGGAACGTGAATACACCAATAGAAACATCATATTATTCCACCAAGATAGAATTTTGACGTAATCTGAAACTGCCCTATAGACACACTGTATACATTTTAAATTACTGGAGTTGCATGAGTTTTATCGTTAATTTATATTATTTTTATTTTTATTATTTTTCAAATATTCGAATTTCAGGGAACTAGGTGCCTGGTGGAATAATTTCATGTACTTCCTCAATAAATAAATAAATAAAAACAACGTCAGCGATTATTTGTTTTCCGATTGCTTCTACGTGTTCCTCGAAACACAATGAGGTATCGCAAGTCAGGTTTAGCAATCTCTTCTGATACTTTTATAGAATTATTTTTCTGTTTCTTTGACAGAGTTTTTCTTCTTTAAATTATGTTGTAAACGATTTGTACAGTCTGCATGTAGCTTTTCTCTTGAATTTTTGTGAAGGAAATATCCAGCTTGTTTTTACGGAATTGTTTACTTTTATTTACATTATTCTGGATGTAGCATCAATATGGAACTTTAATAGAAGTTTTGCTGGAGTAAACGCAAATGGTATGTGAGCATCTTACAATTTGTATTATTAGAATAGAATTGTCTAAAAAAAGGAATTATTTTTATGTTTACTGCAGATTATGGAAGAGGTTAAGTTTTAGTCAGCTTGGTAGCACTCTTACAGACAAAAACGCATTTCAAACTTTCTCTTTCGTAGATATTGCTTATAAATTATTTAAAACGTATGCTAGTTATTTATACATTTAGATAATATTGAAAATGTACACAACTTTACGCTTTTCTTTCTAAATTCTCAAAAAAAGTGCACTAAAGCATCCATTTCTATAACGAGATATTGATAAAATGCATGATAAGAAAAGTTTGAGAATATCTAAATTACTGTCTCAATAAATGAAATTTTAATATCTCGAACTGCGAACGTTTCAACACTATTCATAAGCGCTAATGTAATAATCTGATGAAATTTATCAAAACATTTTATGACTTTATATACAGGGTGTCAAAAAACATTGACGTAGGATTTTATGTCTTATTCCTCAAATATATAAATCATACACATACTCAGCACAATAAATTACAAAGTTACGAAAAAAAAATGATAGATAACTTTTATCGAATAAAATTTTCAGTAGATTAAATACAATAGTAAATACAGAATTTAAATTTGTATACGAATTTCGTGTGAAAAAATTTTCTACTAGTAAAATGCGCCCATTCATTAATGAGGTGATATACAAAATTTCAGATTTTCATAATAAAAAGGGATCAGAGATATGTTTAAACAAAATTGATAAGGGGCTATACAATACCAGTAATTGCAGTTATTATTGTCGTTATTTGAAGGCTCAATTTCGAACAGATTACAGAAATTCCGGAGTTTGGAACGCTGAATTTTAGAAGTTCTAGTGTAATGGCACTTCTATAGGCAAAACTATTCTATATCATTAATCTAAATGTTCCATTAATATTCGTTATTAATTAATTATAGTTTATAATTGCATAAATAAGCTGGATTACCTGAAGAAATGATTTAAGTTGATTTCTTTTACAAAAACTCTGTTGCATAGAATGAGCTGGAATTTCTCCCGTATCAGCAAGTTTTTTTACAGAAAGCTGACGACAGCAAAGTCCCTTGTGTGACAACAAGTCACATAGGACAAGTCCCATGTGACAGCAAAGGACTTGTCCCATTTTTGCTACAACTATCGGCTACATCATAGTATTATATTACTGTTGTTTTTAGATCAGGTTTTTCTTTCCATTTAATTACACTGAAAAATCTTTACGCAAGCCTTTTGGGACCATAAACCAAAATATTTTTCTAAATATTTTTTTTTTTATTTCACGGGGGGAAAAAAGTTTTTTTTTTAACTAGATTTTTGCATATCAATAAACATGAACGTTAGCAGTAACTGTGTAGAAATCTTTGATGCGATATATATATATTTGTTCGTTTTTTTTTCTCCAGATATCACATGAATACATATAAAAGCCTCCTAGAAAGTCCTCCAAACAAGGCACCCCCCCAATCCTAGTCAGGTCGCCCATGCGTAGAGCTGCCAAAACAACAGAAAAACAAACATGTTAATGTAATTTAGCTTGACATTTGACAAAGGGGCGGGTGTATGGAGAAACTTGTCCGGTTCTTAAAAATCTGTTTTTTTTAATGGTTTTTAAGGTTTTATCAGGGTTTTTTTTAAGGAAAGGATGGGGTTTCAGAATATTTGAAACAAAATTTCTGATTACTAAATACATCTTAAAGCAACTAATTGATCACCAAAGATGATTAAATGAAAAAATGATTAAATTAATAGTAATAATTAATTACAGTTATCAATCATACATGAAAAAAATGTATATAACAATAACAACCAATCATGGTTTGCTCTTAGATATATTAACTATTAGTAAAAATTTTAACAATGAAGTTAAAGTACTTTACTAGTGCTTAGTTAGAACTTTTAAACTAATGTTGTTGTTTTTATGGTTAAAAAATTCTTTTTCGTTTTAGTTCAAATGATAGGCGTAAAAATTTCTCTAGAAAGTCTTTCTGAATTTTTTTGTTTTCTTGGATAGTGGTGTCTGTGGGGGGGGGCTATTTATAAACTTTACAAATGGAGTACTGATACGAAAAGATCTATAAAAGTTGAAAATTAAAAAAAAAAACACCTGGTTTTTTTCGGGTTGGGAAATATCATAAGAACCCTGTTCTTTGTGACAAATGGAGCGGAATTAGCAGGGGTCGATCCAGGAATTTTTTCCAGGGTCCAATTTTTATGAAAATTGCTTATTTGTGTGATTTTTCATACCATTTTTAATATTAAGTCATTTTTAAAAAAATAATTGATAAAACAGATTAACATGTAGGGCAAAAAACTACGATGAAGAGCCAATTGAATCGATTTTTTTTTGAAGGGGCCGTTTGAATCGATTTTATTTTTGTGAAGGTGCCGTTTTAATCGATTTCATTTTGTGAAGGGGCCGTTTTAATCGATTTCATTTTGTGAAGGGGCCGTTTTAATCGATTTCATTTTGTGAAGGAGCTGTTTTAATCGATTTTATTTTTATGAAGGGGCCGTTTTAATCGATTCTAATTTTGTGAAGGGGCCGTTAAACGGACCCAATTTTCGTCTGCATCGACCCCTTGCTTAAGGGGATAAAAAAAATCAAAAAACGTATATCATTTGTGGGGTTGACTATATACCTATCCTTGGATTTAAAAGGCCTCACCATGGCACAGGGGTTATGTCACTGAAAATGGTAGACGGCCGAAGTGTGAAGGTCCCGGGTTCGGATCCCATCGTGTGGTTGCCGATCTAATGGTCTGGAGTTTTGGTAGATTTTCTCCAGATGCAACGTGAAGGCGCATGAGCGTTAGAATCTCTTAGAAAGTCCTCCTACCAAGGCACGCCTCCTATCCTCGGCAGATCGCCCTAGCGTAGCGTTGTACCAAACACACATACAAACTTTGACTTTCGGTCCATGATTTCATATTACCAAATGACGCGTAACATAATAATACCCGCAAAAGCATAAAATATCTATCTCATCTCGAGGAAATCAGTTTGCTGCGTTACATCCATATTTTACTTGCGTTCCAATTTTGTCGACAAGGAACATCTTAGCGATGGCGGCTGCGTAAAATATGTTCTCTCGATTTTTCTTTTTTTCCACCGGTTGTCGGAGCTCGTCGGTGGAGAAACGAACAGTAAATCAACTCTTTTCTTTCGCTCTTTGTCGATATTTCTCTTCTCTTCTCCACAAAAGAAGCAGAAGAAGAATATATGGAATTCGTTGCAAAAGGGAAAATGAGATTTGGTTTAATCGCGGTCTCTTCGAAATACTATAATGAGCCAGGTTGGTTAGGTCATTTATATTTGTTTCGTGATCTGGGGAAGTATTTTAACTTCTGGAGAAGCGCGTCTGGGAAAAAATTTAAGGTCTGTAAAAAAAAAAAAAAATCTGGAGTGCCTCCACTCGACTTTCGGAACACTTACGATTAAGATCATTACCAAGAACTTAAATAAATTTTAATCGATGAATCATTCAAACATATATACCAAATTGAAACTCAATCGAATGCACCGTTTAAACGCTTGCGCACTTTCAAGAATTTCTCCCCATATGCCATTATGCCATAACATAAAAGAAAGTTTTGTCGTAGCCCTTTAGGAGAACTATAAGTCCTATACACACCAAAATCAATACCGGTCTTGCGACGGTGGTTTATGACATATATATCCAATTTGAGCTCAATCGAATCTACCGTTTAAACGCTAGCGCACTTTCAAGAAATTCCCCCCATAGGCCATAATGTAAAAGAAATCTTTGTCGTAGCCCTGTAGAAAAACTATAAGTCCCATACACACCAAAATCAATACCGGTCTTGCGACGGTGGTTTATAACATGTATACCCAATTTGAGTTCAATCGAATCTACCGTTTAAACGCTAGCGCACTTTCAAGAAATTCCCCCCATAGGCCATAATGTAAAAGAAATCTTTGTCGTAGCCCTGTAGAAAAACTATAAGTCCCATACACACCAAAATCAATACCGGTCTTGCAACGGTGGTTTATGACATATATATCCAATTTGAGCTCAATCGAATGCTCAGTTCAGGAGCTATCGTGTTCACTCACATACACACAAACACACACACACACATACACACATACATACATACATCTCGTAAAAATAGAATAAATGGATTCAGAAGCCCTCAAAACGTGTAAAAACACCAAAATCTCGAAGTCGAATTTTTTCATGATGACAATACTTTCCTTACATGGTACATGTTCGGAAAGTAAAAAAGAAAATCTGAAACACTCTCATAGTTTAAAAACTCACTAATGAGCTGAATGTCCCAAATAGGTGGCAACGGGCTTTAACCCTTTGAGGCGCAATCCTTTCCCTATGCTGAAAAAAAGGGCAGCTGTTACCATCGCTCGACTTAACGACCAGCAAGATGGCGGACGATCGAAACGTTCATCGCGTGCCACAGATCTAGAGACCCTTTTATGACGACAGCTGGCTGTGCGGCACAGCCAGCTGTCCATATGTGTGGGGTAGCGCTTTATAATGGATGCAGTTTGGCACGATTTACTTTTTTTCATTTTATTCCCTTAATCCTGGCTCCCGTCAACATCACGGGCTGAGATTTCTCCCTCTATTTTTTGTGCCCGTGATACTTACGGGCTGGGGTGCTCAAAAGTTATGCGCACGAAACATATTAGAGCATTTCAATTTTTATTCACGGAATTTTTATTATCTCATTTTACGTAATAGATGACAGTTCCAGACTATTTTCCCACTTAATTGGAGATAGTTCATTTTAAAATACATGATTAACACTACTACATTATGTGCATTTGTGACATGCTTTTTGCAACCTTAGCTCTATTAAGGAAAATTTAATAATAACATTTATTTATGAAGTAAGTTTTCTTCGTTAATATTCTGGTTTGGTATTTAACCCGTTAACGCGCAGTGTTCCCGCTCTGGGAACACCGAACTTTGATGTTTTGAATGTTGCCAGTCACAAAGAATAGATTTGCTTTCTATAAAAATAGTTGCGGGTGACATAGCTCCACCAGAATAATTTACTTTTTAGTACGTCCTTTACCGTAAAAAAATGATCACGATTATTTTTAACAGCATTCACATCTGCTGAAAAATGGAAGAATGTGAAAACAGCTGGATAGATTGCCCAATGCTGAAAAAAAGGCAGTCGTTGCCATCGCTGGACTTAACTACAAGCAAAATGGCGTACGATCGAAACGTTCATCGCGTGCCACAGATCTAGAGACCCCTATTTTGACGACAGCTGGCTGTGCCGCACAGCCAGCTGTGTCAAAAACGGGTCTCTCGATCTGTGGCACGCGATGAACGTTTCGATCATCCGCCCTCTTGCTGGTCGTTAAGTCGAGCGATGGCAACGGTTGCCCTTTTTTCAGCATTGGGAAAGGGTTGCGCCTCAAAGGGTTAAAGCATATACAAGGTGGTTAATATTAAACTTCCCCTATAAGTAGGGTTATACAGCTAAAACGGGTGGACGAATTGCAACTATATTTGGTATATAGACTATACATGAGGTGCGCTCAAGGAATTAAAAAAAAATAGTTCAAAATATATCCACTAGGTGGCGCTTTGAATAGAGAAAAAGGAAATTTAATAATGAAAATGGCTCATTCGAAGTGTAGAAGCAATTTCAACATTTATTCAATAATTTTTGAGCATTTATTAACTGAAATGGTCCATTTTTGAGCTTATTTCACACTGCAAAGCTACCTAGTGGACATTTTTGAAACTAAAAATTTTAAAAAATTTTCTGAGCGCATTTCGTGTACTGTCCATATGTCAAATTTGGTGATAACCTGCTGATCCTTTGCAGTGGTAGAATGCTGTTTGTAGGGGAAATTTAATTATAAACATCCTCTATTTTTAATTTTTTCCTGTTTACCGGAAAACACACATTCAGTCACAACCACCCTAACTATTGGCCTTTCCAAGAACTTTTATCAAAATTTCATGTTAAAAAAATGTCCAAAACCTTCAAATAAATGCATATATTGCGCATACACTTATTTTCATACCATTTTCTTAAATAAAAATCATACACTCTATGACCGTTTTCGTGAAAATAATAGGACCTTTCAGAGGCGTAGCCAAGGGGGGGGTTAGGGGGGTCATAACCCCCCCCCCCCATGAGGAATGTTTTGCCATACAAAATGTATATTCTTCACTACATTATCACACACACGTATACATATATATGAGTTGCAGTAGTCATAACCCCCCCATGAAAAATTTCTGGCTACGCCCCTGGGACCTTTGAAGGGTTAAATTTCTTTTTTACACTTCACAACAAATTTATTCATTCTTTTCATACGCACATTTTGATATTTTGTTTCAAAAATCGATCCTTAAAAAGGTACTCTAAATTAGAAAATATAGTTCTATTGTTTTAATCTAAAGAAGAATTATAACATATATTTTTAATGATTCCTTCTCACTGCAAATCACATAATCATTCACATTAACCCTAAATGTTGGCTTTTCCTAGAAACTTAGCTTTTGCTTTCGCTAAAATAAATGTCCGACAATTTAAAATAAATACCTGTATATTGTATCATCATATATATTATTTCTCAAGGGTGTTTCTTTCTGGCGCATCTAGATCTCATAAAATACTTGACCAAAAAAAAAAAAAAAAAAAAGAAAATACCCAGTTAAAGCTTATAATTTCTACTTTTGACAAAAAATATGCAAAAATTCGGAAAAAAATCTTTTTGTTAATATAAAGAAATTAAAAAAAAATCATATATAATTATTTCTCCAAGGTGTTTTTTTTTTGGCGCGGTTAGATCTCATTAAATACGTGACCAAAATTTTAATGTTACAGACTCCATGGTTCCAGGTTGCCATGGAGTCAGATGAATTGAATATACTTTCTTTAAAAGTGAGTGGCAACGACAGCTAAAAAGTGTAAGAAAAATAGAACAGCTCGGAGTTGTTATTATGTTTTTTGTATAGCTTGGATGGATCATTGAAGGCAACTAGAAATACAGTTTTTTTTTTGTAAATAGTTTGTAAAATAAATATTTAAATGAGGTGAAAAGAACTTCTTATTTTGTCTTTTCAATCGAGCCGTCTCATTTTGATAATTCAGTGAGTTGTATTCATCAGTCACCGGCAGAATATTTTGTTCTATGCCATCTTCTCGAAGGTTCGGCGACATTTTTCTGGCGCCCCGGGTGGGCGGCTCCGATAAAACTGTACTTATTCCCCGGATTAATCTCACATCTTCGGATCCAACCGTACCCTTCCAAATGATGAGAAAACAATTCCCAATAAAAGTAGCCTTCGCTATGACCATTACTAAAGCTCAAGGCCAGACGCTTTAAAGGTGCAGGATTGTATTTACCAGAACCTGTATTTTCACACGGACAATTATATGCGGCTTTTTCGCGAGTTCGCAAATTCAGCAATATTCATGTTTGTATTAAAGAAACATATCGTCAAAAAATCCGTGATGATCCCATAATAACTGCTAATATTGTTTTTAAAGAGGTTTTATAAACTAAAACAGTTAAAATTAATTTATTTCTGTTAAAATAAATGTCTACTTTAGGAATGATTTCAAATCAAACATCTAACGGACCCGTGAAAACATTTAGCAGAATAGTATGTACATATAGACACATTTATTCATTTTCACACTATAATATTTACAGCTGTAGTATTAAATACGATATTGTGCGAAATTGTTGCATGGCTAGTACACACTTATTTTTATACCATTTTCTTAAATAAAAAATCGGACACTCTTTGTTCGTTTTCTTGAAAATAATACGACCTTTAAGGGGTTAAAATACTTTTTTGCACTTTACAACAAATTTGATCATTCATTTCATACGTACATTCTGATTTTTTTGGTTCTTATTTTTATACCATTTTCTTAAATAAAAAATTAGGCACCCGATGACCATTTTCATGAAAATAATACGACCTTCAAGGGGTTTAACGAAACCAGCCAACTGCCAGACAATGGCATCAAATGATTAAATCTGACATTCAAAAACCAATTTTGATAATAACAGCAACGTGGTAAAACATCGGCGCTTAAAGCCAAAAAACTGCCGTCCCGTTGAACACGTCGCCATTACATCGGTTATTCATCGGCATGCCGATTTCCGTACAGCCATCAAGCATGTGGAAGAAGAAAAATTTGTTGATGTATGTGCCAAGCTTCATCACTTAGCTCCGGCTCATTGGAGTGGGGATGGTTTAAGCACATACTTTCTTGGCTCGAGTTTTTTTTTGCCTATCACAAATGCGCCTATTCGAGGGAAGGGAAAATAGATTGTTTTTATCAAAGTCTTCGAAATATTATGATCCATACTAAATCATTCTTTTTGCTGATCTCATGGAAAAAAAGTTTATGAATGATAACCGTATGATGTGCATCACGTATCTAATTTTAATTATCCTCTACTTTGTGTTTCTTAACCCTTTAACGCGCAGTGTTCCCGCTCTGGGAACACCAAACTCTAACGTTTTGACTGTTGCCAGTCACGAAGAATAGATTGGATTTCTATAAAAATAGTGGCGGTCGATATAGCTCCAAGAGAATCCTTTACTTTTTAGCACGTCATTTCCCGTCAAAAAATGGTCACGATTATTTTTAACAGCACTGAGATCTGCCGAAAAATGGAAGAATGCGAGAACAGCTAGATAGATTGCCCAATGCTGAAAAAAGGGCAGCCGTTGAAATCGCTCGACTTAACTACCAGCAAGATGGCAGACGATCGAAACGTTCATCGCGTGCCACAGATCTAGAGACCCTTTTTTTGACGACAGCTGGCTGTGCGGCACAGTCAGCTGCGTCAAAAAATGATCGTTGTGGCACGCGATGAACGTTTCGATCGTCCGCCATCTTGCTGGTAGTTAATTCGAGCGATGGCAACGGCTGCCCTTTTTTCAGCATTGGGAAAGGGTTGCGCCTCTAAGGGTTAACGAAACCAGCCAACTGCCAGACAGTGGCATCAAATGATTAAGTCTGACTTCCAAAAACTAATTTTGAGAATAACAGCAACCTGCTAAAATACCGGCTCTTAAAGCAAAAAGCTGCCATCCTGTTGAACACGTCGCCGTTACATCGGCTATTCATCGGCATGCCGATTTCCTTACAGCCATCAAGCATGTGAAAGAAGAAAAAATTGTTGATGTATGTGCCAAGCTTCATCACTTAGCTCCGGCTCATTGGAGTGGGGATGGTTTAAGTACATACTTTCTTGGCTCGAGTTTTTTTGCCTATCACAAATGCGTCTATTCGGGGGAAGGGAAAATAGATTGTTTTTATCAAGGTCTTCGAAATATTATGATCCATACTAAATCATTCTATTTGCTGATCTCATGGGAAAAAGGTTATGGATCATAGCCGTGTGTTGTGTTCATCACGTATCTAATTTTAATTATCCTCTACTTTGTGTTTCTTAACCCTTTAACGCGCAGTGTTCCCGCTCTGGGAACACCAAACTATAACATTTTGACTGTTGCCAGTCACGAAGAATAGATTTGATTTCTATAAAAATAGTGGCTGTCGATATAGCTCCAAGAGAATCCTTTACTTTTTAGCACGTCATTTCCCCTCAAAAAAATGGTCACGATTATTTTTAACAGCACTGACATCTGCTGAAAAATGGAAGAATGCGAGAACAGCTGGATAGATTGCTCAGTGCTGAAAAAAAGGCAGCCGTTGCCATCGCTCGAGTTAACTACCAGCAAGATGGCGGGCGATCGAAACGTTCATCGCGTGCCACAGATCTAGAGCTGCGACATTTTGACGACTGACGAGCTTTTTTGATGACAGCTGGCTGTGCCGGCACAGCCAGCTGCGTCAAAAAAAGGGTCTTTAGATCTGTGTCACGCGATGAACATTTCGATCGTCCGCCATTTTGTTGGTAGTTAAGTCGAGCGATGGAAACGGTTGCCCTTTTTCCAGTATTGGGAAAGGGTTGCGCCTCAAAGGGTTAATTAAAATAATTGCCACAGATCTAGCGACAGTGGGTCGCGTGCCACAGATCTAGCGACCCCTTTTTTGACGACAGCTGGCTGTGCGGCACAGCCAGCTGCGTCAAAAAATGATCTTTGTGGCACGCGATAAACGTTTCGATCGTCTGCCATCTTGTTGGTAGTTAAGTCGAGCGATGGCAACGGCTGCCCTTTTTTCAGCATTGGGAAAGGGTTGCGCCTCTAAGGGTTAACGCACCCAGCCAACTGCCAGACAGTGTCATCAAATGATTAAGTCTGACTTCCAAAAACTAATTTTGAGAATAACAGCAACCTGCTAAAATACCGGCGCTTAAAGCAAAAAACTACCATCCTGTTGAACATGTCGCCGTTACATCGGCTATTCATCGGCATGTCGATTTCCTTACAGCCATCAAGCATGTGAAAGAAGAAAAAATTGTTGATGTATGTGCGAAGCTTCATCACTTAGCTCCGGCTCATTGGAGTGGGGATGGTTTAAGTACATACTTTCTTGGCTCGAGTTTTTTTGCCTATCACAAATGCGTCTATTCGGGGGAAAGGGAAAATAGATTGTTTTTATCAAGGTCTTCGAAATATTATGATCCATACTAAATCATTCTTTTTGCTGATGGCATGGAAAAAAGGTTATGGATCATAACCATGTGATGTTGATCGCATATCTAATATTAATTATCTTTTAATTTGTGTTTCTTAAATGCAATCTATCCAAAATGGCGCATTCTAAATTATTTTTCTGCAGAAGAAAGTTTCCGAGTGATAAGTGCACACCAGGGAATGTGCAAGGGTTGATGAAAAGAAAAAGTTAAGGGAAATTTTAGGATTATATTAACCCTTTGAGGCGCAACCCTTTCCCAATGGTGAAAAAAGGGCAGCCGTTGCCATCGCTCGACTTAACCACCAGCAAGATGGCTGACGATCGAAGCGTTCATCGCGTGCCACAGATCTAGGGACCCTTTTTCACGCAACTGGCTGTGCCGCACAGCCAGCTGCGTCAAAAAAGGGTCCCTAGATCTGTGGCACGCGATGAACGTTTCGATCGTCCGCCATCTTGCCGGTAGTTAAATCCAGCGATGGAAACGGCTGCCTTTTTTTCAGCATTGGGCAGTCTATCCAGCTGTTCTCGCATTCTTCCATTTTTCAGCAGATGTCAGTGCCTCTATTTCTTATGCCTATGATATTGATAGACAATAATGCTCCAGAAAGATAACAGCATTTCCATTCTTATGCTCTGTTTTTTTAATGACTATGTCATTTAATCACCCCTTTATTGAAAATTGTCCGAAAAATGTGTCCCAAAAAAGCGACATAAAATTGCGACATAATTTTGCATATATTTAAATACTATTAGTTCACAACAGCTTTAATCTATTGTTACACTATTTCGTAAGCTATAGAATATGCATCACATGTATTTTTTACTTATATTCAAATACTATTACTTCACAGCAGCTTTAATCTATTGTTACACTATTTCGTAAGCTGTAGAATAGGCATCTCATGTATTTTTTACATACATTTAAATACTATTAGTTCACAACAGCTTTAATGTATTGTTACACTATTTCGTAAGCTGTAGAATACGCATCCCATGTATTTTTTACATACATTTAAATACTATTAGTTCACAACAGCTTTAATCTATTATTTCAATATTTCGTAAGCTGTAGTATATGCACCAGAGGCATTTTTTACATATATTTAAACCTTTAACGCGCAGTGATCCCACTCTGGGAACACCCAAGTCTGACGTTTTGACTGTTGCCAGTCACGAAGAATAGATTTGATTTCTATAAAAATAGTTGCGGGTGACCTAGCTCCACGAGAATCCTTTATTTTTTAGCACGTCATTTCCCGTAAAAAAATGGGTCACGATTCTTTTTAACAGCACTGACATCGGCTGAAAAATGGAAGAACGCGAGAACAGCCGGATCGATTGCCCAATGCTGAAAAAAGGGCAGCCGTTGCCATCGCTCGACTTAACTACCAGCAAGATGGCGGACGATCGAAACGCTCATCGCGTGCCACAGATCTAGTCTGTCGTCAAAAAAGGGGCTCTAGATCTGTGGCACGCGATGAGCGTTTCGATCGTCCGCCATCTTGCTGGTAGTTAAGTCGAGCGATGGCAACGGCTGCCCATTTTTCAGCATTGGGAAAGGGTTGCGCCTCAAAGGGTTAAATACTATTACTTCACGACAGCTTTAATCTATTGTTACACTATTTCGTAAGCTGTAGAATAGGCATCCCATGTATTTTTTTATAAATAGGTTACAATCCTAAACATTCCAACATAGGGTTACCAGGCGAAATACACGAAAGATGAGAGATAAAATGACATAGTCAATGAATATCGTTTTAGTATGGCAATAATGAAACTAAAAAATTGGGCGGGTTCAAGGGGGTTCTCCCCTTGACGAGGATCGAATAGCCGAGTTATTTATATCTGATTTTACAGAATAGGTGACATTATACCGGACTATTTTGAACCTAATTCGGAGATAGTTTAATTTTTAAATATCAGGTATCAGTACTCTAATACGTGTACTTGTGATGGGCATTGTGCTGTCTTAGTTCACATTTTTTTACTGATGTTCCAAGAAAACTTCACAAATATTAATTTATCTTACGAAGTCAGTTAAATAAAATTCTCCTTCAGTGTTTGTAACATAAACTTTTAATGATTCTCTGCTTACTACAATACACATAATCATTCGCAATAACCATGAATGTTGGCTTTTCCTAGAACTTACCATAAGGGAGCAAAAGTTATTTCCTCATATTCCGCGTGATCTCAAGAAAGCAGATATCCATAAAATTCTTTCTGTAAAATACGATACTCACGAATACTTTTAAATCAATTTCAGGACATTCTGAATGTTGTCCTCCAAGATGTAGGAGACGTGTAAAAAGAGTGAAGGTGGCCTTTTTTTTCTTGAAAAAAAAATATTATCTATAAAATTCTTGCTACAGAATGTAATATATGTGAATCTTGTGTTTGTAAATAAGCTGGTTTGTAACTGAGAAGTTATTAAAAATGTATTGTTTGGATTGTATGTAAAAGAACGACATTACTTTCTGGTCCGCTAATGCAAAAGTGGAGATTCTACGGCCAATCGTTTTTAAATGAAGCGTGAAACTTAGATAAGTATGTACAGACGTCATACAGCAGCGTTTCTCAACCTGTGGGGCGCGACCCCCAAGGGGGGCACAGAGCGTTTGCAGGGGTCCGCGAGAAAACCAAAGAGCAAGTAGTGATGCATGTTTTTAGGAAAATCGTTTTATTTATTCTCATTTTTACTCAAAAAAATATCCATTTTCGCTAAAAATGTTCATTCAAGCTTTACTGATAATATTATTCTGTAGAAAATTTGACTAAATGTTCATTTTTAAAGATTAAAAAACTGAATGTATGCTGAAAATGTGAGGTAGAGGGGGGGGGTGCTACCGTAAGTTAGCCTTTGCTGGGGAGTCGCGACGTTAAAAGGTTGAGAACCACTGTGTCAAAGGGGTTTTAGGAATGGTAATGACCAATTTTTAGATCAACATCTGAAAACTGACAATTTTTGGGATGACACAATTTTTTTATTGCCAAAAAGAAGTAGAAAGCTTTTTTTTTTTTTTTTTTTTTTTTTTTAAACTAATATATCATGGAAGCTTTACTCGTTATTAATATATTTCCGATTCATAAAACTGTATAAAGATTTATAAAAAAAAATCATTGTCGTTACATCGGTAATTCATCGGCATCTCGATATACTTACAACCAATGAACCATTCGAAACTCAATAATTTTTTAGCTATGCGCCATTTTTCCCCCGTTTTCTTTTATTCATGGAAGAGGGGATAGTTTAAGTACACCCTTTCCCGATTTAAGGTTTATCTTTTACTTTTGACAGATAGGTTCGCTGTGTGAAGGGGGAGTGGGTGGGCGAGAAATATATAGTTTTTATCAAGGTCTTCGAAATATGAGCGTCACTAAATCATTATTTTTGCTGATGTCTCAAGAAAGTTTCTAAATTATAGGCATCTATCAGGAAATTTGCAAGGACTTTCATAATAAAGACGGAGCTACGAGCGATATTTAAGCTTGCAAAAATTAAATTCTGTATTTTCAGCAGCAGAAAAATTTATGATGTAAATATTATTTTTCGTACAAAACATTTATAATATTTTCCAAGATAATTGTTAAAATACTTTATGTCATCAGTATTTATAAAACATACTAGCTTTTTACCAGTGTCGGAAAAAAAGAATATAATCACAATCATTTACAAACTAATGATTGATATTTTATTAGTATTAATGATTGATAATCGAATTATTTAGTCACCAACGATGATTACCGATATTGTTAATTGTGATTATTGACTAAAAATTTCAGTTGTTTATCGTGATTAACTAATTATGTGTAACGATATCAATAATCGCAATTATTAACTGAAGATTGTCAGTCGTTAATCAAGAACAAATAGTCATCATTAACTATATTGTTAGTCGTGAAGACAGTCCAAAATTTTTCAATCGTGAACTGACGTTCAGTCAGAGTTCAAGACTGAACTTAAACTTATTATATTAAATATTATATTTATAAACAGTATTTATAATTAAATATAATTATATACGTAATAACGCAAACACTGTTTCATTGAAATCCATTGCTTTGTTTTGATTACAAATAAATTTTTGCTATTATATTATATATGTCAATAATAGTAATAATAAAAATAATAATATATAATATAATATATAATAACCTAGATCTGGTCTTATATAATGTAATATAAAGATTAAAATTTAACTAGTTATTCTAGATACTGTACTCTATATTATTCTAGATTCATTGTTCATTTTATTCGCAATTGTTGCTTAACTATAATAGAGTTGATAATGAGTTGATTTCCTAAGAAAAAAATCTGGAGTGACTCCACTCGACTTTCCGAACACTTACGATTAAGATCATTACCAAGCATTTAAATAAATTTTAATCGATGAATAATTCAAATATATATACCAAATTGAAGCTCAATCAAATGCACCGTTTAAACGCTAGAGCAATTTCAAGAATTTCGTCCCATAGGCCGTAATGTAAAAGAAATCTTTGTCGTAGCCCTGTAGAAAAACAATAAGTCCTATACACACCAAAATCAATACAGGTCTTGCGACGGTGGTTTATAATATATATACCCAATTTGAGCTCAATCGAATGTGCCGTTTAAACGCTAGCGCACTTTCCAGAATTTTCCCCCATAGGTAATAATGTAAAAGAAATCTTTGTCGTAGCCCTGTAGAAAAACTATAAGTCCTATACACACCAAAATCAATACCGGTCTTGCGACGGTGGTTTATAACCTATATACCCAATTTGAGCTCAATCGCATGCCCCGTTCAGGAGCTATCGTGTTCACTCACATACACACAAACACACATACATACACACACACACACATACACACATACATACATACATCTCGTAAAAATAGCATAAATGAATTCAGAAGACCTCAAAACGTGTCAATACACCAAAATCTTGAATTCGAATTTTTTCATGATTACAATACTTTCCTTACATGGTACATGTTCGGAAAGTAAAAATTGAATAACATACAAATATTCTTTTGTGTAACGGCAAGCAATAATAAGATCTCTGCGTCAGTATGTGGAATTTACATATTCACATGGGATAAAATCATTTCATTCGCATTTCAAGCATCCACGCAAATGCACGCCAGTTCTGAAGAATGAAAAAACTTAAAAAACCGTTTTAACAGCGGAAACAAATTGTTCTACATATGTGGACCTCTGGAGCGAAGAGGTCAAGACCTTTATGGTTTAAGATAATCCCACGTTAAAAAAAGAAAATGACTAGTTTATAAGGGGATTAGTACCCAAATAAACAAAATATACATGTGTTTAAAATGCGAAAACACAATATGAACAGTTTTAATTTAAAATGATTCTTGCTTTAAAAAAATTCCAACTTCAAAGGATTCGGATTTAAAAATTTTCACAAACGTTTCTTTTAAAGCTTATGCAGGAAACCGGCTTTAATTTTAACAATGTGACCTCGCTTAACTCATTAAGTTAAGTCAAATTAAACATCTGCCACGACATTGTAAAAAAAAAAAATATATATATTTTTAACCTCGTTTAATTGTTTCCACGTTCTTTGCTTCCTAGAAATGGCTTGATTGTCTCTTGCTTATTTTTCTTAATTACGGAAAGTTGCGTATTGATTTTTCAGGAAATGAAAGCACCCCCGAGAACAAAAAATATAATGTTTATTAAAGGATATTGTAAATGGAAGTTATATGTATTTTTTTGAGATGTTATAGATTAGTTAAAAATTAGATTTAGTCGACGAATCGAACCAATTCAGTTATACAAGAGTAATAACAATGACTGTAAATTTATTGATTTCATACGTATAACTCAACTTTTGCTACAAGACACACTTTAATATCAATAGAACGTTTATGCAAAATTTCATTAAGATATCTTTAAAACTTTTAGAGTTCTAAAAGTTTATTAGTAACTATTATTCTGACGCTAGGTAACAAAAGACAGTTTTCCAGAAAATGCATTTGAAGATTTTATTTTAGCATCGATGTTCATCTGGAAGTAACATTCAAACAACCGTATCTTCATTTCTATTTATCATAGTAATAAAAGTAAAACAGTTTTGGAATCGTAAAAATATGCTCTTTCAAATAGAACATCGATTTTTTTTTTCACAAAAATGGCTTTTAAGACCTAGGCAGATACATCCTTAAAATTTAAGTTTATGTAGTCTGTAAAGGTCAGCCAAAGTATAATCAAGGCATAAAAAATAAAGTTAAAAAAAATTACATCTTGCGTGTGGTTGCATGACTCCCTGCATCAGAACGGGACGAGACGGTACTGGGGCGGGGGGGGGGGGCTGTACATAAACAATATTTTTTTTTCTTTCTGTACCAGCTGGCATTGTTGAATGGAAAACAAGAATAACTGCACACAGGATTGCCATTAGCCACTTTCTGGCTAGATTTGGACATTTTTGCGACTAGATCTGCCAATTTAGCACCTTTTTGGCTAGATTTTGGCAAACTGGCACTACCAATTTTTTTTTGTAAATCAGCAATGAATGTCCAAATGACTCAAAAAAAAACGCTTGGAGGCTAGCTTTTTTCAGCAGCAAAAGCACTAACGCCCATGAATAACTTATTTTTTTTTCTCTCAGCTTGAAAACATTTTTAGCCATTTCCGGCCACTTTTAACTTTGGTTTCTGCCACTTTTTCTCCGGCAGAGTTGGCATCGCTGGCTAACACACATTCAATCTGCAATACCACACATACTGACAAAAGTGCGGGGCGAATTATGCTACAGAATGGATATCTTTCGTGCTTTTGGTGGTGGCCACATTGAACATTAGTAAGTGTGACAGCTTAGCTTGGTGCAGAAGGTAATAACTAAGCAGCAAAAAACGACGTATAGAACACCAATACAAAAATGAATATACAGACAAATTTCGGCATGTATGATGTGCCGTCGTCAGTGCTAGAATGAGAATGGCAAAATTTCCTCTGATTATACAGAAAAAGTAGGGATTCAAGATAGTATGTACGGGGTATACTAACAGGGGTGTAGCCAGAAAAATTTGTCTGGGGAAGATATACGATATGGGGGAGGATGAACGGAAGATTTGAACTACTAAAAGCTTATCATAACTAATCCGAAAATTTTTGCAGGGGCATAAATCCCGATGTTTAATCCCCCCCCCCGCTCCCGAGACGAAAAGCAACAAGGACACAGAAAAGGAATATCTGACGTCGTGTTTCTTAGTCGAAAAGAAATAGCACAGTTTAAATACTTGCTAAGCAGGGGCGGCCCGATACGGTAAGCAAGGTAAGCATCGCATCGGGGCGCATCTTCCAAGGGCCGCCATTCCGAAATCAAAAAGTGAGAAAAACTTTATCTAGATCGCCTTTTTTACTTTTGCAAGGGGGCACCACGTATCCTAGGGCAGCCCCTGTTGCTTAGCAGTAGTGTAAGTTGGAAAATGATTCAAAATCGATGCATTCGACATTCTTTATTTTTTCACATTTTCCAGCAACGTTATTTTTATACGCAACCAAAATGAGATGTTCTAAATTCTTTTTTCGCCATTTTCAGAAACAAGATTCTTTATTTTCTCACATTTTCCTCTGATAGCATTTGAGAAGTGACAATATATCGGCATGCTGTTTTGAATAAGTGAAGACGTATATGCCAGCACGAATACGCTATTCCTTTGAGCAATTCATTCCGGAAGAGAGAAGAATGAACTGTTTTAGCCATTTTTTTAATCTCTTTTGAGAAAGCAGAGAAAGGCCATTTGGATCTCCATTTTCGACCTTCGCTCAATAGAATAACTTGGAAGAGTGGTTTTTGCTATTTTTGTTATTTTTAAGTCTCTGAAAAACTTTTTTTGAGTTTTGAGACAGCTTTAAACTCGCGGGGAGGTCAAATACCTTACTCTGGATGATTTATTAACTGCCATTTATTTTTCAGTCTTTCTTCACTGCGGTGCGTCTGACCAGTTATTTAGAAACGGCGTTATGTTTCTATTACAGATGAGACGGGCTCAGCCCGAGCCCGAAAGCCCGAGCCCGAGCCCGGGCCCGAACCGGGCTCGGGCTCTGTAATTCACAATTGCGTTCGGGCCCGGGCGGGCTCGGGCTCGTGAAAAATTTCTCCTTTATTAAACATACCCCTTGAAATAGATTTTTAAAAGTGATTGGAATGAGGAAAACAAAAGTATACTTATTTTTTAAAAAATAGCGCCACGGGCGCCTAGAAGGTGCGTGAAGCTCTTCGAATATTTCAGAACGCAGGTTATATTGCTTAGTTAGTCATGAGAAATGACATTATTTGATAAACATGGATATATAAAGAATTAGAAAGTGCATTGAGAGTTTGCAACTATATTTGTCTTTAATTTGCACAAATGGCAAAATTCATTGTATTCTATCAATGAAGTAATTTGATTTTTTTTTAAATCTTTAGCTGAAATTTCCGGCTCGGGCTCCGACTTAAATAATATTGCTAGGGCTCGGGCGGGCTTGGATTAAAAGTCCTCGGGCTCGGGCTTCAAAAAATGAGCCCGAACTCATCTCTAGTTTCTATCAACATAAGGAGTCTTGTACCCTTTAAAAATGAAAAAAGTTCTTTCATGTAAATGATCCTGTATTTACAAAAATAATTTATTTACATGAAGCATTTACAGTATAAGATATTTGGTATATCAATACACTGGCCTTTTCTGATTACATTTAAAGTCTTCAAACGTTTTCTAAGATGATTGCGGGGAATTAATGTATTCACTAATTAAAAGCAACTATTTTTCATATTTGGTTCATTTCGCGCAGACTAACACACATAAAAATTATTTCACAGACTCAATATTTTTCTGAATACAGTCTGGTAATACATAATTAAAACGACCTATTATTTTGTGGATGTTACATGCGTATCAACAGAGAAATAATAAATTTTTTTTTCACTAATTGACAAATTATGCTACAATGCTGTGCTACAAATATATGTCGCATAATTTTGTCGCGAATAAATTTGTCGCATAGCTATGCTATGCGACAAATTGGATCATTTGTAAATTAAATAATTATATAACGTCGTGTATAAAAATAGGTCATTTTAATTATGTATTATCAGAGTATATGTATAAAAAATACTGAGTCTGTAGCAGGGACCGATCTACACACTTGGGGGCACAGATACTTTTGGGGGCCCCTGCACAAAAATTTTCCGCAGAATATTACTTAATTAAATTAAGTTAAAACCAATTATCATTCCTAAGTTAACCATACGTAAACATTTACAAATCAGTGAAATGTCACGACAGATACCATTTATATGAATTTTTCGATTTTGAAAAGTTTTTATGGGTATTTACAACCGTCACACCCCTTTAAAAAGAAAAAAAGGAGGAGCATGCTGAGGTGTCCGAACGAATTTGCGAATATCGAATGTCGAATCGAATGCATAATTTTTAGCGTTAAAAGTTACATTAAATTAAAAATTTTGAATATTTGTGATGAAATGAAGTAATCAGAAATTTTTCTCTAAAATATACTATAAATTTTCTATAATAATAATTGAGAGATAATTTTAGTAGGTATTATGATTACATAAAAGGAAGTTTTGGGGGCCCCTAAAAATCGGGGGCCCTGGGCACGTGCCCCGAATGTCCCGCCGTAAATCAGTCCCTTGTCTGTAGAATGATTTTTATGTGTTTTAGGCTGTTCGCAGTGAATCACATATACAAAATAGTAGCGCTTAATCTGTTAATTAAATTAAAGCTCCTAAAAAACTTGGAAAACTTTTGAAAACATTTATGTAAACTGGAAAATCCATTGTATTGATACGCAAAATTTCTTGCATGTTTAACTTTTTTTTTTTCTTTCGCCCTAAAGAAATGTCCAAAACCTTCATATAAATATTGTATGTTCTCTTATTGTTTAGCAATTTTCTAGAATAAAAAATAGGCACTTTAATGAGCGTTTTCTTGAAAATAATACCGCCGTTAAGTTGTTAAATAGTTAAGCAAACACAAATTGCTCCGAAATTACTTTTCTAAAACTATCCCAAAGCAAAATTCTTACTCCATAGCAATAGTTACTAAAATTGTTTCTAAAAAAATCTTAAAATCGGTGCTGCGTCTTGAATAATGAATAACGACACTTGCTAGCACGAATTGCATATTCCGCTCGGAGATTCATTCCGGGAGAGACCAGGAAAGGAGTATTTTCTACCGCATTTCTTTTTTTCTTTCTTGTTGGGAAAATCCTTCGAAAAGCCATTTATTTTTCACTTTTCTCTCTCTTCTCTGTAGAGCTGGAAAGTGGTTTCTGCCGTTTCGTACTTGTAAAAGTTTAGAAGTTTCCCGGCTGTATTTAAAGCTCGAGAGAAATCTGAACTTCGGCTGGGAGATTTAACAACTGTACATGATTTTTTTTTTAAAGAACAGTTGGTTACTTTTCATCACTTTGTCGACTGGTGTGGGAAAAGGGTAATGAATACGCGATAACATCTGAGAATTTTTCGAATGAGATTTTTCTGAAAAGTTTCTTTTTTTTTTTTTTGTCGTTTTATGTATTAGCTAGTAGTGGTCATAATAAATAGATCATAGACGTCAAGCCATAAAGTTTTTTCCGGATAAAATTCCCTGGATTCTTTTTCCCCTTGATAAAAGGCACACTTTGTGTTAACCCTTTAAGGCGCAACCCTTTCCCAATGTTGAAAAAAGGGCAGCCGTTGCCATCGCTCGAATTAACAACCACCAAGATGGCGGACGATCGAAACGTTCATCACGTGCCACAGATCTAGAGACCCTTTTTTGACGCAGCTGGCTGTGCCGGCACAGCCATCTGCTGTCGGGCAACGGCTGCTCTTTTATCAGCATTGGACAATCTATCCAGCTGTTCTCGCATTCTTCCATTTTTCAGCAGATGCCAGTGCTGTTAAAAAATAATCGTGACCCTCTTTTGACGGTAAATGACGTGCGCAAAAGTAAAGGATTCTCGTGGAGCTATGTCAGCCGCAACTATTTTTATAGAAATCCAATCTATTCTTCGTGACTGGCAACAGCCAAAGCATCAGAGTTTGGAGTTCGCAGAGCGGGAACACTGAGCGTTGAAGGGTTAATTCGAGTTATAAGCTGTTACTGTTCCAAATTTCATTCAAAACCGTCCAGCCATTTCAGCGTGAAGGAGTAACAAGCATATAGACTTTTGCATCTATAATGTTAATAAAATGTATACAATTCCTCATAAAAAAAAAAGAAATAGAAAGAGTTGCAGTACATGAAAACCACTCTTCATTTGACTGACGTTGGTGGACATGATTTTGTAACTGAAATTACATTTCGACCACTCACAATTTAAGAGATGACCACTGCATTATCTATTTTGACTACAGCACACTATTTATGCATATTTAAAACTAGCTGAAGTACCCGTCCTCGACGGGTTAGTGAATGCAAATTTCCAAAAAGCAAGAACTTTCGTCAGCATTGTAGGAGTACACAGAATGGATGTAGTATGTTGCCAAAGTAAAGAAAGCGAAGTTATAATTTTTATGTATTGTTAAAATATTACAGATTAGAGAGTAACAAAGTGATATCATTTCATTCTCTTTAGTCGTAATTATGTGATGCGCGAATGAATATTTACACATACTGAAATAATTTTCGCAAAATCTCAAAATTTAATCAACATTTTGAAAAATTGGAAGCCTAGAATTTAAGTTGAGTGACAACCTATCATGTCACCCAAATTCGTTTCATTCCCTGCAGTCTTTATTTCGTGATGCTGGAACAAATTTTCAGCATTTTAAAACGATTTCGCAAAATCACAAAATGTAAGCAAAATATTTTTAAAATTCAACGCCTATAAATTAAGATTAGCAACTACCTATCATATCACTAAATGTCGTATCATTCGTATTAGTCGTTATTACGTGAAGTTTGAAGAAATCATCATTGAACGTATTTTGAGAGAATTTTCACAAAATCTCAAAATCTAATAAAAATGTTTAAAAAATTGGACACCTATAGTTTATGTTGAGCAACCATCTATCGTGTGACCAAATTTCAGATCATTCGCTTTAGTCATTATTACTTAATGCGAGAACAAAGATTCACTCAGTTTTAAACGATTTTCGCAAAATCTCGAAATCTGATCAATTTTTTTTAATTAGATGCTTATAGTTTAAGGTGAGTGACCACCTATCATTTCACCAAATATCATTTTTTCACCTTTGCAGTTATTACGTGATGTGCGAACACAAATTTACGCAGTTTGAAATGATTTTCGCAAAATCTCAAAATCTAGTCAAGATTTTTTTTTTTTATTCGACGCCTATGTTTTACGTTGAGTGAGCACCTATTATGACACCCAATTTCATATCATTCGCTTTAGTCGTTTTTACGTGATGCTTGAACACAAATTTACGCAGTTTGAAAGGATTTTCGCAAAATCTCAAAATCCAATCAAGATTTTTTAAAAATTCGACGCGTATGTTTTAAGTTGAGTGACTACCTATCATGACACCCAATTTCGTATCATTCGCTTCAGTCGTTTTTACGTGATGCTTGAACACAAATTTACGCAGTTTGAAAGGATTTTCGCAAAATCTCAAAATCCAATCAGGATTTTTTAAAAATTGGACGCCTATGTTTTAAGTTGAGTGACCACCTATCATGTCACTCAATTTTATATCATTCGCTTCAGTCGTTTTTACGTGATGCTTGAACTCAAATTTACGCAGTTTGAAACGATTTTCGCAAAATCTGAAAATCTAATCAAGATTTTTTTAAAATTCGACGCCTATGTTTTAAGTTGAGTGACCACCTATCATGACACCCAATTTCATATCATTCGCTTCAGCCGTTTTTACGTGATGCTTAAACAAAAAAAAAGCGTCACGGACAGAATGACAGAATGACAGAATGACAGACAGACAAACTTTTTTTTGAGGGTCGCATCGGATTCCCGGGTGCTTGAAACGGATAGAAATCGCAAAATTTTTGAATTCCAAGAAATGTACAGACAAAAGTCTAATTTTATTTATATAGATATGAAAATTCTAGCAGCCTCCGACGACCAGTTGGTTCGCCATCTTGATAAATCTTGTACTTCTCACTGGCTTCCTTGGTACTGAAATATCTCGGATTCTGAATGGAAATTTAAAATTAAGATGATTACAAACAGAAGTGACCCGAAGTAAGTGGCGCCCCATGCTAAAAAAACGCCCCCTTTGATGCTCTACTTAGTTTTTTGAGTTCGAAATGGCGCCCCCTTTGAAGCCGGCGCCCCGATGCGATGCTCAGCTTGCTTTCCGTGTCGGGCCGGCCCTGGTTACAAAAATAAGACGGTTTAATGATACAAAACTACAAAAAGGTACAAATTATTTCCGTTCTATATTAATTCTGAAGAGCTTTTAGATATATCGGCCGTTATCAATAAACGGAAAGGAGAAAAAAAAGAAAAAGTAAGAAAGTCTGTAACACTTTCAGATTTTAAACACGCACTAAAGTGCTATGTTTTAAAAGCGTATCATAATCCATGCCTCTTCCTTATTCTATTAAGTTGGAAAGTGTATCATTATTCATAAGTGTGATTAAACAAAATTAAAATTGATATTTCGAACATCATTTTTCTGGATGTAATACAATAGAAATAAAACGGAGAAAAAGATGCGCAGAAAAATACACAATTCGAACTCAATGAAAGTTTCAAAAACTTATTTTTTGTTTGTGTAACATGTATTTCGGATTTGTATGCTTGGCCTAAACCCTGCTTATAATTCCACGTCAGAAGGAAAAACTTATCCAGGTGAGAGACATAGCAGACGATAAAATGATTTTATTTAATTAAAACTGTGTATTCTATAAGTTTGCGCCATCTGTCGACTACCCTGTAAAATAAAAACTCAGTTGCATTCTTTTTTTTTGGATGAAAAGATAGTTCTTTTGTATATTATTTTAGTGTTATTTTTCGCGCGATAAAAAGTAGCCTATATGTTAATCCAGGACTTTATTACAAATTTCATCCAAATCCGTTAAACCGTATCAGAGTGAAATAAGTAATAAACATACAAACAAACATTGACATTTAAACATTATTAGGATTTCAGAATTTAAAAAATATATATTTTTTTCAAACATGCTATTGCTGCATGAAAAGAGCTCATAATTGCTAAGGTTTTTTTCTCTGTATAAACTTTATTTAAAAATTCCTCCGCTTATCTTCTCATTGTTCTTTTCGCTTACCCGGTTACGTCATTTAAGAAAAAAACACAAACTGCAAGCGTTGCTAGATGACGCACGTGGTTTAGCGACGGCACGTTACATCAAGGGTTCACGGACTCAAAATAGTCTGGATTCTCGACAAAGGCGGTGGCATGCTTAGCACAATGTTTTTTTTTTTTTTTTTTTTTTTAATTGGGGGTGAGCCAAGAAAGATCATAAGATAAATAAATAACACTTAAATAAGCGCCGGGCAAGGAATAATAACCCTTGAAAATTGGGGGATCGTTCGTAATTCAGTTTTTAATCTGAACAGCGGTGTGTGGATAAACCTCGAAAAATATTACAATTTCCATTCTGAACAAGTGCGAAGAAAATTTTAATTATTAGTGTCTAGAAAAATATTTTACTAAACTATGCAAAATTTAACAAAATACACGCTTACCACTCTGTGGAATCCTGCATGAAATTGTGAATCTATCATGTTTTTGGATGAGGTTCTGTTCAAGCAAGAAAAATACGGCACACTCATAAATCATGATACACTTTCCAACTGAATGGAATGAGGAAGAAAAATAGGGACGACGCATGGATTATGATACCATTTGGTTTGATTTAAAATATGAAAGCTTTTTAGATTTTATTTATTTATTTATTTATTCATTTATTCATTTATTTTTAGTTCTGAAAAAGATATGATGCCCACTCTTATCATGCTATTAAATTAGTGCGGCTAATCTTTCTATATCGCTCATAAATGATAAAACAGTTTCTGAAAGAAGAATATAAGTCACGTGACCTATATGCTTGTTTCAGTTTAGGGTTGCAATTGCTATCTTAATCTATTTTTACATTCCGAACATGTACCACGTAAGGAAAGTATTGTAATCATGCAAAAAATCGACTTCGATATTTTGGTGTATTGACACGTTTTGAGGTCTTCTGAATTCATTTATGCAATTTTTACGAGATGTATGTGTGTGTGTGTATGTGTGTTTGTGTGTATGTGAGTGAACACGATAGCTCCAAAACGGGCATTCGATTGAGCTCAAATTGGGTGTACATGTTATAAACCACCGTCGCAAGACCAGTCCCAGCAAACACACACAGCTTCTCTCAACGTCTATTAACGTTCAGAAGACGTTTTCTGAACGTTAACAGACGTTCAGAGAACCTGTGTGTGTTTGCTGGGGTATTGATTTTATAGTTTTTCTAGAGGGCTACGCCAAAAATTTCTTTTACGTTATGGCCTATGGGGGGAAATTCTTGAAAGTGCGCGAGCGTTTAAAGGGTATATTCGATTGAGCTTCAGTTTGGTGTATATGTTTAAATTATTCATCGATTAAAATTTATTTAAATGCTTAGTAATGATCTTAATCGTAAATGTTCGGAAGGTCGAGTGGAGTCACTCTAGATTTTTTTCCTTTATGACCATAATTCACTTTCAAATAAAGAAAGGTTAAACAAAAAAACACATCCAAAATGGAATCACTTTACAGATGTACAAAGAAGTCGCATAGCATTGAAACCACAATTCTTATAAATAAATTTAGGATAATGTTACTTCTATGACTGCTTTCTTTGCTGCATTCATGGCGAAATTAGTTATCCTTGTACCAGGTAATAAAAAAAAATTTCCTTTGCCTCATAGGATTATTGGCAGGCCCGACGACTGGATATTCTGGATCTAGGGCAGGTTTTAGACCAGCCACCCGAAAAAAAAAAAAATATTTAGTATTTTCTTACCTTATTTTTTCTTAGACAGTGCAGGATTAGTACACTTTAAATTTACCGTAGGCCACGCCCCACCAATGGAATAGCGCTAGCGCTTTGAGCTGGGAGGCGGACGGTACCTGGTTCGAAACCAGATCACGTCCGCTGACCTAACCGTTCGGAGTTTTCTGTGGTTTTCTCCGAAACTTCGCTTAAATACGAGTGAAGACCCCTTAGAAAGTCCCATACAGAGAGCAAGATCCCTAGCGTAGATAATACCCCGTAACCCATATTTTTACCTTAGGCCACATACAATTTGCAAGTTTCAGAAGTCTATCCCTTTTCAAGATAAAGCCCCCTCCCCCCCCCCCCCCGTCGAAATTAAAAAGATAAAAAAAATATCAATATAATTGATATTTTTTAATGTCAGCATGTTAAATTAATTACTTCAAAGACAAGATAGTATTAAGTTAAAGAACAAAAATAATTATTTAATTTATTGAAAAAGTAGCATAAATATATATATAGGTTATTATAGAAATCATAATCCATTTTTGCTCGCCGGAATAAAATTAAATAAAGCATTTATTTCAAGTTATTTCGCAAAAAGAGGATAATAAATAAATGCAATTGAACTAAAGGTCATTTATTATGTTGCTGAGCACCGCCTTGACTTGGATCACAACAGCCAGTCTTTTAAATATGGAATACAGAATGTTTTACATCACTTCCTTCGGTGTTTCATGGTGCCAAATTAAATTATGGGTTCCTGAAGCTCTAATTTTGTTTTTTGGTGATTTTCAGATGCATTCTTTCCAATTATACACACATTCTCAAAAATATTTAAATCTGGCAAATTTCCTGTCCATTTTTTTCGGGGCTTATTCTTGAAAGGATAGTTAGATATCTAAAACTTGCAATACTTTTGGCCAGTAGTGTATATGAAACCTTATACATGACAAAACTGGCTTCCAATTCTGGGTCCCTTTAAAGCCTGGGCCCAAGGGCAGCTGCCCCTCCTGCCCCCCCCCCCCCTTTCAATGGGCCTGGTTATAGACACACTTAATGGATCTCACTCCTTATGCGTGTAATGCACATGTGAAACTGGCTAATGTGACAGAATAGCAAACTAAAACATCCATCATAAGAACCAGACTGTGAATTCCGCTGCTAAAGGCTGTGACATTGTTTTGATGTGTTGTTTTTGCTTAACTACACCCCTTTTATTTTCACAAGCACGTGCATAGATTCTTCCCTTTGTTTCTACTTTTTGTTTAGACGTATTTTCACGGCAGGCAAAAAAAAAAAAAAAAAATAAAAAACAAGGAAACAGATTCATTCAATCTCGTGTGCTGATGAATGAAGTGCCACAGACTTCTGTGTTAGTTCCTTTCTAGTGATTGAGCTAAGATCCTGAATGTTAGCACGAACTTGGGTTTTTACTTCCACGCTATTAGTCATGCAAGTGCTTAACTAGTACACCCGAAAAATTGGTTCCTATAGACTATTTATTTCGAAATTATTTCCTGCGAAAATTTAATGTAGAGTTAATGTAGAGTATGATGTAGAGTTAATGTAGAGTTATGAATAAGACTTAGAGTTATGAATAATGTAGAGTTAATTTCATCCAAAAAGGTTCTGGCGTAAAAAATAGCTATAATTTTTTTAAACATCATCGCAGGTTATAGTGTTACTTCAAAATGTTCTTTCGTGAACTCAAGAACCAGAAGGATTTTACCCCTTCATGGCAGAGTGGATAGTGACTCAAAAAGGTAGACGACTAAAGCGTAAAGGTCTCGGGTTCGGTCCCCAACGCGGGCCTTACCATGGCACAGAGGTTATGCCACTGAAAATGGTAGTTGGCCGAAGTGTGAAGGTCTCGGATTTGGGTCCCATAGAGCGGCTGTCGATCTAACGGTCTGGAGTTTTGGTAGGTTTTCTCCAGATGTAACGTGAATACACGGCAGACCCCCCCCCCTTAGAAAGTCCTCTGACCAAGGCACCCGTCCCCCCTGTCAGATTGCCCTAGTGTAGCGTTGACATAATCACACACAATCACAATCGGGTCCCATCGCGCGGCTGTCGATCTAACTGTCTGGAGTTTTGTTCGGTTTTCTCCAGATAACGTGAATACTCTTTACAACCCCTTAGGAAGTCCTACGAACAAGGCACCCCCTTATCCTAGTCAGATAGCCCAAGTGTACTGCTGCCTAAACCATACCAGAAGGGTTTTATTTTACCAGGAACCAGACCCTATGTAATCACTCGATCGAATCACTAAAAATCGACAAAAATTCACCCACGTCAGTTAGCTGATTTAAATTTCGAAATTCGAAATATTTTAGAAGATATTCACTCCGAAAACTGACAGAAAAAGCATGATGGTTTGCATGCTGGGAGATTTTAATTGAGTTTCTTCAATCCAAGCACTAGACAGAAATGCCGCTCCTAAAAATAATAGAATATTCTCGAATCGCCATTTTTAATCAAAATATCGTCTGCCTACGAAAACAGAGAGGGAATTAATTATTTTAATTAAAAGTACGCTGATTTATTAGTACAAAATATACCTAGAGTTCTACATTAAGAATAAAGTGGCTGGTTTGACAAGTTTAGCGATTTTGAGTAGGCAAGGTTGTTCTTTGAAAAAGAAAAAAATCTGGAGTGACTCCACTCGACTTTCCGAACACTTACGATTAAGATCATTACCAAGCACTTAAATAAATTTTAATCGATGAATAATTCAAACATATATATCAAATTGAAACTCAATCGAATGCACCGTTTAAACGCTTGCGCACTTTCAAGAATTTCTCCCCATATGCCATTATGCCATAACATAAAAGAAAGTTTTGTCGTAGCCCTTTAGGAGAACTATAAGTCCTATCCACACCAAAATCAATACCGGTCTTAGGATGGTGGTTTATAACATGTATACCGAATTTGAGCTCAAACGAATGTATCGTTTAAACGCTAGCGCACTTTCAAGAAATTCCCCCCCATAGGCCATAATGTAAAAGAAATCTTTGTCGTAGCCCTGTAGAAAAACTATAAGTCCTATACACACCTAAATCAATACCGGTCTTGCAACGGTGGTTTATAACATATATACCCAATTTGAGCTCAATCGAATCTACCGTTTAAACGCTAGCGCACTTTCAAGAAATTCCCCCCATAGGCCATAATGTAAAAGAAATCTTTGTCGTAGCCCTGTAGAAAAACTATAACTTCTATACACACCAAAATCAATACCGGTCTTGCGACGGTGGTTTATGACATATATATCCAATTTGAGCTCAATGGAATGCTCCGTTCAGGAGCTATCGTGTTCACTCACATACACACAAACACACATACACACACACACACACACATACACACACATACATACATACATACATACATACATCTCGTAAAAATAGCATAAATGGATTCAGAAGCCCTCAAAACGTGTCAAAACACCAAAATCTCGAAGTCGAATTTTTTCATGGTTACAATACTTTCCTTACATGGTACATGTTCGGAAAGTAAAAAAAACTAAAACAAAAGCACAATCAATATCATGTTCCTGAATTTGACACTTGCCATCTGCCCAGACTGATGGAAAGTTTAACATTTTTCAAGAAGAATTTTCTTTCAAAACATCGCAGTTGAGTTTTATTGACTTTTGGGAAAGCAATTAGCTAAGAGTTCATGAAACGCCCTCTGATTCAGCACATCAAAGTGTCAGCGACTTGCTTTCTTCTTTTGTTTTCCAGCTTATCTCGAAGTTAAAGAAACGAAAAATAAGTTCTTTCTTTTTTTCCCCCCCCCGCCTGACACGTCTGCTGTTTTAATTGGGGTGTCACCGACTTCTCCACTTTCCTTTGTTCCACGTAAAACAAATTAAGGATATCGAATTAACACAGTCCCCCCCCCCCACTGAACAATTAAGCTATGAGTCAATAAAAGCATTGCGTAAAACGTGAATGCAGTGCCTGATTATCGAAAAGGGTTGAGAAGCCTGAGCTTCCCCTCAAAGTTTGAGTGGGTGGGGATACATAACGTGAACATTTATTTTTTCCTTCAAAACGGGGCATCTACTGTTTTTAACCCTTTAACGCGTAGTGTTCCCGCTCTGGGAACACCAAACTCTGACGTTTTGACTGTTGCCAGTCGCGAAGAATAGATTGGATTTCTATAAAAATAGTTGCGGATGACATAGCTCCACGACAGGGGCGTAGCCAGAAATTTTTCATGGGGGGGGTTACGACTACTATAACTCATGTATATGTATACGTGTGTGTGATAATAGAGTGAATAAGATACATTTTGTATGGCAAAAAATTTCTCATGGGGGAGGGGTTATGACCCCCTTAACCCCCCCCCGTGGCTACGCCCCTGCTCCACGAGAATCCTTTACTTTCTAGCACGTCATTTCCTGTAAAAAAAAATGGTCACGATTCTTTTTAACAGCACTGACATCTGCTGAAAAATGGAAGAATGCGAGAACCGCTGGATAGATTGCCCAATGCCGAAAAAAGGGCAGCCGTTGCCATCGCTCGACTTAACTATCAGCAAGATGGCGGACGATCGAAACGTTCATCGCGTGCCACAGATCTAGAGACCCTTTTTGGACGACAGCTGGCTGTGCCGCACAGCCAGTCTGCGTCAAAAAAAGGGTCTCTAGATCTGTGGCACGCGATGAATGTTTCGATCGTCCGCCCTCTTGCTGGTAGTTAAGTGGAGTGATGGCAACGGCTGCCCTTTTTTCAGCATTGGGAAAGGGTTACGCCTCAAAGGGTTAAGGTAATAGTGTAGGGAGACTGAATTTCAGATCTGGGTACCTTTCAGTTGTTAAGAAAATGCGCGAAAAAGCTTGTGTTAATTTCAAAATAAAATGAGAAAAAAAACTTTGCTAAAACACACATATACTATAAGAAAAAAATAGTGAAAGACGTGCGTTTTGGGTGGTACAAGGGGTAGGCCCTTCTCCGACTTCAAACACGTCATCTTACACAAGGCAGGAAGGTAGGAAAGTGGGAAGTGTAAACAAAAGGACGCACAGAAAAAAGGAAGTTGTCATTCGGAAGGAAAAACATTCTTAGAAAACCAGAGTGAAATGGAAAAATAAAGTATGGATCGGGGAGGGGGATAAGCAAAATAGTAACATGACTTTAAAAAAAGAAATATAATTAAATAATTTGAAATAGTTAACAAAAAAAGAACATTAAAAAAACAAACACAAAAACAATACATCCCCCCGATGGTTTCTTTGTGTCTCGACAGGGGTGGGTGGGAGGTTAGGTATTTTTTACAGACATTGATGTTGGATGATTTTAAAATTTAGCGGCCTTTATTAAATTCGTTACCGTGGGTTGTTCTCTTTCTAAAAACGGGACATTGCAGGGGACATTTTCTAAACACGGGACTTTACGGTGATCCAAAGCTGTGCTTGGGGACAACGGGACATGCCATCTAAAATCGGGACTGTCCTGTTCAAAACGGGACGTATGGTCACCTTAGGGATGCAGAAATAGGGAATGCGATCAATCCCACACTGTTTTCCCGCACTGCGATCAATCCCACACTGTTCTGACTTGCGGGATTTCGGCATTGAGATTTATTGATCCCACGAGATTGACATTTCATTTATCTAGGACTTCGTTTCAACGTAGAAAAAGTAAGATTTAAAGCAATACGAAGTTTAATAATAAAAACTCAGCTGTTCGAGCTTCGTCAGGGCAGAACCCCCTGAACTCCCGTCTAATTTTTTAGTTTCATTACTGCCATATTCAAACGATATTAATTGACTATGTTATTTTATCTCTCACTCCTTTTTCATTTTCTTTTATTCTTCCTTTAGATTTTATTTCATCGACTGGAAACATTGAGGGATACAGAATTCAGGAGGGTAAGACATTGCACAATAACAAAATAAACAATTCAATTCTCAAAAATTTTCTTAAGCTGTTGAAATTGTTATGATTGTAACCTATTTATCGAAAAATACATCTGATGCATATTCTACAACTTACGAAATATTGTAACAATATATTAAAGCGGTTGTGAACTATATATATATATATATATATATATATATTTGTGACTTCAGATATTTCAAGTAAAGTTTCAGAGTTAAGGCAGGTAATATGGTTTATTGAACATTACATTTAAGTTACAATTTAGAATAAGAAGAGGGGAGGGGAGACGGGTACAAGAATCAGCGTGGACACATGAAGCAGTTCCAGTGGCAGAAGTCCCCCGATTTTCGATGTGCGGGAGTATTTACGCTTAAAACACCACGTGGTTTTCGAAGACACAACTCCTCCTCTCTCTTATCTCTGATCGAACCACACACATTTACCAACATGACCCGCATCCGGGCTTACAAGGGCGTGGGGACACGTGTACATCTAAAGAACTCAGAATCGACGGCCTGATGTTTGACAAATAACAAAATAAATAAAACATAGCTCCAGAGCGCGCGTGGCAAGTATGACAGGAAAGCAAAACTTACAGTGAAAGTACCCGCTTGAACAATACCCAAACTAGTAAAACCCAAATTACCTTTTTATACATTACATATATATATATATATATAATATAGTATTTAAATATATGTAAAATACTCACTATATATATATGTCGCATTTTTTATGTCGCTATTTTGGGATACATTTTTCGGAAAATTTTCAATAAAGGGGGTGAGAGAAAAACTCGGCTGTTCGAGCCTCATGAGGGGGAGATCCCCCTGAACCCCCTAATTTTTTAGTTTCATAATTGCCATATTAAAACGATATTAATCGAATCTGTCATTTTATCGCTTATCTTTCGTGTATTTCGCCTGGTAACCCCATGTTGAAATTTTTATGAGTGTAACCTATTTATAGAAAAATACATGTGTGCATATTCTACAGCTTACGAAATAGTGTAATAATAGATTAAAGCTGTTGTGAACTCATAGTATTTAAATATATGTAAAAAATACATGTCATATAATACATGTCATATCCCACATATAATAGTATTTAAATACATGTGAATTATGTCGCATACTTTTATGTCGCTTTTGTATATCGCATTTTTGGGACACATTTTTCAATAAAGGGTGTTGAGAGATAAAATGGCATAGTCATTAATAAAATGACATAGTCATTAAATCTTAATCTTGAAAGGTAATTAATACAATAACTTATACAAAAACATGAAAATTATAATCACGATATTCAGAATAATATACTAAGTTATGTGTTGTTTTAGATGCTAAAAATGAGGAATTTAGAGAAATAGTACATAATTATTGAAAAGCCGATACGAATAGCTGCTTAAATTAGCTATTCTTCAGTGAGTAGAGTAATAGGCATAAAAATAATCGTTCCTTTATTTATACTTTACGTTTATAATAGTAAAACGTGAAAAATATACTTGAAAATGCCCGGGAAGGATTTCTAAAAATGACAATATCGGGAAATGAAATTTTGGTATAATATAATGACAACACTCGATAAATAAAAAATCTGGAGTGACTACACTCGACTTTCCGAACACTTACGATTAAGATCATTACCAAGCATTTAAATAAATTTTAATCGATGAATCATTCAAACATATGCACCAAATTGAAGCTCAATAGAATGTACCGTTTAAACGCTAGCGCACTTTCAAGAATGTCTCCCCATAGGCCATAACGTAAAAGAAATCTTTGTCGTAGCCCTGTAGAAAAACTATAAGTCCTATAAACATCAAAATCAATACCGGTCTTACAATGGTGGTTTATAACATGTATACCCAATTTGAGCTCAATCGAATGTACCGTTTAAACGCTAGCGCACTTTCCAGAATTTTCCTCCATAGGCCATAATGTAAAAGAAATCTTTGTCGTAGCCCTGTAGAAAAACTGTCAGTCCTATACCCACCAAAATCAATACCGGTCTTGCGACGGTGGTTTATAACATATATACCCAATTTGAGCTCCATCGCATGCCCTGTTCAGGAGCTATCGTGTTCACTCACATACACACAAACACACATACACACACACACACATACACACATACATACATACATCTCGTAGAAATAGCATAAATGAATTCAGAAGACCTCAAAACGTGTCAATACACCAAAATCTCGAATTCGAATTTTTTCATGATTACAATACTTTCCTTACATGGTACATGTTCGGAAAGTAAAAAAGTGTTAAAAGGAAAGATTAATAAATAACTCTTTAAAATACTGCATTGACAAAAAAAACCTGAGAGACACGACTGTTTCTGGTGCTACAAAAGGTCCACACTTCTTCATCTGCAAAAAGTTTCATCATTAAGCAGAATGCAGCTAAAGAAGAATAGATACAGGCCCGAACTGAGAGGGTAAGGGCCCGCCCGTCTCAAGTGAAGAGGGGGCGGGTTATTGTGTAACCGATAAATAATAGGATGTGGTAACTTTCGGGGTATGGGGAAGGTATGGTGTTATTAATTTATTATGATTGATAATTAATGCATTAATAAAATATTGATCTATTATTACTTTCCGAACATGTACCATGTAAGGAAAGTATTGTAATCATAAAAAAATTCGAATTCGAGATTTTGGTGTTTTTACACGTTTTGAGGGCTTCTGAATCCATTTATGCTATTTTTACGAGATGTATGTATGTATGTGTGTGTGTGTGTGTGAGTGAACACGATAGCTCCTAAACGAGGCATTCGATTGAGCTCAAATTGGGTATATATGCTATAAACCACCGTCGCAAGACCGGTGTTGATTTTGGTGTGTATAGGACTTATAGTTTTTCTACAGGGCTACGACAAAGATTTCTTTTACATTATGGCCTATGGGAGGAAATTCTTGAAAGTGCGCTAGCGTTTAAACGGTAGATCCGATTGAGCTGAAATTGGGTATACATGTTATAAACCACTATCGTAAGACCGGTATTGATTTTGGTGTGTATAGGACTTATAGTTTTTCTACAGGGCTACGACAAAGATTTCTTTTACATTATGGCCTATGGGAGGAAATTCTTGAAAGTGCGCTAGCGTTTAAACGGTAGATCCGATTGAGCTGAAATTGGGTATACATGTTATAAACCACTATCGTAAGACCGGTATTGATTTTGGTGTGTATAGGACTTATAGTTTTTCTACAGGGCTACGACAAAGATTTCTTTTACATTATGGCCTATGGGAGGAAATTCTTGAAAGTGCGCTAGCGTTTAAACGGTAGATCCGATTGAGCTGAAATTGGGTATACATGTTATAAACCACTATCGTAAGACCGGTATTGATTTTGGTGTGTATAGGACTTATAGTTTTTCTACAGGGCTACGACAAAGATTTCTTTTACATTATGGCCTATGGGAGGAAATTCTTGAAAGTGCGCTAGCGTTTAAACGGTAGATCCGATTGAGCTGAAATTGGGTATACATGTTATAAACCACTATCGTAAGACCGGTATTGATTTTGGTGTGTATAGGACTTATAGTTTTTCTACAGGGCTACGACAAAGATTTCTTTTACATTATGGCCTATGGGAGGAAATTCTTGAAAGTGCGCTAGCGTTTAAACGGTAGATCCGATTGAGCTGAAATTGAGTATACATGTTATAAACCACTATCGTAAGACCGGTATTGATTTTGGTGTGTATAGGACTTATAGTTCTCCTAAAGGGCTACGACAAAACTTTATTTTATGTTATGGCATAATGGCATATGGGGAGAAATTCTTGAAAGTGCGCAAGCGTTTAAAGGGTATATTCGATTGAGCTTCAGTTTGGTATATATGTTTGAATGATTCATCGATTAAAATTTATTTAAGTGCTTGGTAATGATCTTAATTGTAAGTGTTCGGAAAGTCGAGTGGAGTCACTCCAGATTTTTTAATATGCGGCTTTGATATTAATTAATCCCTTGCTCATTCGGGAACTCTCACTCAAAATATTTTGAGAACTGCATTTATAATTAAGTGTTTGGAAGACTTCTGGGGCACAATTGCAGCTGCAAAATATTTTGTACGTGTCAAACGTCATTCAAGTGCTATCAGTATAGCACTTTTTTACTTTCCGAACATGTACCATGTAAGGAAAGTATTGTAATCATCAAAAAATTCGAATTCGAGATTTTGGTGTTTTTACACGTTTTGAGGGCTTCTGAATCCATTTATGCTATTTTTACAAGATGTATGTATGTATGTGTGTATGTATGTATGTGTGTATGTGTGTGTGTGTGTATGTGTGTTTGTGTGTATGTGAGTGAACACGATAGCTCCTGAACAGGGCATGCGATGGAGCTCAAATTGGGTATATAGGTTATAAACCACCGTCGCAAGACCTGTATTGATTTTTGTGTGTATAGGACTTAAAGGTTTTCTACAGGGCTAGGACAAAGATTTCTTTTACATTATGGCCTATGGGGGAAAATTCTGGAAAGTGCGCTAGCGTTTAAACGGTACATTGGATTGAGCTCAAATTGGGTATACATGTTATAAACCACCATCCTAAGACCGGTATTGATTTTGGTGTGTATAGGACCTACAGGTTTTCTACAGGGCTACGACAAAAATTTCTCTTATGTTATGGCCTATGGGGAGAAATTCTTGAAAGCGCGCTAGCGTTTAAACGGTACATTCGATTGAGCTTCAATTTGGTATATATATTTGAATGATTCATCGATTAAAATTTATTTAAATGCTTGGTAATGATCTTAATCGTAAGTGTTCGGAGAGTCAAGTGGAGTCACTCCAGATTTTTTTCTATTTTCTTTCTTTTTTTCTGTTTGGGGGTCTGCCCTCAGCAGGGAGGGCCCACCCGTCTGCAGACAGTCGGACACCCTGGCCAGTCCGGGCCTGGATAGATATTTTGTAAGACCCGAAAGATCGCTTTCCTAAAAAAAAAAAAAATTCAGAATGTTACGTAACGAAGTTTTTATATGATTAATATAATTTATTTCTGTTTTATTACGACACTAACAAGAAAGAGCCTTGAAGTCAACTTGGAACACTGCAGTAGCCAAGCCACTTTATGTAAATAAATATTCCCTTAACTGCAAGTAGCGAAAATATAAAATAAACACAAAATGAAACTTTAGATTTTTCAGAAGCTGAAAACTTATGCCAAAATAAATAGCCAAGCTATTTCCGCAGACTTATCTCGGGGAAAAAAAAGAAGTAATATTTGCAGTTTAAAGTAAGTTTTATTTTTTTTTTTTCTATTTGTGTACGAGAGCTGCATAACTAATTATAAAGTCTTAAGTTCTGCCTTCTGAAAACTACTGCATATTCTGCACGTGACGCCACTAGTTTTTTTTTTTTTTAATCCACGCGATTTCAGTGGATTTTAAAAAGTTTTCGTTCTTTTTGTAAAGCATCGTCGCCCCAGTATCGTTTTATCAGAAGGGATTGAAATAAATTTAAAGAATAAGTTCGCTCTAATGCAATAATTTAGGACCCAGAAATCTAATCCTTTTTTCAAACTTTCATTGTGAACAGTGTTTATGGTTATGGTTTTTATTTTTGAACGTCTGTACGTTTCTGCAATGTTAATTGTCTGATTCGAATTTTTTGACGGATTAAAATATGTTGTTCTTAATGTTACTAATGCCCTTTGGCAAGCTCGGAGCGGCGGCGGTTCCACCCTATAGGACGGCGAAGGGCGATAGGAGAGAGGCTTCCATTTTAACCCATTTATCCCTAGCGTCCCTTTTTTGGGACGGCATTATCACTATCATTCGAAAACGTTATTTATTTTTCCTAGCCTTTATTCGCGAGTATTGAACCTCAATTCCACAAAATATTTTAATATGGCAAGTAGGATGTTGACATTTCAATTTTTATACACAACGATTTTAAATGAAATCATCCCTTGTTCAAAAAGTTGACATCAGAAATTTATCAATTACTTCTGGTATTAGCAAAAATCGAAGAAAGTCGCAAAAATATCCAGGCACGAATGGGTTAATGATATCCACTGGCAGAAAGTCGGAATTAGCTCGGGGTTTCATAGTTTTGAGTCCATTATAGATGACAGACCTAGTACCTGGATTGGCACCCCCAGAGGGAGGGCATTGGAGCCACGACAGATTTTACATGCGCCAGCTCCCTCTAGTGTACACGGTTCCACAGCAGCCCAGCCGTGAGAGGTTTTCACCCTTCCAAGCACTGGCCAAGCCATCGCTGCTTCACTTTCCGTATTCTTATGGGAACGGAACCTAAGCGACTAGGCCATTGCGAGACACGGATAAAATATAGAACCTTTCGTTATATTGACTTTTACTTCTTATGTGTGTTTTTTACAAAGTTTTTTAATTACTCTTTCGTTATATTGTTTCGTGGTTTTGTAATCAAATTCCGCATTTAATAATTTATTTCCCCACCCCAGTTTATTTTAACGATAGAAACAACATGTAAAGTTCTTTTACAGAGTCCCATGAAGTTGCATTAATACTGAATTACAGATATTAATGCAACTTCAGCTAACCCGAATTCCCCCTCTCCCCCCCCCCCCTGCAAGACTGGAGTTATCGGCAACAGTAAGATGACAGTAGAAGTTTGGGATGTACAATATACAGTGGTAAGCACTGTACAATATTATACTGTACACAATACTATTTATTTCAGTACTGTGTCATACTTTACAGTTTTTATTAATATATGACAGTACAGTAATTAAAAAACTTTGTAAAAAACACACATAAGAAGTAAAAGGAAAGAGGATACGCGTTTCGTTCAAAAATTGTTTTGAACTTCTTCAGTCCAAGCCCTTCGACGTAAAGAACACAGGGAACTGAAAAGAGAAAAACAAGCAAGATGTTGCCACAAGGGGCAAAGAAAAGTCGAACAAAACCACGGAGAGGGGAGAAAAAAAATTAAAAAAGGGGGATAAAAAGGAAAGGAAAGAAGCACAAAAAATACAGAAATAAAAAAGGAATAAAGAAAAATAATAAAAAAGGTACAAACACACACACAAAAAAGAGAAAACAGAACAAACAAACAAAAAACAAATAGCACACGTTTTTTTTTTTTTTTTTAATAAAAACCACGAACAGGACAGCACAATAAATATATATATAAATAATTTTTTTTTAAATAAAAACGAAAAAGAAAGACAGTAACACACGTACATACACATTAAAGAAACAGGGGAAAAAAAAAGGTGGGTAGACGAAGAAAGTGAAAAGAACATTACAACAGCAACTTCCAAGCAGAATCAACGAAAGGAACGGAAGAACCATCGTTCACAAGACGATCTAAGTGCTGGGTAATGGAAAAACCTTCCAAAAAATCCAGATGGGACAAAGACTGAGGAGTGCACAAAATCTTAACCTTAGAAAACTGAAATCGATGATTGGAATTCCAACAATGTGAGGCAATAGAAGATTTGGAAAGTTCGTGCTTAGAAACATATCTCTCATGCTCTTTGAGCCTAAATTTGAGAGCTCTTCTGGTCTGACCAATATAGCCCAAATCACAAGATTCACAAGGAATATAATAAACACCCCAACGGTTCTCAGTAGGAATAGGATCTTTAAGGGAAGAAACAATTATTACCGTTACTGTATAATTATAAAAGTGCTGCTCTTTTTTATTAATATCATATACTGTACGTACAGTACAGTACTTTGTTTCTCTGCCCAACTGATAATTCTTTTTCTGAACTATCACTACTATACAGTATTAATGTCGAAAAACACTGCTTTTTTCCCCCTGTAATACGGTGTTTATGCATTATTTTATGTGATAAATGGATATACATTGTTAGGAAATGGTTTAAAACAGTTTCAGGTGCGTTTATAAAGGTCTAAAACAACAGGCATGTGTTTCAGGTCATCTGTATACCCTATTTTGCCTTTTCTGGGAGGTTATCTTCAAAATTTCGCAAACTTGGACGAAGAGATTTCGCCAAATCTGGCGCAAGGAGGACTCTGAAATTGTTTTACAAATGATGAGTTTGGCATGACTTATCTATCTTGTTTATTATTCGTTGAATAAATAATGCAACATACGTACTCTCAGAAAATTAATCTTCGTATCATAGAGTTTCTTACAAATAGAAATACGTATAAAAGGAAATTGTGTTCAGCATAATGCATTATGCATTCCGTAATAATGATCTGTTTTTCGAGTCAGTCTGCTTGCGTTCAGACTTGTCAGTCGTCAGACAAGGCGGCAGACTCATAGAAAATATCGCTAAAACAAAAGAACAATCAATATCATATTTCTTCTCTTGATTTTTGACGTTTTCCACCTGACAAATTGATGAAACACAAACCTCATTCTTTTTTGTTCCGTTACGGATATTTCGTTACAGTGCCAATTTTTCTACTCAACTTTCAAAAGAATCGTTAGCAAAAAATTCTGTAATATATTTACTTTATGCAAATATTTACGAACATTATTACTTTATGTAAATATTTACGAATTTTCGGGGCAACCCGCCTTTCTGGAGTTTGAAATAGTTTAAAATTCGTATTCTACGAGTCAAATAGCTTAATTTTACATATTGTTGCATCAAAATTGGTTAACTACAGCGTGAGATACGGTGTTTTGGGTTTCCCCATTGATAAATATAGCGTTTGCTAGAAATTTCGAGAAATATTGAAGTTAGAGCTTCGCTAACCTCACGTATAGGAACATCTTTTCGGCGCCAAATATGGGAATATTTCGCGAAAAAGTCGCCAAGATTGGCGACATTTTGGACATTTGGCGCGATTTTTCCAATGGGGCTTGTAAAGTTAGTTTTCCTGTTCTAACATACATAATAGCCTAATATTATTCTTCTATTAAGCAATGAAAATCAAGTTTGTTCTACAACATTCCGCGGATACTTATTTCTGGAAGCTTCCCCTGTGTTCGTCGTAATCTATAAAAGCAGCGCTGGTTGCCCAGTTGAGTCAGTCTTGCTTCTGCTTATTCAGAGAGCAGATGTCAGTGAAAACTTTGTATTGACGCTATAAAAGCGGTGTTTTCGATTGTTTCAAAAGCCTTGTTTTAAAGTGCTCTGTGTAAATTCTTCATTGCTGAGTCTTGGGGGTCTGCTTACGATTTCCCACGAAAATCCCCTCTGAATTTTTGCCTATGGAAGTGTTTTATTTTGTGTGTGTTTCGGTACTGTGCGGGCTGTTTTAAACAAGGGCTGTACAAAGTTCACAGGCCGTTAGTGCCTGTGAACTTTGTACAGCTGATTGTTCATGAACCATTCAAAACTACCATCCACTTTTAGGTTGTGAGAACTAAAAAATTACTGAACTTACTAAAGTTAAATCGTCGATCTTACCTCACACTTCTAATCAAATTTATCATGTTTCGGTAACCTATCACTTACAACTTCATGCATAGTTAACGGCTAATAAACTTGCATTCCTTTAGAAATAACCTATCTCGAACTCCAAAAGTTAATATAGTTCTAACTCGTAATAAATCTTTGGAAGTTCTCTAACTTGATGAGATTTCTGTCCATGAGCTGTGAAGTATCAGCCATTTGTGGGTAATTTTTATTCCCTCCGGGTATTTTCGAATTAAATCCTTTTCCTCATTTTTCAGGTATGTTTCCGCTTTTCACTTCCCACGTAAATGAATATTCCATCTACTTAATTTGTATAATTCAATTTGGCAACGATCAGAGAGTTCATTAGACTGTATCCAATCTGGCGTTGACTCTGGAAATTCCATCAATCGAACGGGTGGCTGATATTTTATTGCAAGTTTATTTCAGTACATTCATTTGTAATATTTTTTATTTGTTTTTTTCATTCTATCCATTTATTTTGTTGAACTAGGTAAATATTCATTATTTACTTTTGTAAATAATATGAATATGACTGAATATATTTTAATAAATATTTATTCGCTCATTATTAATCAGAACTGTCTAATAAGTCACAAAACATAGTTTTAGGATGTAGATAGTTTCTAATTTTTGAGTCTGCTTTGATTACTTACATATATTATTAGTTTATTCTTTATAATAAATTTCAGTTTTCATTTAATAGTTCTTTCTTATTAACAGACATTAATTCGTAATACTAATACATATAATAATTAACAAAAAACACTCCAAAAATGGTTTTAAAAGATGATATAAATAATACTTTGTAAATATAGAAAAAATTAAATAATTTTTTTTTCTATATCTTATTTTAATTTTATCTTTACTTAGTTTTTTCTACCCTTCTTTTGTTCTCCGAGGTTTGCTAATTTTTCTTTTATCTAAAATTTACTCCTCTGTCCGATGATACAAATGACGTTTTGCTGCAAGCGTGATTATTACAAATTAGGTGAGAAAAAATGTCAAAAATCGCATAAAAAATAAAATTAAAAAAATTCTATGCCTAATTTTGAAAAAATCGCTTCAAAGTGCCCAACTTCATATTTAGAACTTTCCGAGTACCAAATTTGGTGTTTCTAGGTGTAGCCATTTGTCCGTAACGCCGCCAACAGACAGACAGACAGACACACACACACACACAGACCCACAGACATCTTTTATAATAAGTAGAGAAGGTATGATAATTAGTTACCAGGTATTAAATAATTCGGATTTCTTGTTTATCTTTATGCTTTCTTAACCCTTTAACGCGCAGTGTTCCCGCTTTGGGAACACCAAACTCTGACGTTTTGACTGTTGCCAGTCACGAAGAATCGATTTGATTTCTATAAAAATAGTTGCGGGTGACATAGCTTCACGAGAATACTTTACTTTTGAAAACGTCATTTCCCGTAAAAAAAAATGTCACGATTATTTTTAACAGCACTTACTTCAGCTGAAAAATGAAAGAATGCGAGAACATCTGGATAGATTGCCCAATGCTGAAAAAAAGGGCAGCCTTTGCCATCGCTCGACTTAACTACCAGCAAGATGGCGGACGATCGAAACGTTTATCGCGTTCCACAGACCTGGAGACCCTTTTTCGAAGCAGCTGGCTGTGCCGCACTACCGGCTGTCGTAAAAAAGGGTCTCCAGGTCTGTGGAACGCGATAAACGTTTCGATCGTCCGCCATCTTGCTGGTAGTTAAGTCGAGCGATGGCAACGGCTGCCCTTTTTTCAGCATTGGGAAAGGGTTGTGCCTCAAAGGGTTAAGCAAAAGTTATTTATTTTGCCTTTGAAAGTTAAAACGATTGTTTTTCTTCTCTCTCATTAGAGATGTGATTTATTAAAAAAGACAACTCACACGCACGGAGTTCCTAATGTGTCAAGCGAACTTAACGGAAATCTTTTAAAAACACCTTCGCACATTGGCGACATTTTGAAAGGGAATTGGCGCCATTATTCCGACAACTGTCACATTCATTAACATCCGCTCGCTCTTAAGTCGGCTAATTCAATGTATCAAGCTTTCGGAAAATCATTTCCGAAACACGAGAAAGGGAAAGCAGTTTGGAGGAGGGGGGAGTTCGTCCGAGTGACTTTCGTTGGAAAAGCTCTCAGCTTTCATTTGAAAAGATTTTCCGAAAGCGATGCCCGTAATTTGTCTCGCTCACAAGTCCCAAGCTTTTGGCGAGAATTTTCCAGAACATTTCCCTCCCCCCCCAAGCCAGACAGAGTCAATTACTGAGAAAATGGCGAAAGCTTAATCTAATATCTGTCAAAATTCTGATAAATATTAGGAATGGTTCTCATGACAGCCACTCACCGTGACGGTTAATACGCAAATTAATAGTTAAAGATATATATATGCTTCTGCGGCGGAAGTGATGTTCATTTTCGAAATGGAATTATAAGAGGATTTTGTCACTGGAAATGGCATCAGGTGTTCTCAGTGTGTAAAATGACGTCCAAGTAAAACCTCTGGTGATTTAGCGTCATTTGTTTAAACGCCGTAGATTATGGAAAGTCGTTTACTGAAGTGACGAAATATATACTTCAAATACAGCGATCATTTTGGACGTAACGTTGCATCGCATTCACTTTCGCCGCAAATTTGATATAAATGCGCGCCCTCTATAACTTCCCCTCGAGTCAAACGTGTGACGCTGCGAAGTGACGTAGCAGTGCAATTTTACACTGAGTGTATATCACCATGTGACGTCCATAGTGGTCGTGGCTAACGAGATATATGCACGATATGGTGCTAAAATTTTGGGTATACCCCCTCTGCACCCTAAGAGTCATGTGACCAAAGGGGATGACCCCTCATCTTAGTAAGAGATAGCCAGAGTGAGCCACACTACCTAGATCACGTGACTCTTCGAATGCAAAAGTGTGTTTGTTTGTTTTGTGTTATGGAAAGACTACAGAAGGACATTTGCCTACAGTGAGGGTGATCAGAGGACTTTTAAAGGGATTCTAACACGTACTCGCGTTACATTTAGAGAAAGCCGGCGAAAACTCCAGACCATTAGATGGACAGCCGCACACAGCTCACTACGCGGGACCTTCACACTTCAGCCGTGTATCATGTTTAGTGACTCATTCACTCACTAGTACAGCCATCTATCGGCTTCCGAATAAGGCAGAAATGAACTTTTCGGGAGTTTGTGGTAGAAATTTACACCCTTGGCGGGCACTGCCGCTGTCGATCTAATCTGGTTTTGGAGTTGGTACAAGATGCTGTAGAAAGCAGAAGTGCTGAAGCCCCTTAATGAATGAAAACGAGACAGACAGACTAATCGGTCAAGGTAGGGTCTTGCAAAAGGGTGTGACCAAAGTGTCAGCACCTCAGCTTGTATATCTCATCAGCCACGGACGGTCATCATGTGACATCACAAAAACTGTCCCAAGCGGCCATATGGATCTGCGCGAAGCAATAACCTCTCTGCAAGGGTCAGGACTACCATGTCACGTGATGTCACAAAGTCACAGTGTGACCAGTATATATACATTGAACAGTATACATACATACACAGCTTTTGGGCAAAATAATAACACGACATTACATACGTTAATACTACTTCCTTTGAACTATCGCCTACATTAATTGAGAAATAGTATTCTAGAACAGTTATGTAATTAAAACACATCTGAAGCCAGAAATTATTATATATCCGACGTTCATAAGTTTATATATTTAATTTTTCTACCCTCTTTTAAGGCGAGTTTATGTTCAGAGAGTCGAAAGTACTTGGGATTTTTCTGGCCCATTTTTTATTATTAATGTATATATTTTTACTCTACTGTAATATCCCACGAAAAAATTGGAAAAATAAGTATTAAACAAACATAGAAATTTTGCAGGAGAATGCATTCATTATTCACAAAATCAAAGTCGGAAAAATACCTGCTGCTTATACACGGAATTAAACGTCAAACTATATCATTAAAAGCCATGATTCTTATGCTTCATTTTCGAGTCATTATTCGAGCTTTCTTAAAAATGACGAATGAAAGAAAAGTTCTTAAGCCAAGTATATTTTAGAATGTAGATGTATGGAAATAATATACATCCAATATAACTGAACAAAAATCAGAAAATTCACTCATGATAACCGATTTCTGTATTGAATAGACTGTAGGTGGTAAGTATCCTTACCACGACCTTATAAAGGGTTAAGTTCTGATAATTCGACAATCTTCATTTACTTCGATGCCTTGATGGAAACATAAACAATCTGAGATGCGCAGTTACCGAGTGTGCGTTACACCATCTGTTGCAAGCAGCAACGGCGGCCTCCCACTTTCTAAGAGAAGTGTCCCCCTCCTATAAATTTAACTTCGTAGTCTAGTTTTACATCTTAACTATTTATTTTGGGGCACAGTTTCGCTGCCTTACACGTAGTCTGGTGCAGTACATCCTTTTTTGGATCCTAAAACTCCCTTAAACTCCGACCAACCAATCATGAAACTGCTGTAAAATTAACCGGAATTTTCCTATCGCATGGTCTGTGCGTAACTCAAGCTTCATTAATAACACGATTCGCAAAACACGCAAGGTGCCAAGATAACTAACTTATTAAGCTATTTTAAAACTAGTCAAAAGTTGGCGACATTTTCGGGGGGACGATTTATGTAAACAACTTGTCTTTTCCATTAACATCAAAGCGCTTTAAAATAAGCTGAACGCAATAGAAATTACGTTTTGGATGAATACGTTTTAGAAACAGTACGGAGGTGGGTTGTATAATTTTAGAAAAATTTGTCCTTTTTGCATATTTGAAAGAATTTTCAAACGCTGCCGCAATTTATTTCAGTCTTGGCTTTTGGCGAGAATTTTCTAGCCAGCCTCTTCTTTCCCCCCCTCTGTTTATCCCCCCCCCCTTTCTCCTTCAGCGACGGAGTCAATTACTGAGAAAATGGGACAGCGTAATCTAATATCTGTCAAATTATGGTAAATATTAGGAGCGGTTGTTATGGGAGCACTTAGCATGATAATGCCCATTCCTGACGCAATAGGAATTAAGTCTAAACGCTATTTCTAGACTAGAAGACACAGTCTGTTATGGAGGCAATTACAACGGGCGCTAGAAAAAAAACATTTGACAAAAACATGTCAATATATTGATCTATTGAATAAATCTGTTGAATATTCGTCCACCTAAAATAAATAATTACATATTCAATTTTTATTGTACACCTTTCATGCTCTTCTGGGAATGTGCGAAAACTTCAAACGATTTCGTTTTGTGGGAACAGCGCCTCTTACTGGATGCAGAGGGGGGAAAATGTAATCTGTGTAATCTGGAAAAACTATTTTAAAAGAATTGGAATCGCTATTTTGCCTTCGAAGCCTGGTAAACGTGACTTCAATATGACGTAATTCTCACCTGCGGTTCGTAATTTTGTCGGGCAAATAACAAACTTTTTTGACTCTCGGAAATAAAATAGAGCTGAAAAGAGCGAAAAATCGCTTAAAAATGAGGGAACGGGTGGATTTTTCAGATTTTTAAAGTAGCGCTGATTTTTTAAAATTTTTTTATAAATACAATGAAAATTTAGAAGCGGATCGTACAAACGGTGTGGATTTTACTGCGATTTTTCTGCTTAACTTTTTAACCCTTTAACGCGCAGTGTTCCCGCTCTGGGAACACCCAACTCTGAGGTTTTGACTGTTGCCAGTCACGAAGAATAGATTTGATTTCTATAAAAATAGTTGACATGGCTCCACGAGAATCCTTTACTTTTTAGCTCGTCATTTACCGTAAAAAAATTGTCACGATTCTTTCTAACAGCACTGACATCTGCTAAAAAAATGGAAGAACGGGACAACAGCTGGATAGATTGCCCATTGCTGGAAAAAGGGCAGCCGTTGTCTGCCCTTGTGTTGTTGTGTTGTAGGAAAAAAAAAAAAAAACACGTGAATTATTTGGTGAGACAAAATTTATTTTATTTATTTGAAAGCTTACATTATGCATTAAGTATGAAAAATAATATCTTTCATGTGTTCACCTCAACTTCTCTGTGCATACTGCATTCTGTCAACCTGATTTTCCATCACTCTTTCGCATAAATCGGTGTTAGATTTCACGAATAACACGTTCAATGTTGGTTTTCAGTGGCTCAATTGTTGTTGGATTATCAGCATAAACTTGTGACTTAACATATCCCCAAAGAAAGAAATCACAAGAATAATGTCGTCCATAAATTCTTCTCAAATTTCTCTCAGTATTCACATATGAACACTCATTATGATAAAAAAAAAAAAATTAATAATTTCCAAACGTTGTTCAAGCGTGTACCTTTCCATGATTAAATGGCGTAGCATACTAACCACAAATGACGCAAGAAATATCAAAAAAGAATACGCAGTGTTGCCATTCTAAACATTCAAAATTGTATCATCCCTATTGCAAAACTCTTTATATACCCCAAGGTTTACAATCCATTATAAAAGTTATTTCACTAATAACACGCTCGATGTTGATTTTCAATTGCTCAATTCTAATTGGATTATCATCAGCATAAACTTCTGACTTAACATATCCCCAAAGAAAGAAATCACAAGGTGTTCAATCACAAGAACTGAATTATGTCGTCAGTGAATTCTTCTCAAATTTTTCTAAGAATTCACATATGAACACACATTATGATAAAAAAAAATTTAATAATACCCAAACGTTGTTCAAGAGTGTATCTTTCCATGATTAAATGGCGTAGCATACTAACCAAAAATGACGCAAGAAATATCAAAAAAGAATACGCAGTGTTGCCATTCTAAACATTCAAAATTGTATCATCCCTATTGCAAAACTCTTTATATACCCCAAGGTTTACAATCCATTATAAAAGTTATTTCACGAATAACACGTTCCATGTTGGTTTTCAATGGCTCAATTGTTGTTGGATTATCAGCATAAACTTGTGACTTAACATATCCCCAAAGAAAGAAATCACAAGAATAATGTCGTCCATAAATTCTTCTCAAATTTCTCTCAGTATTCACATATGAACACTCATTACGATAAAAAAAATTTAATAATTTCCAAACGTTGTTCAAGTGTTTATCTTTCCATGATTAAATGGCGTAGCATACTAACCAAAAATGACGCAAGAAATATCAAAAAAGAATACGCAGTGTTGCCATTTTAAACATTCAAAATTGTATCATCCCTATTGCAAAACTCTTTATATACCCCAAGGTTTACAATCCATTATAAAAGTTATTTCACGAATAACACGTTCCATGTTGGTTTTCAATGGCTCAATTGTTGTTGGATTATCAGCATAAACTTGTGACTTAACATATCCCCAAAGAAAGAAATCACAAGAATAATGTCGTCCATAAATTCTTCTCAAATTTCTCTCAGTATTCACATATGAACACTCATTACGATAAAAAAAATTTAATAATTTCCAAACGTTGTTCAAGTGTGTATCTTTCCATGATTAAATGGCGTAGCATACTAACCAAAAATGACGCAAGAAATATCAAAAAAGAATACGCAGTGTTGCCATTCTAAACATTCAAAATTGTATCATCCCTATTGCAAAACTCTTTATATACCCCAAGGTTTACAATCCATTATAAAAGTTAGTTCACGAATAACACGTTCCATGTTGGTTTTCAATGGCTCAATTGTTGTTGGATTATCAGCATAAACTTGTGACTTAACATATCCCCAAAGAAAGAAATCACAAGGTGTTCAATCACAAGAACTGAATTATGTCGTCAGTGAATTCTTCTCAAATTTTTCTAAGAATTCACATATGAACACACATTATGATAAAAAAAAATTAATAATTTCCAAACGTTGTTCAAGCGTGTATCATTATCATTCCATGATTAAATGGCGTAGCATACTAACCACAAATGACGCAAGAAATGCCAAAAAAGAATGCGGAGTGTTGCCATTCTAACCATTTAAAATTTGTATCATCCCTATAAGAAAACCCTTTATATACCCCCAGGTTTACAATCCATTATAAAATTGACACCCAACACTTATAAAATGAGTGAAATTTTCTTTTAAATAACTTAAATTTAAACAATAATCAGTTGTTATTTAGGACCGCTGCCGCCGCTGCCGAGAGCTTGTTGCGCTATCTTCTCCTAAAGCGTGGGGATTTGAGTTTCGAGAAACATGTCCACGGATTCGGAAAATTACGAGGAACCTGATAAGCTGACTTAAATTTCGAAAATCGAATTATTTTAGAGGATATTAATAAAAAACTGAAAAAATTAAGCATAATGGTTGCCAGATTTGGCATAAAATCATTCATTCCTTTGCAACAAAGCAATTCCAATTATGTAGAATCGCGTGAAATTGAGAAACATGAAGTAGAATGGCACCCATTTTACGCCAAATTAAAAAATATCCAATAAATAAGTTAGTGTGTTATGCAAAGTTGAAAATTTTCAAATAAAGTTCGCTTAGACAACGGGAGTTTAGAATGAGCGATTATTCGTTTTTCCAAAACAGAATAACCAATTGTAACTGATTTTAAAAGCGCCATCTTGGCATTAGGTACGATCTTTCAAAATGGTATCTTTCCAAGCAGGGTGAATCTAAACCGCGAGTTTAAAAAATGTTAGAACCCAATATCTTGAAAATGAAAAATAATTTAAATGCAGAATATTTTAAAGTCGGTTTTGTCCAGCTGTAGTGTTTGCTACCAGTAGAAATATTGGGTGGCGTTAGCTATGCCGTTATAGTTACACTTTGGATATTTGCCAGGCGGCGAGATGATATAATTCGTGGTGCTAAATACGCCAATTTGCAAAGGATTATGTGTATGAAAATATGTATAGCGGTTTTCCGTGAAACTTAAATGAGTAATTATAGGTTGTGAGCATGCGCATATCGACAAATAACGAAACGTTGCCACTGGTGGCAAGCTATCCTACCTGTTCCGTAAGTTTTTATCAAAGAAAACATATGAAGCATTGTTTTCTTACAGCTAATTAGTAACTATACATATTCGCAAGTCGCCAAATTATGAAAATTTTTATGTTCCAAGCAACATGCAAGAACCAAGCAATGTGCAGCTCGGTAACAATCTATCTGATCCAACCTTCGAGTTTTGTTTGTAGAAATGCCTTTTTTACAAATAAGCCTTATCAGGAGCCGAATGCCTCATACGAAAAGCGAGCGTAGCGAGTGTAGGGGCCTTGGCCCCTAGTTTTGTACAAGGAATTAAAATTTATTACCTGCATCCATGATTTATTTGAAATGCTTTTGTGTGGAATTACTCAATTGGAAAAAAATCTGGAGTGACTCCACTCGATTAAAATCATTACCAAGCACTTAAATAAATTTTAATCGATGAATAATTCAAACGTATACCAAATTGAAACTCAATCGAATGCACCGTTTAAACGCTTGCGCACTTTCAAGAATTTCTCCCCATATGCCATTATGCCATAACATAAAAGAAAGTTTTGTCGTAGCCCTGTAGGAGAACTATAAGTCCTATACACACCAAAATCAATACCGGTCTTAGGATGGTGGTTTATAACATGTATACCGAATTTGAGCTCAATCGAATGTATCGTTTAAACGCTAGCGCACTTTCAAGAAATTCCCCCCGTAGGCCATAATGTAAAAGAAATCATCCCTGTAGAAAAACTATAAGTCCTATACACACCCAAATCAATACCGGTCTTGCAACGGTGGTTTATAACATGTACACCCAATTTGAGCTCAATCGAATTTACCGTTTAAACGCTAGCGCACTTTCAAGAAATTCCCCCCATAGGCCATAATGTAAAAGAAATCTTTGTCGTAGCCCTGTAGAAAAACTATAAGTCCTATACACACCCAAATCAATACCGGTCTTGCGACGGTGGTTTATGACATATATATCCAATTTGAGCTCAATCGAATGCTCCGTTCAGGAGCTATCGTGTTCACTCACATACACACAAACACACATACATACATACATCTCGTAAAAATAGCATAAATGGATTCAGAAGCCCTCAAAACGTGTAAAAACACCAAAATCTCGAAGTCGAATTTTTTCATGATTACAATACTTTCCTTACATGGTACATGTTCGGAAAGTAATAAAAGAAATGGCGCTGTATTCTCACAAAATACATCATCCCTCAGACACTGCTTAATTGTTCTAGATCCTCGTGAAAAAAAAAAACCGAACTTAATTAAAAATGTAAAGGGCGCCACGGTTCTTAATGAATGTCCGTGAAACTCAGTTTGATAAATGGTGTAAAATTTACACTTAATTTAATTTTAATAGCGGGTGTGTGGTTCGCCTTAATTGCTTGAAATTCAATTCTGCCGCTGTTTAAGAGAAGTTTTTGTTGATTGTTATTTGATAGATGCAGTTGTGTGTATAGCTGAACAAAGTACTAAATAAATTGTTTTTTGTTCCAGGTAAAGTGATTTATAGCTTTGTTAAAATGTATGCAAGGATCTGGAAAAAGAGATTGTTTTGTAAGGGATATTTAAAATGCTTGAGTCGTGTAAACATGACATCCTAAAACAGTTTGTAGAACGTTAAAATTAAAAAAAAAATTAGATTTCTTTGTTTATAATACACTTAAGCGGATAATTAGTTCCAATGTACATTTCGGGAAAAATTTTTGACTAGAAGTCAAAGCTTGTTGTGGATGCAATCACAACGGGTGCTTGAAAAAACATTCGAAGAAAGCATGTCTACAGTCAATATATTGAATCTTCGTCCACCTAAACTTCATATTCAATTTTTATTCTATTTCCTCAAATCGGGACGTGGTAGCCCTGTGGTTAAGGCGTTGGACTCGTAACCGGAAGGTTGCGGGTTCGATACCGGCGTACCACTAAAGACCACCGTGTACATGCGGTGTACGTGCACGTTCAATCCGTGGTTCCGAAAGTCCCCTCGGCCGTCGCTAGCAGTTTCCGAGGGGTTCCAATAATCAGAAGTTCCCCACCTTCTGATGAGGTTCCAAATTGTGGCGGGAAATTCCGGGAATGTAGCTCTAAGCGACACATTCAGTGACGCGAGCTGTCCTCTCCTGGTAAATAAATAAATAAACTTTACAGGTGGTGTACTGATATGAAAAGGTCCATAAAAGTTGAAAATTTGAAAAAAAAAAAAAAAAAACACCTGGGTTTTTTCGAGTTGGGAAAAATTATAACAACCCTGTACTTTGTCCAGGATACTTTGTCAGAGTTGTCCTCTCCTGGCAAATAAATAAATATTTCCTCAAATCGAATTTCATGCTCTTCTGGAAACGTGCGGAAACTTTTCACACTCGAGCAATTTCGTTTTGTGGAAACAACCCCTCTTTTATCAATGATTCATGAAGAAGAAAAAATAAGCTGAACTATTTTAAACGAATTGCAATCACAACTTTCCCTTCAAAGACTGATAAACGTGACTTCAGTATGACGTAATTGTCGCTTGCAGCTCGTAATTTTTTCACGCAAATGATAAACTTTTTTGACTGTTGGAAATATAATGGATCTGAAAAGAGCGAAAAATCGCTTAAAAATGAGGGAACAGGTGGATTTTGAGATTTTTAAAGCAGCGCAGATTGTTTTCTATAGTTTCATACACAATTATGAAAAATTTGAAGTGGATCGTACGTACGGTTTACATGTCATTGCTTTTTTTTGTGCTTAACTTTTTAATTTTTTGGAGTAATGGTGGTAAAAGTTTTAGCTTGGAGTGGTCCCCCGGAATTTTTAGAGAATCTGTGAGTCAGGAATCAGCGTAACTATACAGGGTGACTGCTACTTCATGGTACAAACTTTGAGGGCTGGTGTAAAAATCACATTTTGCATAGGAATGTATGGTCAAAAGTGAAGCGTCGAAGCACAGGCACACGAAAGAAGAAATGATAGGGTGTTTTATTTTCACAACCTCGTTTACAAGTGGAAATTAATTTACAATAAGTGTTCAGAATTGCGTCCGTGAGCATTAATACATGCTTGGCGGCGTCGGCGCAGCGATTGACGAACACTTTCAAAGATACCAAGGAATTTCACGCACACGTGCAGCAGCGACGGATAATCGAGCAGCGAGGTCTTCATTGGAGTCTACTGGAGTGGCATAAACGTCATTCTTCAAATGTCCCCAGAAAAAGAAATCGGGGGGTGTCCAATCGGGAGACCGGGCTGGCCGAGTGATACATCCATCACGTCCAATCCATCGCATGCCAAATGCAGCATTCATTCGCAACCAGAAGGTTGCGGGTTCGATACCGGCGCACCACTAAAGACCACCGTGTACCAGTTTCCGAGGGGTGCCAATATTCAGAAGTTCTCCACCTTCTGATGAGGTTCCAATATGTGTCGGGAAATTCCGGGAAGGACGTATGTGTAGCTCTAAGCGACACATTCAGTGACGCGAGCTGTCCTCTCCTGGCAAACAAACAAACGAACATCTAGGGTGAAGTGGGCTGGCGCCCCATCCTGCTGAAACCACACGCGGTTTCGAATGGAGAATGGACGAAAACTGAAACGAGAATGTCCTCTCTTCCCCAAATCAACACCGACTGGCCATCTACCGGCAGTGGAAGCAACTACTAACTCCGTTTCTCCTCCGTCTCTTGCATTTGTTCTTTCCTGTGGTTGTGCTTTCGCGCTTCACTTTTGACCGTACATTCCTATACAAAATGTGATTGTTAGAGTGTCCTGTACCAGCCCTCAGAAGAGTTTGTACCATGAATTAGCAGTCACCCTGTAAAGTAGGATTTTATAATTTTTTTTTTTTTTTTTTTAGCCCTCGGGTGCTATTTCTTTCAAGCACGGGATTTTTGTCTACGAGGCGCGCCGTGGTCACTTTTCCGTTTGATCCATATTTTCTGCAGAGTGATTGGATACTGCTAACGGAAACATGGACTATCCCTTCAGATGATTTTCAAATACCAGGATTCACTTGGGTCGAACGGATAGACAGTGGTTTCCAAAACAGAATGCCCAACTGGAGTTGTGATTTTTATAAAAGGAAAACTTAATGAAACGCTTTACCCGTGCCTACACGAGCCAGATCAAGGGTGTTCAAATGGTCAGTGTGCATATTCAAGATACAGTGAGATTTGCAGTTCCATAGGCTAGTCCTCGAATTGGCTAGTCCTCCCTCCGTCGTCCCTCAGAGTTTGTACCATGAAATAGCAGTCACCCTGTAAAGTAGGATTTTATGATTTTTTTTTTTTTTTTCACACAGAAATTCAGAGTAGAGGTAGAGATACAACAACTTTCTTTAATGATCAGTACGGGGGCCCCTACAGATCTTTGAGTCTCGAGAAAATGCTCGAAATGTCCAAGCGGTAGACTCAGTCGGCGTGACGAGTATAACTCGTCATTGTGATGTATGACATGAAAAATCAATGACGAGCTACATACTTGTGATTTTACCGGAAACGGACAAACTCATTCAAACGGTCAAACGGTCAAACGTTTTAGCACGTCATTTCCCGTAAAAAAATTGTCACGATTATTTTTAACAGCACCGACATCTGCTGAAAAATGGAAGAATGCGAGAACAGCTGGATTAATTGGCCAATGCTGTCGTCAAAAAAGGGTCTCTAGATCTGTGTGCACGCGATGAACGTTTCTATCGTCCGCCATCTTGCTGGTAGTTAACTCGAGCGATGGCAACGGCTGCTCTTTTTCCAGCATTGGGAAAGGGTTACGCCTCAAAGGGTTAAAGTATATTACTTATTTAAACGAAGAAAAAATTGTACTCCCAATTTTCATTGTGTTCCTAATTAGGAACATGGGTTATTTCTGGTTGTACTTTTAGGAGGGCGGTACTTGGACGGTACTTTTATGGGCAGTTTAAATAATAAGTGAAATATTAAGAATAAATGCAAGATTCATTTTTAAATTTAAGTAAAGATTTTAGGGGCTATACTTTGACTATACTTTTATGGGTAGTTTAACCTTTAAATTCCTTGTATTGCAACAAATTTAGTTATTATCCAATTTATTTCATAAACATAAAGCAAATAAAATTGAAGGTTTAGTTGCAAAGTCTTTAAAGTTCATGTGTGTTTAATTTTACATAATTTTATCAAGGAAATTTTCTCTTTTTAAAACTCTGGGTTGCCTGTTTAAGCAATGAAAATTAGAGTACATTAGGCATTTAAGGGTTGAATAGTAAGTGAAATATTAAGGATGAAAAAAAGATTTATTTGTAAATTTAAGTAAGATATGAATTGAGTTTGAAGGGGGAGGGGAGTGTATCAAGATAGTTCATTTGAAATTTATGAAAGCGCCTATTTTTATGATTTTTTTATCCAATTTCCCAATCATGATGGAAATAGAACTTCTATTTCAAAAAATCAAGTCATCTTTTAACTAAGTCTTCTGATTTTTTCAAATCAATAGTTAAAAAATTTAACTTTTCAATAAATTTTTAATTGCTTGTTCCCAATTGGGAACATTCGCCTCTAAAAGGTTAACTTTCGAGCTAAAATATTCTGCAAACTAATGAGATATTCATCATTTGAAACCTTGTCCTAATTTTCTTTACACTTTTTAAATCTCACTTGTACCGATCATTTTAGATTATTCTAATTTTTTGACTAGGAATCGAACTGAATCACCGAAAAAGAAATTCATGTTCCCAACTGGGAACATTGGCCTGTAAATGGTCCCTTTGCAAGCTAAAATATTCTGCAAACTAATCAGATACTCATCGTTTGAAACCTTGTCCTAATTTTCTTTACACTTTTTAAATCTCACTTGTACCGATCATTTTAGATTATTCTAATTTTTTGACTAGGAATCGAACTGAATCACCGAAAAAGAAATTCATGTTCCCAACTGGGAACATTGGCCTGTAAATGGTCACTTTGCAAGCTAAAATATTCTGCAAACTAATCAGATTCTCATCGTTTGAAACCTTGTCCTAATTTTCTTTACACTTTTTAAATCTCATTTGTACGGATTATTTTAGATTATTCTAATTTTTCGACTAGGAATCGAACTAAATCACCGAAAAAAGAATGCACATTCCCAATTGGGAGCATTGGCCTGTAAAAAGTTAATTTTTGAGCTAAAATATTCTACATATAAATCTGATACTCATCGTATGAAACCTTATCCTAATTTTCTTTACACTTTTTAAAATCTCATTTGTATCGATTATTCTAGATTATTCTAAATTTTCGACTAGGAATTGAACTGAATCACCGAAAAAGAAATGCATATTCCAATTGAGAACATTGGCCTGTAAAGTGTTAATTTTCAATCTAAAATATTCTACAAACTAATCAAATACTCATCGTATGAAACCTTACCCTAATTTTCTTTACACTTTTTAAAATCTCATAAGTATAAATTATTGTAGATTATTCTAATTTTTCGACTAGGAATCGAACTCAATCACTGAAAAAGGATTCGCAATTGAGAACATTGGCCTGTAAAAGGTTAATTTTAAAGCTAAAATATTCTACAAACTAATCAGATACTCATCGTATGAAACCTTGTCCTAATTTTCTTTACACTTTTAAAATCTCGTTTGTACCAATTACTCTAGATTATTCTAATTTTTCGACTAGGAATTGAACATGAATCACCGGAAAAGAAATTCATGTTCCCAATTGGGAACACAATCCTGTAAAAGGTTAAAAACAACGTACTTCTTTCAAAAGTTCCTTGTAGAAAAATGCTTTGAAATGTTGATGCCTGAAGGAAACGATCACGCCCCTATTCCTCCTATACACCATGTATCATTTTTGAGGCTTAATGATCCCAAGCCCCCATAAAAATACACTTTAACTTAATTAAAAATTTACCGAGAGTGCCTCCTCAATGAATGGGCCTGGAAATCCAGTTTGATAGATGGTTGTAACTTCACAGCTGATTTAATTTTAACAGCGGAGAGCGCGGTTTGTGCATATTGATTACTCGAAATTCAATTATGTTTGCAATTCCGGAGGTGGTGTTTATTGTGTGGAACATAATATATAGATGTGTAACTGTTTTGATAGAATGCATTTAGGAAAAATGTAATTGTCTGCAAAATGTGTATTATTTATTGCATTCTTGAAATGTTTAAGCCGTTGAGACGAAAGTGGAATCTTTTTGGAACAAGGAGAATGGCTTGCAAAGCTTTGCTTATGTTACTACGAACAATTATTCCATAGCTAATATATTAGGTTGTAACGAAAGTTTCCCGCTACCGCAAACTTCGTCAGCACACAGTTCTCGTTGGCGTATTGGCTCATATTTTGTCAAACGATTTTTGGCATTTGAAAGAAAGAGGTTTACTTTATAACACTGTGTTGTGAAATCTGTAAAAAAAATATTATCATTAAGCAGGGTTGGCATGGTTTAAACCAAATGGTTTTTTCCTCAAAAAACCAATTGGTTTTTTTAAAAGAATAATGGTACTTACGTATTATCCCGGCGGTCTGCCAAGACGAGCAATTTTTTGCCACGATAAATGCCGGACAAATGAAATAATTCATTGTTAGAAATACGTTTGGCAACAGTTTGCCAGCACATTTGACGCAAAAATTGTTTGGCGGAATTGACCGTCGGGATAATATGCAAGTACCAGAATAATTAAAAATTCCGAATACTACAGATAGAATACGTTCTGATATCTTTTAAAATTATCCTTATAAGTATCAACAATAAGTTTTTATATCAATCTAGTGGACACCTTATTGTTTTATCATTATTAAAAACTATGAATTAAATTATAGGGTGCATTTTTAATTTGTTTCTAAAGTAGAGTTATTGTGTTTTAACAACTTATTTTTAAACTATCATTTTGAACAACTTATCACCTTTATTACTGATGAATCTAAGTGGAAGATTCCATGTAAAATGTAGTGAACAATTAATATTGCATTATATTACATACTAAATATAAAAAATAGTATCTCTAAATAAAATATTAAAATTGAATGATTTCAATGTCCACATAAGTATAGCAACAATTATTTATTTACTATGTTTTAATTACTTTCAGAAGGAATATTAATTGCTATTTTGAACATTTTACAAATAATTTTATTTATAAGTATGTAACAGGTAATTATAAAAGGATTTTTTTAAAGAAATAAAAAAAACCTGGTTTAAACCAATAAAACCCGGTTTAAACCAAAAAAACCCAGTTTTTTGGTTTTTTTCAAATAAAGCGGGTTTTTTTCCAACCCTGTCATTAAGTATAAGGTGTCTCAAATAGAACTATCACTCAGGATTAGAACCATCATTTACTTCCATTTGTGTTGCAAAGAGCCAGCTACATAATATCAACGAATTATGAGTACAGCTTTAAGTACTATTGTTGTATCATGTGACACTGTGCAGGTTTGGTACCGAAAGTTCAAAAACAGTTATCTAAGGAGTTAGAAGTTAGTATTTCAGGCAGATATGGCGGAAAACTTTCGTTACAACCTGATAAAAATATTGTAAAGTTGATATGTGTTAAAAATACGTATCCCATTTGAAGGTTCCCAGGGGAAAGAGGAATTACTTATGTGAAATTATTTTGGACATTGAGAATTGCTTGTAAGGCTTTGCTTATGTTAATTTGAATGAAGAGTTGCAGTCTCCGTTCGAAAAAGCGCGTTTGTCCGTGTAATAAGGCCTATACGCTGTGAAGCGGTATTTCCGCTTGGCTTTTGGAAGAATTGTTTTTAAGTGCTGTGTGTCAATTCTTCATTGATGAGTCTGGACCCAGACAGCACAAACTTGTCCAGAACATGTCCATATGATATCATGGACAAGTTCGGGACATAACTGACATTCTCAAATTTGTCTATATCTTGTCCATAATACCCCCTAAACTTGTCCATATGGCACAATACGGCGTCCATAAGTATAGCCTCTGGACAAAATATAGACATCCATATGGACATGTTATGGACATCCAAAACTTATCTATATGGGCATGTTATGGACATTCATATGGACATGTTATGCACATCCATAATTTGTCCATAAAAAGACATTCTGTGGATATTTATCTCATATCCACAGTTTATTTTTATGCTATGGATAAGTTACTACCATAAAGGAATAGAAGTATCTGTTTCATCATTAATTTCTGAAATGAAGCTATTACAAGAACTGCTTTTAGGATCACACATATTTGAATCTTCAAAAATATTTTCATCGATCCTATTTTCAAATTCATTATGAAAATAATTATAATCGTGCGCATTAATAGGCTTTGATTCAATATTATTCACATTACATTCAGCTTCAATAAGGAATAATTCATCAACAACTTCTTATTCAACATTTCTTATTCAACATGACGAGTCGACTTATTTTTTTTTATTAAAATACACATTAAGTCAAAAAGTTGTACATTACCCCTTTTTGTAAAGAACAGTGATATAGGCAAGCAATATGCAAGAAGTGCGCATAAAAATGTTATAATTAACTGATAAGGAAACTTCAAATATATGGGTACTATCTACCATAACCACCACAAATTATTAAAAACAAAGTGCATACAAAAATGTTACTGCGCATGATCAAACAAATTGAGCCAATCAGAGTTTGTCGCCGATAGATTTTCCCATTTATGTCATAAAATAGACATGATTGGGGTGTTTAGATGTCCAATTCATGTCATATAACAGACATAATATGGATTTTCCCGTTTTTGTCGTAATAAGACTTAATTGGGGTGTTACATGCCATAGACATAGACATGTTTTGGACAAGTTTGTCCAGATATGGACATAAATTGGGCAAGTGTGCTGTCAGGGGAGGGACTGTTTACGATTTCCATCGTAAGTTTCCACTGAATTTATGCCTGTGGAAGTGTGAAGAAATACAGCATTTGTGAAAGCTTCTGCACTAAGCGGAGAGTTATAAGCACGCTTCTGACTGATTGTGCCTGGTAATTTTGTACAGCTGATTTTTCGACTTAGTTCTAGAAGCAATAAAGTTCGTGTTCCATCCTGACAAAAGGACACTCATTACAAGAACTTTCTTCACCAACTGGCAGTACCGTAGCTAGAAGTTTTTCACGAGGGGGGAGGGGGTAACGATTACTGCAACTCACTTATATGCATAAGTGTGATAAGGGAGTGAAGAATATACATTTTGTAAGGCGGAAAGTTCCTCATGGGGTGGTTGTAGCCCTCCTATCCCCCCCCCTTTGGCTACGCCACTGCCTACTGGACTTTAGAACGATGAAACCAAGAATTAGCAGAGTTTTCTACAACAATGTGCTGTCTACTTGTAGTTTTTAATTGTAATAGTTATTTTTTTAAACACAATTATGAGATTGCTCTTTAATTTGAGATTTTTGTTGGGTATGAAGAGGTTAGAGATGGGCAAACTACGGCATGCGGGCCAAATTAAGCCCGCCGAAAGGTTTTATCCGGCCCGCGGATAGAATTTTAATTTGCCGGTCCGACGGAAATTAAAAGAAAATATATATTTATTTATTACATATCCATATTAAGAATTATGAAGATGGCTTGAAAAAACTGCATTTTGCGTTCGAACACAGATTTCGAGATTTCAGTGCCATTCAAACAGAATTGGGTATTTTTACCATGCCTTTCAACGCAAATTGTGAAGCAGTGAGGTCAGATTTGCAGCTTGAACGAATTGAGTTGCAATCTAACAATCATCTCAAGCAGTTGTTTCTAAATATGCCAGAGTTTTACAAATCATGATCGAAAGTAAGTTTCCCAAATTTAATATCTCACCCCCCAGAAAATGAGTGCTATGTTTGCTTCATTTTATATATGTGAACAAGTGTTTTCAACTATGAGCCTTAGAAAGAATTCTTTCAGAAGTAGACAGACAGATGAGCATTTAGCCTCGTTCCTTAGAATCAGTGCATCTCACTTCGAATCTCAATATAAGGAACTTTAAAAAATGAAATCGCCATTTCATTCATCTCATTAACATATTTCAATTGTAATATTACTTGTATATTGTTTTTAAAATTTTAGAAAAATTTATCTTTGTCCGCCAAACCTTTTTTTTTTTTTTTTTTTGATTTTTGGCCCGCGACCGAAAAAGTTTGCCCATCCCTGGGTTAGAGTATAACGTTCTGAGGTGGATATGCAAGCTCCGCCCAATTGAGAACGAACCGGAGCATGCGAATTTTCTTTCCCAAAGTAAGTCCCCACAACGCGCCCTCTGGCACGTCCTTAGTCACTGGTAACTAACTAAGGTATCTGCGAGACAAGAGGAGACAAATTAGGAGTAGCTAATAGGGCTATCACACTGAGAAAAATCCGACCAACTTTCCTTGCAAATCAAGTTTCCAGCCGACCGCGGTTACCTTGGTGACCGCGAACTCCAACTTTTTCCTTTCCGAAGGAAAAAATCCGAGTCGGACGAAATTTCGGCCAATCAGAGTACTTCTTCCTGCTACGTCATAAGCAATTTCGAGCAATGGCGACTATGTTCGAAGCTTGGCAGCTTGGCTCGATGTCACAATCACGTGTAAATAAAATTATGGCCGCGTTCAAGTGGACTTTGGAATTAGAGATTGCTGACCATCCGATGCTGCCGAAATTGCTGCCGATCCGATGTAAATATACCAACGCACGATAAGTAAAATAGGAACCTGCACGCCAAATCAGCGATGCGATGACTATTTGGCGTCGGAGAGAGTTTGTTTACTTTTGCAACCCTTAAAGATAACCACGCCTTCAAGTCCGTCGGAAAAGTGGGTCCAGGGCGAAGTTGCTCAGATTTTCCCTTTAGTGTGATAAGGCCATAAGCGAGACTAGTCAGGCATATTTTATACTTCATGTCTACTTGAATACGTAATTTGTTCTTGTGAATTATCCTATTAAAACTAAATTTTTACACAAGCTAATTTTTTTAAATGTTAAATCCAAACTCTGAAGAAACTTGCGCGAGCAACTTCATCCACTAATGTACCCCAATGGAGATTTCAGAAAAGATAATGCTGAACATGGTTAACGCTTTGGAACAAATTGCTCTTACGGAGACATTATTAAACCGTTGTATTTTTAAACTAATTTCATTCTGGTGATACTAAATAATTAACCCTCTCGTCACCCTGAACCTCATATGAGGCTCCTACTTCAAATATCAATATTTAGAGAGAAAACAATTGAATTTAGTACTTTTATTCTATCAGTGATATCAATATCATTCATTCATGTAGAAAAAAACACGAGTCTCTTAACTAGATGCATCAATCGTGCCTAGATTCCAGTACTAGTCCATTTAGATCATTTTTTACAGTTTTCGCTTCATTGTTTCAGGAGAAAAATTAAGAAAATATGGACGCTGCTTTTTGACCGTTTTTTTTTTCTTTTTAAGGTAAGTTTAGTTTTTTTTCTTATTCCTCAACCTTTACCTAATAGGTGCATCCTTTTAAATTAATTTTAGCATAACAAAATGCTTCGAAAATGCAGAAATTGTTATTAAAAAAATCTAATATGAATCGACATTAGAAAATAATATTTTTGCATGATTTATAATAGTATTTCAGATGCATTAAATGCTAGACAGATTTTTTTTTCTCTGATTTTTCACAATTCGGTGACGAGGGGGTTAAGTAATTAAAATATATCAAACGATGTTTCATTGACAAAGTAAAACACTTTTAATTGCACAGTTATTTGTGTACATTTAATCGTCATCTGCCCCAAAAGTGCAGTTTTGTAAACACTTAATTTCTTATGTTTCCGTTAGATTGATTTTAATAAATGACAGTGAAAATTTATAAATGCACTAACTTGGGTTACTGGAGTTAAAATCGATTAAAAATAAGCCACATATATATATTTTTTCTCATTAACTATTTGATATATTTCTACTCTGTTTTGCTTTTTCTCAAATCGCTCACAGACATGTTAAAATATATTTTAATGGGAGAAGTGTATGCATTAGCACACATGAAAACGATACATTTTATGTTTCCTCCAATCTTTTTACTTTTCGAAAAAAAAATGTTAATGGGAAAAAAATTTGCTTTCAGAAGAGAAATTAATCATCTGAAATGGATTTAGCTGGAATTTACCTTTTTTTCGCGTTCATTTCGTAATAAACAAGGCATAATAATATTTTTGAAAAATAAGAACTAGTGACATAAGCTATATTATATACACAAATAAGTACTAGTTGGGTTTTAGAAAAGTTGGGTTTCTTGTTTTTTATAGCATAAACATATATTTAGGAAACATCATCCGTAAAGACGCTGGCGTGGAAAAAAATTATTTGCAGTTATGGAATGGATAGATTAAAAAAAATATTTTTTTTAATTCACCGATATTAATTTTTAAGAATTAGTTACTTTGCTTTTACGAATTAAAAAAAAACTGCATAGGTGGGAAATGTAAGAAATAATTAGAGTAAGTTGTGAGGATTTATTTATTTACGTTGTGCCAGATTACTTGAGAAGTTAATATTTTCGTTTTATTTTGCTGGCGTCTGCAACTTAAATTACTGATGCAACCTCATATGAAACCAAAGAAAAAAAGGTCTGAAATACTGTATCGCCAAAAGAAAAACATTTTGATCTGAAATGGAGAAGTTTTAGGCAAAAAAAAAAGATAGTTTGCATTCTAATTTCTGTATTCCAGATTTTTAATAATTTATTAATATTTTAATCTGTGCCACGAAGCTAAAGTACTTTAAAAAATTCAATCATCTAATTCTGTGATTCTGTTGTCTAAACCGGATCGCCGAAAGAGGGCGCCACTTTGATATTGCCGTTGGGTTTCGATCTCCATGAGTACTCTGAATATCGCTCGATAGCAGAGCATAAAAGGAGAACTCCACTTGCATTTTCTGAATAATTAGTCCAAGAAATAATTACCATATGAATGAATAATGTGTAATATGTTAAAACTTTCAGTAATAAATATCTGCTACAGTCTGAATGAACAGTACTTTCACAGAACTGGTTTACAGTTGAAATATATTGAATGTGAAACAAGTTCAAAACTGTTGTAATTGCTTAAATTTTATTCCCTTTGCTATAATTCTTTTGTGAACACTTTGTACACTAAGAATTGCACACACGTAACAGTTGACATATTACATAATAGTGTACTGAGTTTACAGAGAACCAGGGAACAGTAGAGAACAGGATAAAAATCAAGGCTTTTAAACAGAGCTGCTTGAATAATAGTAAAAATACAATTTGATCGTTAATCTTAATATTTGTGCTTACGAAATTTATTCCTGTTATAGTCATGTTATATGATGTTATAGTCAAGTTATATCATGTTATAGTCATGTTAACATGTCATATAGTCATATTATATGTTATATCATTTTATAGTCATGTTATCATGTTATATAGTCATATTATATCATGTTATTCATGTCATAGGGCCCGTTTACATGCACACAAATGCGGAGTAAATGCCGGAACTTTCGCTGCTTTTTACCCCGCTTCCCCTACATAGGGAAAAAATGCGGGGTAGAAAGATTCCTAGTCGAAAAGGAGGGTCAATGCAGAGATGTCCTCGCTTTCCCATGATGCATTGCAAGTTTTCCCCTATATTCTGCTTTTACCGGGGACTTTCCATTTTCCCATGTAAACGGGCCTAAAGTAAGTTAATTAAGGAAAAGCATCTTTCCACCCAGATTGATTTTTTTAGATTTTGCTGATTCCGGGGATGTGTTTAATTTCTGAAATGGATTTTATAAAAACTTCCCAACTATTACTCTTCCCAACTATTAACTTTCCTAATTATACTTTTCCTAACTATAAAAATCGAAGTATTCACACTTCTTCCTACAATCTGTAAGCATTTTGTGGAGCGGGGTTCGAACGAGTCCTTAATTAGAGAAAATTCCGAACTTGCGAAAATATGTTCTAAAACGCCCTATTATTTGGGATACTAGAGGGAACGTTCTTCCTAATTTTATAAAAAAAACTAGACCCTTTTTAAAATATCTTAGGACAATAAACCAAAAGTTCAGAATTTTAGTAAATCCAAGATCCGTACAAACCCTGGTGGAGGTAATCTGTTATTTGTAAAACATAGGTGGTAAATTTGACTAATAATCTTATGTTTTCGCGACTAAGTAACAGAATTTGGTATGGTGAAACCACTGCACTTTAACTGTTCTTGGCTGGGATGCAGACCTTTATTCATCGTCATTATGAACCGATTTATTGCTAATTCCAGTTTTTAAACCAATAATAAAACAAGAATCCGTCAATAAACTGAATGTACCCATAAAATAAACGAGCAATTATAATATTCCATACATTGCGAAATCTATTTTATCTAAATCGTCGTTAAGTGACAAAATTTAAACATTCCTACTACATAAACATCATAGCATGAGGCTTAGTATACCTATAGTAGTATTAGCCTACGTGGTATTATTCAGTGTATCTCTTCACGTTGCTACTGGATACAAGAATACTGTTTCAAAAGAGTGCAGAACAAAACATGTATCGATAGCTTAATCACAATTCATCTTCATCGAATGTCATGCCATGCGAAAGCTGTGTTATGTGTTCATGTTCTTTTTCTATCACATTATAATTTTTGTTGAGTTTTTCTTTTTTTCCTTGTCTTCCCATCATATTTTCGTTACAAAATAGCAGAAAAAAGAACTTTACTTCATGAAATATTTGTACCAAGAAAAAAAAAGGGAAGAAAAATACGAGTGGAGTTTAGTGGATTAGAAAATCGCTTAAATCTTGCAAGAGGTGTGAAATATGGTTCAGACGTTTCTTTGTCAGTGATTGAATAAATAAATCTGTTCTGTTTTCGAGAACGTTGACAGGTTTTTCATGGGCGTCAAACTCGAAATTTCGTTTCATAAATATTGTATTTTTTCGAAGCAAAATGTAAGATGAACTAATAGTTATTCTCTAATATATGTAGTTATTCTCTAATTTTTCTTGCTTCTACCCGATATATTTCTTGTAATGAACTTTTCATGAATTGGTTGTAACTATTTATGGCTAGTAATGTTTACATGTTCATGTTTTCAGTAAATACAAGGTATTTTCTGAAAATACATTCATCGTTTGTAGCAGTAGTGTGCTTTTATTTAGAGCCAGGATTTTATTTCGTCTGGGGGGGGCGGGCTATGTATCAAATTGTAAGCTAAGTTTCGGTTGTAATCTAAACATAAAATTGTAAGTTAAGTAGGGGATCAGATTTCGGGGGGGGGGGGCTGCAACCCCTCAGCCCCCTCCTCTGGATACGACCCTGGTTAGAATCTGGCTGACATATATTGGAATAAGTGTAGTAGGTAAGAATAGTTTAACATTAGAATACTATAATGCATAATATTGTATTAGAATATGCCTGAAGACTTAAAACAGTTTTAGCAGGCGATTTGAATAGATTTCAATTCTGAAGAGATGTTTTATGGAATAAGAAAAGCAAATACGGTCATTCATGGATTATGAAGCACTTTAGAGGAGTATTTCAAAAGTGACGTATAGTTATATGCCTGACGAAGATTGTAAAACTCTTTTAGTAGACAATTTTAATATAGATTCTATTCCCAAAAAAGTATTTTACGGAGCAAGAAAGGCAAAAGCATAGACACAGATTATGATACACTTCCTAACATGAAGGGAAAGAAAAACAAGTAGGGCCGAATAATGATGCATTTTTCAACGCGACGAAGAAAGTTTCATATTTTTATTATATATATATGTAATGTATAAAAAGGTAATTTGGGTTTTACTAGTTTGGGTATTGTTCAAGCGGGTACTTTCACTGTAAGTTTTGCTTTCCTGTCATACTTGCCACGCGCGCTCTGGAGCTATGTTTTATTTATTAATTATTTGTCAAACATCAGGCCGTCGATTCTGAGTTCTTTAGATGTACACGTGTCCCCACGCCCTTGTAGCCCCGAATGCGGGTCATGTTGGTAAATGTGTGTGGTTCGATCACAGATAACAGAGAGGCGGAGTTATGTCTTCGCAGACCACGTGGGGTGGTGAGCGTAAATACTCCCGCACATCGAAAATCGAGGGAATTCTGCCACTAGAACTGCTTAATGAGTCCACGCTAATTCTTGTACCCGTCTCCCCTCCCCTCTTCTCATTCTAAATTGTAACTTAAATGTAATGTTCAATAAACCATATTACCTGCCTTAACTCTGAAACTTTACTTGAAATATCTGACGTCTCAAATACATATACTGTTTGACTACTGATTAGATAGAAACATAAGCATGAGGTTTAGATGGGAAAATGGCACGTCGATTAGTTATTGGGGGTGCCAATCATATGTGCGCTTGCCGCTAAATTATTCAGGCACAATTTTCAAGAAATAACGATTTGTTTATTGCGATTATATTTTTAACTCGCAATAAATCAGTTTACGCATTTCAAATAACGCAAACCAGATTGATGATTTCTAATATAAATAATAAAAAAAAACATAAGATCTGCTCCGCTTTTCTCGAACGTTTCGTTTGGATGCACCTTTATTGGCAGCTTGCCAATATTCCATGCCAAACGCAGTCAGACAGTAAAAAAAAAAATTCCCACAGAAACTTTGTTGCCAAAAAATACACCGCGCCATCGATGAACGATACACACCTTGCACTATTTTTCAACATGGAACGATTTCTCGTAGCTTGCATTCAATTTGAAGAATCCCCTGTTATAAAACTCCGTGTGCCTTGGAATCACGCTTGCGATATCTTCAAAGTAATACAACTCTAAAGCAACGAGGTGAAGCAGGCTGTGTTAAGTCACAGGGCTGCGAGTTTTGAAACAGCGGGGTCTTCGATAAATATCTCAATGTCGGTTGTGACTATGACAAAAAGTAATACAAGATGTTGAGTCAGTTCATGATGGCATTTTTTTTTCAAATAAATTTTCCGTGTGATGGCGAAAGCCTAATCGGCAACTGCCTGTCCATTACTAAAAAGAAAAAAAAAATGAATCTTGTGATTGAGCAAGCTCAATGGCCATGTAGATAGTACGTGTTGGACTTTATTCGGTTTTTTGGCCTATACATATATAAATGGTGGTAGCCACCACTACTTGTTGGTAGGATATCTTGACGACACATTTTGAGACTTAACAAATCCTTATTGTCGTGGCTTAACTCTTTAACGCGCAGTGTTCCCTCTCTGGGAACACCAAACTCTGACGTTTTGACTGTTGCTAGTCACGAAGAATAGATTTGATTTCTATAAAAATAGTTGCGGGTGACATGGCTCCACGAGAATCTTTTACTTTTTAAGCACGTCATTTCCCGTAAAAAAATGGTCACGATTCTTTTTAACAGCACTGACATCTGCTGAAAAATGGAAGAATGTGAGAACAGCTGGATAGATAGCCCAATGCTGAAAAAAGGGCAGCCAGTGCTATCGCTCGACTTAACTACCAGCAAGATGGCGGACGATCGGAACGTTCATCGCGTGACACAGATCTAGGGACCCTTTTTTTCACGCAGCTCACAGCCAGCTGTCGTCAGAAAAGGGTCGTTTCGATCGTTCGCCATCTTGCTGGTAGTTAGGTCGAGCGATTGCAATGGCTGCCCTTTTTTCAGCATTGGAAAAAGGTTGCGCCTCAAAGGGTTACGTCATACTGTTAATAAGCAGTCTGGAGTATACAGAATGCACAGAATTCAGCATGCAGCTGTATTTAAATGGAGATAGTACACTAAAGGTTGCAGACAGATTCCCTACGATACGTAATGACACGTGACTAACTGTTTAGGAGCAGGGGACTTTAATAGGTTTGATTGGCCATAGTAATTCAGACAAGGCGGAGTTTAAGTCTACCAGGAAAGGTCATGCCTGAGGATTTTTCGAGGGTAAACACTTTAAGACTCATAACAAAAACACTCAAAATAACTGGTGTTAAAACATAAAAAAATCTGGAGTGACTCCACTCGACTTTCCGAACACTTACGATTAAGATCATTACCAAGCATTTAAATAAATTTTAATCGATGAATCATTCAAACATATATACCAAATTGAAATTCAATCGAATGCACCGTTTAAACGCTTGCACACTTTCAAGAATTTCTCCCCATGCGCCATTATGCCATAATATAAAAGAAATTTTTGTCGTAGCCCTGTAGAAAAACTATAAGTCTTATACACACCAAAATCAATGCCGGTCATAAGATGGTGATTTATAACATATATACCCAATTTCAGCTCAATTGAAGGTACCATTTAAACGCTAGCGCACTTTCAAGAAATTCCCCCTATAGGCCATAATGTAAAAGAAATCTTTGTCGTAGCCCTGTAGAAGAACTATAAGTCCTATACACACCAAAATCAATACCGGTCTTGCAACGGTGGTTTAATACATGTATACCCAATTTGAGCTCAATCGAATCTACCGTTTAAACGCTAGCGCACTTTCAAGAAATTCCCCCCATAGGCCATAATGTAAAAGAAATCTTTGTCGTAGCCCTGAAGAAAAACTATACGTCCTATACACACCAAAATCAATACCGGTCTTGCGACGGTGGTTTATGACATATATATCCAATTTGAGCTCAATCGAATGCTCCGTTCAGGAGCTATCGTGTTCACTCACATACACACAAACACACATACACACACACACACATACATACATACATCTCGTAAAAATAGCATAAATGGATTCAGAAGCCCTCAAAACGTGTAAAAACACCAAAATCTCGAATTCGAATTTTTTCATGATTACAATACTTTCCTTACATGGTACATGTTCGGAAAGTAATAATTAAAAAAAACTTTGTAAAATAACACCATAGTGTTGTAATTTTACAAAGTTTTTAATTATTTGACTTTAGACTTATAGTGGCACCGACCTGGAGGACAAACGGCGTCTGTTTTGAGAACGAGAATAATATTAATGATAAATACAAACATAAATTTGGAAATCTTAATATAAAAAGCCTAAATGGGTTTTTATATTGCATATTGTTACGAATTTTTGGGGCAACCCGCTGTTCTACGGTTTAAAAATCATATTCTACGGAGAATGCGAGATATGGAGTTTTATGTTTCTCCATCGGTTTCTACAGCATTTTCTAGAAATTTCGGGAAATATGGGTCGTAAGCCTTCGCTAACCTCACTTTTGGGGACTTATTTTTGGCACCCAAATTGGGCGATATTTCACCAAAAGTCGCCAAGCTTGGTGACATTTTGGTCATTTCGCGCGATTTTCCCTATGGGGGCTTGTAAAGTTAGTTTTTCTGCATTAACATGCATAATAGCCTAATATTACTCGTCTATTACGCAATCATAATCCAGTCTGTTCTATTACATTCCACGGATAGTTATTTCTGGAAGCCTCCCCAGTGTTCGTCGTAACCTATAAAAGCAGTGATGGTTGCCCAGTTCAGTCAGTTTTGCTGTAGCCTGCGAACGGTGCAGATGCCGTTTTGCAAAAAGCATAAGGCTGTGTATTGGCGCTATTGAAGCGGTATTTTCGTTTGACTTTTTGAAGCTTTGTTTTCAAGTGCTGTCTGTAAATTCTTCATTGCTGTGTCTTGAGGGAGTGTGTACGATATCCCTCGTATATTTCCACTAAATTTTTGCCTGTGAAAATGACTTATTTTGTGTGACCGCCATTTTCCTAGGGACTGAAATGACCTAGGGACTGAAATACAGCATATGTGAAAACTTCTGTACAAAGCGGACTGTTAACAGCACGTTTTACTGGCTGGTTGAGCTGGTGAATTTTGTACAGCCGACTACTCGACCAAGTTCTAGAAGTAATAAAGTTCGTTTCCCCTCCTGACAAGTGGACTCTTTACTAGAACTTTCTACACCAGCTGGACTTTAGAACGATGAATCCAGGAATCAGCGGAGTATTTTGCAACAATATGTATTGCATGCAGTGTTCGGCACGGGGCCCCAAGTAGCCGCGAGATAAACAGGGCCTCGACTTAGTCTGTACGTTGCTCTGTCTATACGTCGCTATTTTTACTTTCCGAACATGTACCATGTAAGGAAAGTATTGTAATCATGAAAAAATTCGAATTCGAGATTTTGGTGTATTGACATGGGCATGAGAGGGCTTCACATATGAGAGGGCTTCTGAATTCATTTATGCTATTTTTACGAGATGTATGTGTGTATGTGTGTGTGTGTGTGTGTGTATGTGTTTGTGTGTATGTGAGTGAACACGATAGCTCCTGAACGGGGCATGCGATTGAGCTCAAATTGGGTATATATGTTATAAACCACCGTCGCAAGACCGGTATTGATTTGGGTGTGTATAGGACTTATAGTTTTTCTACAGGGCTATGACAAAGATTTCTTTTACATTATGGCCTATGGGGGAAAATTCTGGAAAGTGCGCTAGCGTTTAAACGGTCCATTCGATTGAGCTCAAATTAGGTATATATGTTATAAACCATCGTCGGAAGACCTGCATTGATTTCGGTGTGTATAAGACTTATAGTTTTTCTACAGGGCTACGACAAAGATTTCTTTTACATTATGGCCTATGGGGGAAAATTCTGGAAAGTGCGCTAGCGTTTAAACGGTACATTCGATTGAGCTCAAATTGGGTGTACATGTTATAAACAACCATCGTAAGACCGGTATCGATTTTGATGTGTATAGGTCTTATAGTTTTTCTACTGGGCTACGCCAAAAATTCCTTTTCCATTATAGCCTATGGGGAGAAATTCTTGAAAGTGCGCTAGCGTTTAAACGATACATTCGATTGAGCTTCATTTTGGTATATATATTTGAATTATTCATCGATTAAAATTTATTTAAATGCTTGGTAATGATCTTAATCGTAAGTGTTCGGAAAGTCGAGTTGAGTCACTCCAGATTTTTTAAAATAGCGTGGAATCTGAAACGTTTGGGGAAACCTCTCCCTCAAAATCTTTCCTGGAATCCTCTCCAATTAATTATGAAACAATTAGTTTTTATTCGATCTCCCGCTGTTTTTTGGCCTCATACTGAAAATAGCCCCATCTTATATTACTCGCATTTGTGGAATGGAGATTTTTAAAAATGTCAATATTTCCGATAGGTGATCAGATTTACGAGCAAATATTTGCCCCAACAGGCCCGACAATAGGATTTTGGGACCTAAAGCATTTTTTAAATGGGCCCTCCGACTGCAGCTTGCTGCCCTTTAATCCCCTCAAAAGTTCTGCAGTGTTTAGCCCTCCATATTTTATAAAATAGCGTGGAATTAGTACACTTTAAATGTACTGTAGGCCATAGATTGAAAACTTAATGCCTGATAAAAATTATATCAAAATCCAGTCCTTTAAGGTCTGAGTCAGGGGACAATTGCCCCTCCTGTCTCCCACCTCGGGGGTCCTGCCCATTCGTTTACTAGTCAATTTTGGTACAGTACATCACCTGTATTTGTGATACTTATTCTGAATCAGATATATTTCTAGTGTACTATGTAATGGTCGACATTTTGTAATTGGGTAAATCTATTTGAAATATCTTCAGAAAAACCTAATTTTAGGTAATTATTTTATAACATTCAAGTAATACACTATTTATTAAAAACAGTAAAAACAAAGGGGGGGGGGGCTGTTGAACCTTTATAAGAGCCTGAAACTACTGTACTATTTTCTTATAAGTTTATTATTTTTAATTTATTTTTCAAAATTAATTTTATGAAATATTTGTCGAGTAATGTTCCATCAGTATTTAGCCAAAATTCAGATGATATTTAAAAAATATTATTTTAAGCAGCATAGAGAATCTAATAGCTTGAGTACCTATCTAAAAGATTGTACAAATATGACACAAATGTTTTAAAAATTGCTATATATTTCTTTTTCTCTTTCAGGAAATGAATTCAAAATCTGGATAATTTGTTCAAAAGTTATTTTCGAAGACATCAGGAATAAAATACACTGAAATGTAAATGAAGTGGTAAGTAAAAATATCGCTACAGTTTTCTGTGAGAGTTTTATTGTCTCGGTAGCTAGGTCGTACTTAACCCTTTGAGGCGCAAACCTTTCCCAACGCCTGCCCCTGAAGAAAAAGGGGCAGGCGTTGCCATCGCTCGACTTAACTACCAGCAAGAGGGCGGACGATCGAAGCGTTCATCGCCTGCCACAGATCTAGAGACCCTTTTCTGTTCGCAGCTGGCTGTGCCTCACAGCCAGCTGCTATAAAGGAAAGGGCCCCTTATAAAGGCGTCCGAAAAGGGTCTCTAGATCTGTGGCAGGCGATGAACGCTTCGATCGTTCGCCATCTCGCTGGTAGTTATGTCGAGCGATGGCAACGGCTGCCCTTTTTTCAGCATTGGGCAATCTATTCAGCTGTTCTCGCATTCATCCATTTTTCAGCAGATGTGAGTGCTGTTAAAAATAATCGTGACCATTTTTTTACGGGGAATGACGTGCTAAAAAGTAAAGGATTCTCGTGGAGCTATGTCACCCGCCACTGTTTTTATAGAAATCCAATCTATTCTTCGTGACTGGCAACAGTCAAAACGTCAGAGTTTGGTGTTCCCAGAGCGGGAACACTGCGCGTTAAAGGGTTAAGAAAGAAGATCGGAGACTGTACATGATTTTGAATGTAAACGTTTATTGCTAGAGTGGGGAAAAAAAAAAGAGATTTTCTTTCGTCATTTGTGTCCGACCCCTGAAATGCAATCCTTCGACGTCATTTTATCCCTTCGAGAGCCATGGATAAATGGTTTAAGTCAGCGTTCAATTTATCTTCATATCTCTGACACGTTTTTAAGGTATAGCTCTCAAATTTTGCATGTCACCTCACGAGTGTATGGAGCGCATTTTACTCATTGGGAATCGTTTTGTACGGGGGGGCCGTATGCAAATTTAAAAAGTGAAACTTTTTGTAAATGAACGAGAGGAGTTATTTCCGACCTTATTTTGAATATGTTTTCAACTGACACTGCCCACTTATCTCTAATAGAGAAAGAATCAAAGCCCGTTGCAACCTTTTTGGGATATCCTGTGTATTACGCTGCTGCAGGGTACAGGGGTGCAATTTTATAGCGATAACGAACAAAAGATGTATCGATAACGTAAACCGCATGCAATCTTCATCGAATGACAATCCATTTGAAATCCCTGTACGGTACCTGTCATTTCGTGCAATTTAGTGTGCTTGTCACAAATTGTCCTCTAGATTGTTTTTCTTCAAGAAGATGACGCAAGATGACACCGAAAAAATAAAAACGCTGTGTCATAATTGTCTTTGTCATATAATAAAAAATCTGGAGTGACTCCACTCGACATTCCGAACACTTACGGTTAAGATCATTACCAAGCATTTAAATAAATTTTAATCGATGAATCATTCAAACATATATACCAAATTGAAGCTCGATCGAATGTACCGTTTAAACGCTAGCGCACTTTCAAGAATTTCTCCCCATAGGCCATAATGTAAAAGAAATCTTTGTCGTATCCCTGTAGAAAAACTATAAGTCCTATAAACATCAAAATCAATACCGGTTTTACAATGGTGGTTTATAACATGTATACCCAATTTGAGCTCAATCGAATGTACCGTTTAAACGCTAGCGCACTTTAAAAAATTTTCCTCCATAGGCCATAATGTAAAAGAAATCTTTGTCGTAGCCCTGTAGAAAAACTATAAGTCCTATAAACATCAAAATCAATACCGGTTTTACAATGGTGGTTTATAACATGTATACCCAATTTGAGCTCAATCGAATGTACCGTTTAAACGCTAGCGCACTTTAAAAAATTTTCCTCCATAGGCCATAATGTAAAAGAAATCTTGGTCGTAGCCCTGTAGAAAAACTGTAAGTCCTATACGCACCGAAATCAATACCGGTCTTGCGACGGTGGTTTATAACATATATACCCAATTTGAGCTCAATCGCATGCCCTGTTCAGGAGCTATCGTGTTCACTCACATACACACAAACACACATACACACACACACATACACACATACATACATACATCTCGTAAAAATAGCATCAATGAATTCAGAAGACCTCAAAACGTGTCCATACACCAAAATCTCGAATTCGAATTTTTTCATGATTACAATACTTTCCTTACATGGTACATGTTCGGAAAGTAAAAATTAAATAAAGTTGAGCTGCACAGAACATTTATCTGCACTCACGCACTCTAAGGGCTTGTAGACAATAGATGATGTTACCAAATTTTCAGATGCGAGTGGTAAATGCTTGTGACGTATTGATTTTGACCGTGATTGAAAAGTACCGTTTTTTTTCATGTGACCGCTGTTAATAGCATGTCACGTGTTAACTTTTTGATGTTTCTTTTTGGTTGGAATGCCTATGAGTTTACAGCTCTGCTAGAATTAAAAAACAAAAAAGTCTGGAGTGACTCCACTCGACTTTCCGAACACTTACGATCAAGATCATTAAAAAGCATTTAAATAAATTTTAATCGATGAATAATACAAACATATAGACCAAACTGAAGCTCAATCGAATGCGCCGTTTAAACGCCTGCGCACTTTCAATAATTTCCTCCCATAGGCCATCATGTAAAAGAAATCTTTATCGTAGTCCTGTACAAAAACTATAAGTCCTATATACATCAAATTCAATACCGTTATTGCGACGGTAGTTTATAACATACATACCAAATTTGAGCTCAATCGAATGCCCCGTTTAGGACATATCGTGTTCACTCACATACGAAAATGCTCCAAGAAAAAAATTATAAGCAAGCTTTTGTAATCTAAAATTTTTAAGAACGTAAATGGAAGTAAAGTTACTCTTTATTGTTTAAGTCATTTTATAATTCGGATAATCTACTAAAAATACTAATACTTTAATACTATTAATTTATTATTATTCATTTTAATTTTTTTCGGCTCTATTTTTATGATTGGAAAATTCACGAAACACTGAAATAAAAATTGTAAAACTAAATGAATAATATTATTCAATATGATTACTAATTTATTCCACTGCTCATTTAAAATTTAGTTAATCTTCAGATTAGTCCATGAAGGTTTCCATTTCATCAACGATTTCACAAATTTCCATTTTTACTTTCCGAACATGTACCATGTAAGGAAAGTATTGTAATCATGAAAAAATTCGAATTCGAGATTTTGGTGTATTGACACGTTTTGAGGTCTTCTGAATTCATTTATGCTATTTTTACGAGATGTATGTATGTATGTGTGTGTATGTGTGTTTGTGTGTATGTGAGTGAACACGATAGCTCCTGAACAGGGCATGCGATTGAGCTCAAATTGGGTATATATGTTATAAACCACCGTCGCAAGACCGGTATTGATTTTGGTGTGTATAGGACTTACAGTTTTTCTACAGGGCTACGACAAAGATTTCTTTTACATTATGGCCTATGGAGGAAAATTCTGGAAAGTGCGCTAGCGTTTAAACGGTACATTCGATTGAGCTCAAATTGGGTATACATGTTATAAACCACCATCCTATGACCGGTATTGATTTTGGTGTGTATAAGACTTATAGTTCTCCTAAAGGGCTACGACAAAACTTTCTTTTATGTTATGGCATAATGGTATATGGGGAGAAATTCTTGAAAGTGCGCAAGCGTTTAAACGGTGCATTCGATTGAGTTTCAATTTCGTATATATGTTTGAATTATTCATCGATTAAAATTTATTTAAGTGCTTGGTCATGATCTTAATCGTAAGTGTTCGGAAAGTCGAGTGGAATCACTCCAGATTTTTTGTAAACTGCTGGCGAAACTGACCATAATAAATAGTAATTTCCAATATTTGAGTTCGGTTTTATTTGGTTCCGATACCACCAGTTTAACCTTCAGATGATGAAAATCCCAAAAGAAAAGCAAAATATTCTGAGTATTCTAATAATTCTAGTAACCTAAATAATTTTTGGCCGTTGCCTAGCTCGCTTATATGTACACATTGTCAATAGTCGTCAGTGTGGTTTGGTCAGATTGACCTGATTTTGCGATGCTCATTGCACTTGGCAATCTTTTGCGATGCTCATTGTACTTGGCAATCTTTTGCGAGTGCATTTGTCCTTCGCGTAGTCGCAATATTGGCAAAAATTACACTAAATTCCGTGTTCTAATTCTATAAATAATTAACCCCCCCCTCCTGCATTGCGCTAACTATCTCTTTATGTCTCGACAGAAGAAGTTAACCCTTTAACGCGCAGTGTTCCCACTCTGGGAAGATCAAACTCTGACGTTTTGACTGTTGGCCAGTCACGAAGATTAGATTGCATTTCTATAAAAATAGTTGCGGGTGACATAGATCCACGAGAATCCTTTATATTTTGGCACGTCATTTCCCGTAAAAAAATGGTCACGATTCTTTTTAACAGCACTGACATCTGCTGAAAAATGGAAGAATGCGAGAACAGCTAGATAGATTGCCCAATGCTGAAAAAAGGGTATCCGTTGCCATCGCTCGACTTAACTACCAGCAAGATGGCGGACGATCGAAACGTTCATCGCGTGCCACAGATCTAGAAAAATGGGTCTCTAGATCTGTAGCCCGCGATGAACGTTTCGATCGTCCGCCATCTTGCTGGTAGCTAAGTCGAGCGATGGCAACGGCTGCCCTTTTTCTGCATTGGAAAAGGGTTGCGCCTCAAAGGGTTAAAAAACTGTTTACTGCAATGGGCAAAAATGTTTTATAAACATGATGAAATATAATTCATTTTGAACTTTTGTGATTACTGAATAAGTTTAATGACCAAAACATGCTCATTGTAGAGTTCAATAAAACGGCTATTTTTATTTCTGTATCACTCGAAAATATATCTGTAGCATACCAAAATGTTGTTGAAATGCTTATGAACAGTTCAAGGTGAGAACTGTTTAAAGAAATATTAGTATCCGTGTAGTGTTGGCCTACCAAAAAAAAAAAAAAAAAAACTATAAATAGTAACCAATACCGCTACTGCTGAAGAACAAAGCACAGTTTCGTGTTAATTAATATTTTAAACATCATACAATTTTGAGATTTTTATAAAATTATTCATATTTTTTACGCAAATTTCTTAGCACATTCTGACTGTGATTAATTTATACAGATTCAGTTGATATGTTGCAGATCTGCAATACAGTAATATAAATTTATGTTGAACGGCAGTTTTATATAAAATACGATTCCTTATTACGATGGAAAATAATTCAAGAGTTCCGATCTTAGTTTTATCTGAATCACTTCGAAAGATGATTTGTATTCATTGCTGCACAGAGGCGGGTGATCGCAGGGGATCACTTAAAGCCCCGAACTTTTCTCTCAAAATTGAAAGTAGTCGAGAGTTCTTTCAAAGTAAAAGTTCGAGAAAAAAAGATGCAGCTTTTAAAGTAAGTCCAGATTCTTTTTTTCATTCCTTTCATTTTCTATTTCTTTTCTTTATCACCGAGGGTGAAAGAAATATTTACACGCGAAATCTGTAGAGGAGGTAAAACATTAACTGGATGATAGCACCAACACATGAGGAGCTGTGTAATTTTAAAAGGTTGTGTGTGATTATTCTATACTCATTGAGTTTACTTAATGATAGTTTTTTCTGATATAATAAAAATTAATGTACTTTGTTATAAACACGCATAAATTAGAGACAGGAAGCATGTACGAGTGATGTGCCATTCGAGTAATTTTCAAAATGGATTAATCGATTTCGAATAATATCAATAATCGATTCATTGAATAATGAAATTCGATTTCCACTATTCGAAACATATTTGCGATTAATCGTTTCACTATTCACATTGAACTCGCGATTAATCGTTTCACTATTCGAATTGTATTCGCGATTAATCGTTCACTATTCGCACTGCATTCTCGATTAATCGTTTCACTATTCAAAATATATTCGCGATTAATTGTTTCACTATTCGCATTGTATTCGCGATTAATCGTTTCACCATTCGAATTGTATTCGCGATTAATCGTTTCACTATTCTCATTATATTCGCGATTAATCGTTTCACTATTCGAATTGTATTCGCGATTAATCGTTCGACAATTCGAATGTTTGAATGCCGTGTACTATCCGAATGCGTTATATTGAACGTTCGAAAGGATTCTTCAAAATCGATTATCACGAATGGATGTAATAATCGATTAATTGAAATAGTTTCATTGATTCATACGTGTCACTACCACGTAAGCTTCTTGTGGTACAAGACATTTCATCTTTGATCAGGTGCAAGAATGTCAACCTACACACAGGCAAGAAGGCAGGTAAATGACAAAAGTCAACAGAAAAAAGGTAAGAATACGCAAAAAAAAAAAGAAAATTTCAATAATAAAGATGAAGAAAGGGGAGGAATTGTAAGAACTGGAACCTAACTAAAAAATAATAATAACAGGACAGAAAAAGAACATTATAAGAATTAACATAGAACAACACTAATTTTTATTTTTATTACTAACCCCAAAACCATAAAAACAGGTAACATAGTCACAGAGACTTACGAAAACAGTTTCCCAAGCAGAAATGAATAAATATTTTACTACCCAAAACGTATGTCCTTTTTATTTTTAATTTATGAGTGTTTTTAACAAAGTATTTTTATATTGATCTTAGCGCCAGCTTTCTTGTTTGTTTTTAATGATAGTTCTACATTAAAGAATTTGAGAATTATTAAACACTTATTAATTATTAGAAACTTTTCGTAATTTTCAGTAATAGTCAAAATACACTCGAAGAATAGTGAAGGAAAGATTAAATGTGACTAAGATAAAATGAGAGCATCATTATTAACAAATGATGATTTTTTCCTGCTATATAAATTGTTTGCTCTGCATGTTTTTACGTACGAAAGGAAATTTTTAAAAACTTTTTAACACTTTCCAACAATGTTGAAAGTTTTAATGATTTCCGTTTGACTGACTGTTCGTGCTCTAACTTCCGTAAATATGAATCGATTTCTACGAAATTGATATATGTTGCTCCTAGGTACTGTACCATGTACTCTATTGAAAATGGTCTATGTATCACTTTTAGTTTCTCTACAGGAGCACTCAAAATATTCACAATACATTGCGCTCAATGGGAAGTTATTCTTTAAAGCTTATCATCCTTACTATAGAGTTACATGGATTCCTGACTTCAAGATTAAACTTTTCCCGCTATTACTGCAAATAGATTACAAAGTTAACAAAAAAAAACCGAATAACATCTACAACGTTTGTGTGATCCGCTTAAAATTTTTCATAATATACAAAAATATAGAAAACAATCTGCGCTACTTTAAAAATCTGAAAATCCACCCTTTCCCTCATTTTAATGCGATTTTTCGCTATTTTCAGCGCCATTTTATTTCCGAGAGTCAATAAAGGTAATCATTTGCGTGACAATACTATTACCTATTTCAAGTGAAAATTGCGTCATACAATTGTGATTCTAATAGAGCAGTTTCAACCACGTGATCGGCACTGGACTCTACCAATAAAAACTCGTTTTTGAAGTGACGTATGTCCACCAGGAACTTGAATTAACCAATAGAAACATCATATTATTCCACCAAGATAGAATTGTGACGTAATCTGAATCTGCCCTATACGTTTATAAAATAGTTTTCCAAGATAACACAGTTTATTTTTGTTGTTGTTGCTAGACAATTTTTAGAAATGATTTCATAAAAAAACACAGCACTAAGAGACCTAATTAAACTCTATAACTACCTCGAACTTTGTAGTTCTGCCTAAGCTCATATAGCCCCCCACCCCATTCCACCCAGAAAAACATCAGCATATGTTTCCCTAGCAAAGCCCAAACAACAACAAAGAGCGAATTCAAATGAAACATCTTGCTAACAGCTTTCGTCTATAGAATGCTGCACTGAGATGAAATCTGAAAATATTATTATTACATTTTGTTTGCTTCTTCACTTCGTGCAGTGGAATTATTCTCAAAATTGCATTCTTGTGCGACTTGCGATGGTGAAGAATGCGATTGCATTCTGTTGCAAAGTTACACAAACGTTACTCGAATTCTTGTTGAAGGAAACTACGAAAAAATTCTCATATGTTTTGCTGTTTAATTAAATGTTCCTTTCTTTTTAAAGCTAGCGCTTTCTTTATTAATTTTATTTTTTTATATTTACTCATGTGCATATTGTTACGGATTTTTTGGAGTGGCTTGCTCTTTAGAATTAAGGGGTCTTGTACCCTTTAAAATGTTGAAAATCGAAAAAAGTTCTTTTATGCATAGGATCCTGTATTTACAAAAATAATTTATTTACATGGAAGAAAGTTTGTATATCAGTACAATAGCCTTTTCTGTTTGCATTAATATCTTCAAAAGTTAATTACGAAAGATTGATTTATTCACTAATTAAAAGCAACTATTTTCCATATTTGATTCACAGCGCGCAGCCTAACCCACATAAAAATCATTTTACAGATTTAATATTTTTCTACATACACTCTGATAATACATAATTAAAATAGCCTATTATTATTTAGATGTTACATATCTATCTATAGAATAATAATTAATTATTTTTTCTCTAACTAACAATTTAAATCATTTGTAAATTAAAAATTATATAATGTCGAATTACAAATTATAATATGTGAGTAAATAGGTCATTTTTTTTTTAATCATGCATTATCAGAGTGCATGTAGAAAAAATATTGAGTCTGTAAAATGGTTTTTACGTGTGTAAGGCTGCTTGCAGTGAACCACATACAGAAAATAGTTGCTTTTAATATGTTAATTAATTTAAATTTCCTAATGAACCTGGAAGACTTTTAAAAAACATTAATGTAAACAGAAAAGGCCATTGTATTGATATGCAAAATTTTTTACATATAGATAAATTATTTATGTAGATATAGAATCAAATACATGAAAGCATTTTTTTTCGATTTTCACCACTTTTAAAGGGTACAAGACCCCCTTAAATTTAGGCTGAAATTCGTATTCTACTGGTCAATTAATTAAAATTTGCATTTTCTTGCTTGTAAATCGGTTAACTAGAACGCGCGATACGGAGCTTTGGGAGTCCACATTGTTTAATATAGGACTTGGTGATTTCTCGCCGAAAATTAGCGATATCGCTCAGCTGACTTCAGTTATAGGAACTTCTCTTTGGCGAAAAATTTGGAGATATTTGGACAATAGTCGACAGGCTTGAGGATATTTATCGCCATTTCATTAATGGGACCTGTAATATTTGCTTTCCTGCATAGGTATTACAGAATAGGATTACTGAAAAATACTACTGAAGGAAAGCTTGTGCGAATTGTATAAAAGAGCTCGCCTGACAAATTCAGTTCAATCGTGAGCTTGCTCGCTGAGAATGCGTATCTGCGGGAGCCATAATGCTTTGTATTATGAGCGATCTTTTGCTTTTTTGAAAATCCTATTTTTTTACGGCTGTTTGTGAATTCTTCATTGTTGTGTGCTGAGGAGCAGTTAAGATTTCTTCTCGAGATTTTCCACTGAGTTTTAGACTGTGGAAGAATTTTATTGGGAGTGAAATACCGCATTTGGGGAAGCTTCTGTGATGGGTTGACTGTTATAAAACGTATTATTGCTCATTAATTTCTGTAAACTGTGTACTGAAGATTGTTTGTCGAATTTCTAAAACCAATAAAATTTGCGCCTAGTCTTGACAGCCGGACTGTTTACTGGAGTTTTCCATATAGACTGAACTTATAAGCTACGAACCGAAAACCTGAACAGAATTTTCTGCAACGATATTTTCATTTACGTCACACAGAATTTTCTTACAGCACTATTTTTTGTTTAATTCCTTTTATTTAGTTTTGATTTTCTCAAAATTTTCGATATTATTAAAAACTGAGTTTGTCGATACACAGATCATGGAATTAAACAATCACTTTTTAATATCGTGCTACACAGCGACTCGACTCGAAAGCGAAAATCGACGAATGGAAAACAAAAACTGCATCGAAAGAATTTACTTAACATATGTCGTCATATTAATAACAGCAAAAAAAAAAAAAAAAAAAAAAAAAAAAAACAAAGATAAATAAATATTATTCAAGTAAACTACACTTAGTTTTGATCTCTAGCCAGCCGCACTGAGATGAAATTCTCAAAAATACTATCGCGTTTGTTTATTTGTTTATTTCAGATGCCGGGATCTCTCAACATTCCACTCATACGTGATGAGTGCGTGTGTGTGTGGGTGTGGGTGGAGGGGTGAGTGTGGGGTGGTGGGGGGGGTAAGACGCAATTATTCTTTATTCCAGTGTGATGGAATTTTTTCATAAATTCTCCAAGAAAGAAATGATGACTTTTCCATTCATATTGTTGTTCCGTTTAATTAAAGTTTTGTTTGTTACAAGTGTAGTTTTTTTTCGCGTTTCTACTTACTTATTTATGTTTGTTCGTTTGCGAAAAAATGGCGAAGGGTGCAGTTGTTTATGCAGGATTTTATATTGTTCAACGCAAATTTCGTTTTCCGTAATTGGGATCGATTCCTAGTCGAAAAATTAGAATAATCTAGAATAATCTATACAAATGAGATTTTAAAAAGCGGAAAGAAAATTACGACAAGGTTTCATATGATGAGTATCTGATTAGTTTGTAGAATATTTTAGCTTGAAAAATAACCTTTTACAGACCAATATTCCCAATTGGGAACATTAAAAACTGTTTGAAAAATTAAGATTTATCAATACTGACTTGTAAAAATTAGCAGATATAGTTAAAAGATGACTTGATTTTTTTGAAATAGAATTTGCAGTCCTATCATGAGTGGTTTAAAAAAATCAGAAAAATAGCTATTTTCATAAATTTTGACGGATACACACTTCAGTTTAAAAATAAATCTTTCATTTCATCTTAATATTTCACTTATTATTTAACTCTTTGACGTGTAACCCTTTCCCAATGCTGAAAAAGGACAGCCGTTGCCATCGCTCGACTTAACTACCAGCAAGATGGCGGACGATCGAAGCGTTCATCGCGTACCACAGATCTAGAGACCCCATTTTTGACAACAGCTGTGCCGCACAGCCAGCTGCGTCAAAAAAGATGCGTCGATGAACGTTTCAAAAAAGTATTTCCGCCATCATCAGTTCGTACGCCATCTTGCTGGTAGTTAAGTCGAGCGTTGGCAACGGCTGCCCTTTTTTCAGCATTGGGCAATCTATCCAGCTATTCTCGCATTCTTCCATTTTTCAGCAGATGCCAGTGCTGTTAAAAATAATCGTCACCATTTTTTTACGGGAAGTGACGAGCTTAAAAGTAAAGGATTCTCGTGGAGCTATTTCACCCGCAACTATTTTTATAGAAATCCAATCTATTCTTCGTGACTGGTAACAGTCAAAACGTCAGCGTTTGGCGTTCCCAGAGTGGGAACACTGCGCGTTAAAGTGTTAAACTAGCCATAAAAGTATAATCAAACTATTGAGACCCTAAAACAAATAGTGAGAAATGATCAATGCTCCTATTTGGGAACTTCAGTGCGTATCTATATAAATAAAGCAATGTGTAAACTGTCCGTTAGTTTGTCTGTCTGTCTGTCTGCGTCTGGCGTAGCTCCGAAACGGGTGATCGTAGACCTACCAAATTTTGTACGGAAATTCTCCAGGACGGATCTCGACACACATCGAAGCGATTTTTTCGAAATTCGAATTAGAAAATGTTTTATTTTATGTTTTGTCCGATTTTTAGCAATTTTTCTTGCGTAATACATAATAACGCCGGTAATTGCACTCGCAAGAAAACGATAGTTACATCATCGTATACAGGAGAAAATTTTCTTTTAAAAACTGTTTGTTCGGACTGTGTAACATATTTGAAAAATTCCCCAAAATCTGCAAATTAAAATTAAATTTGACGCTGACTTTCGTAAAATATTTTTAAAACTGCTGCATCTTGAATTCTATCTGTCATAACTTTTTTATATTTCGGCAAAAGACGGAGCACACAATTCGCCCACTTTTAAAAGAAGAACGGGGGAAAAATATAAATTAGGAGAATTTTTACGAATTTTTAAGTAAAGAAGAATTTTCATTTCAGTAGTACCTGCTTATGAGTTTCGGTTTGATATCTTGCGGTTTGGTTGTCATGGATACAGTAACAATGATTAAAATTGCCAGTTGAAAAAAATAAATAAAAACGGGTCCCGCGAGCAGACGATTTCTTTGCTTGTCTCGATTTCCTTTTATAAATACTGGATTTATTTGTGAGAAGAAAAATTAAACTGCATAATCTAGAAGAACAATTTTAAAGCCTTTATAAATAGCGCAGTCTTATCTCTTATCTCTTTTCTTTTTGTAAAGGTTTTCAAGAGAGGGTGACGTATTTTTAAAACTAAAAAAATGTCCATTTCATGTAGTGTCTGTGGTATTTAACGCTAAAACGTTAACCTAAAAGACAGCATGTCTGAGGAAATAAGACATTTTGAAAGCGAGAAGTTCACTGCAAACGGTCCATTTTCACTTTTTTGATACCGAGTGACGCTGACATAGTTTTTATTTTGTGTGTGTTTGTCATTATATTGCAATGATCTCAGGTTATTACATATATGATGCAAATTTTAAGTCAATGAAATAATTTTGCTTTTTATAGATTCCACATCACTGGAATTAATTCGAATTACATATGTTAGGAAATTTTTTGTTTCCTACCGTGCGAAGAACGGGCATGCAGCTAGTTTAAAATATGAAAGTGTTTCATATTTTAATTTACTTCTTTTTACATATTTTTTTAAATTCAGTATAATTATAGTTAACATGTTGTAAACAATTATCTAATTCAGGCATTTTGTAGAGCTTCTAATTTCTAGTTCAACATTTTTTTCGATTTTTAACAGCCGCTTTGATCCTTTTTACACAATGCTTTTTATTCCCCCATCTATTCCAGCATTGAAACTGCTCTCCTCGACTACATGTATATGCTAAACAGTCTTTGATTATACACTACCTCATAATGACGGTGCATTGCCAGACGATTGTGTAAGCTAGAGAGTATGCAATCACAAACACTTATGACCTTCAAATAATACGAAAAATGCCCACTATTTATATTTTATAAAAGAACACTTCCTCCCTCATTTTGCAAAATACATTCGCGTAAATAATGGATTCCATTTTGACCTTAGTCCGGAGTGCGTGTTTAAAAGAGAAAAGAATCGCCAGTGTCCACTCACGGAATTGGATAATTGTAGTGTGACAGAAGAGGGTTGACCATTAGCATTTAGATTGATGGTCTCGTCGTTGAATCAACTTTGACATGACAAAAAACAAGCTAAATATATCGTCTGAACATTATTTGCGTATCGTGTGGCCAGATGATTCAGTTTGTTTGATGTTTGTTTGACGTTTGTAATGACAATCTATTTTCGAATCAATGTTCATTGCATATCATAAAATAATAATCAGTTGTGATGATGCTTAGTCCATTGAATACCTTATTTCAACCTTTCTTAACCCTTTATAAGGCCGTGGTAAGAATAGTTACCACCTACGGTCTATTAAATACAGAAATCAATTATCATGAGTGAATTTTCTGATTTTTGTTCAGTTATAGTGGATGTCTATTTTTTCCATACATCTAGATTCTAAATTATATTTGGCTTATGAACTTTCCTTTTATTCGTCATTGTAAAGAAAGCTCGAATAATGACTCGAAAATGGAGGCTGTAGTTTCGTCAAAAAAGGGTCTCTAGATCTGTGGCACGCGATGAACGTTTCGATCGTCCGCCCTCTTGCTGGTCGTTAAGTCGAGCGATGGCAACGGCTGATCTTTTTTCAGCATTGGGCAATCTATCCAGCTGTTCTTGCGTTCTTCCATTTTTCAGCAGATGTCAGTGCTGTTTAAAAAGAATCGTGATATTTTTTGACGGGAAATGACGTGCTCAAAAGTAAAGGATTCTCGTGGAGCTAGTGACCCACAATTTTTTTTATAGAAATCAAAATTAATATTGATTTCTATATGTTTAATATTGATTAATATTGATTTCTATGATTTCTATATTCTTCGTGACTGGCAACAGTCAAAACGTCAGAATTTTGTGTTCCCAGAGCGGGAACACTGCGCGTAAAAGGGTTAATCTTTTATAAGGCTGCGATAAGAATACATACCACCTACATTCTGTTGACTTACAGAAATCAATTATTATTAGTGAGTTTTCTGATTTTTGTTCAGTAATTGTGGATGTATATTTTTTCCATACATCTAGATTCTAAATTATATTTGGCTTATGAACTTTCCTTTTATTCGTCATTGTAAAGAAAGCTCGAATAATGACTCGAAAATGGAGCATAAGAATCATCACTTTTAATTATATATTTTTGCGTTTCATTCCGTGTACGAGCAGCATGTAGTTTTCCGACATTGATTTTGTGAATAATGAATGCATTCTCCTGCAAAATTTCTATGTTTGTTTGATACTTGTATCTCCAATTTTCACATGGGATGTTACAGTAGAGGGAAAATATATGAAATGATCCTGAAAACTGGGCCAGAAAAATTCCAAGTACTTTCGATTCTCTGCACATAAACTCGCCTTATAAAGGGTTAATAAAACTTTACCTGGATTCAGATACCCCTAAAAATCGCCGATTGATTTCAAAAATCAATTTAAAAAAAAAAAAAGGTGGTTGGAATGTACTGTTTGCTGTATTACATTCAAGAGAAAAGTGAAATTGTAGCACACCATTTTTCAAAATTACATCCGAATGCCACCTCTAGATGGCGCAACTAAATGATAAAAAAAAATATAAACTCTTTGAGTAACCGCTACGCGTGTGCAGGTTCGCAAAACAATCGTTGAGGGGTCGCTCTATAAAATAAAGTTGTATGCAAAGTAGCCCATAAGAGCTAGTTTTACCTTGCTGTTTGAATCACTTACGTACACGGTTAAAAAAAAAGAACTAAATTCACTCCGAAGGAACTAAAATAGCTCCGAAGGATTTAAAACTGGAAAAGTTTGTCCCGATTTTAAATCCTTCTGAGGTATTTTAGATCCAAGCGTGTACATTCTGTTAACAATACCTACTTAGAATATTGATTGATTTGCATCATTGTGCACCACCAGGGGGGTGGATATCATGATATATCCCCCCACCGAAAAATATTCCTGGCCGCTCGCCTGTGCACCATTACTCGTTATACAAGTAAAATGAGCTAGTCCGTTCATTTTACGAACTCCTTCTGAAACTGCCGGACTCCCAAGTTGTAAATCTTTTCCACTAACCTTTGAAGGATTAAGGTGAGATCGCGATAAAATGAATATACAGTTTTTACTCGCGTACAGTTTTTACTCGCGTTTTAACTGTGAAAGCCTAGGTGGTGATATTATGCGGGGAAATTAATTACACAACATTGTGCACTCTGATGCTAAAACATTACTACTGCTATGTAAAAAAGTACACTGTAATAGTTAAATTAGTCACTTACCTAATGTTTCCAAATCATCACGTGCTGTTTATTAAATAGTCTTTCTTCAGTTGCCCACAGATTAAAGGTATTTTTCTTTCTATGCAATATTTTTATCGACATAAAATGTACAAATTGTGAAAATTTTGATTTTAAAAAATCCAACATACTAGTGCATGATTCATAATAAATTACTTTCAGTAACGCTGTAGTCCTTGAAAGGGCTGATAATTTTCTATTTTCTAGTTGAAGGTCAAATACACGACTGCGAGTTTTATGCAAAGTAAATATTTTGACAATGTTTTCTCTTAAATCGGGGGTACGACTATTGCACGAGTACACACGGTATGTATTTTGGCATTTTTGTGAGCAAGACTTTTTATCCTATTAGTTCCAGGATGATCTACAACGTCATGATCAGCATTTCTCCTTCACTTAAACCTTTCAAAGGATAAAAACAGTATCTCTTTTTTTAACCGCCAGATGACGCTTTTATCGGTTCCATGATATTCGCATAGTCACTTTACTCTATGAAATATTTGATGTAGTAGCTGCGTCTGTTCTTAAGTGAGGATAGGAGCCTCCAGGACTTCAGTGATGATATAAATTTTCAAATATAGTTGGAAATTTTCAATGTACATAAATTTTCAAAGATTAAATTATCGCTCAGCTTTTACTTCGCTAAATAATATAATCTTTACTAAGAATTCCTCCTTTTTATATTACATGGATTCTCTATGAATTGTTTACCTGCTGAATGAATAATTACTCCTCTGAAAAAGATGCTCCTGCCGAAGAAAATCATTCATTATGTTCCTTTATAGTGGCCTGTCAGACTTCCACCAAGGCAGCTGGAGCCATTTGCATCGCTCATATTTTATTAATTCACTTCCTTTCAAAAGTTGGCTTTTTATACGTTATCAAAGACTAGACGGGAGCCACGAAGGGTATTGGTTATGAATGGTTCGTCGTTTTTTTTTTGTTTTTGTTTTTTTATCAAGAAAATGTGGTGGTCATTGTTCGAAAATATGATTGAACGCAGCGTAAATGGCGCGCCCTCCGTTTTGTATTTGTTCGGGGCGAGAATAGCTGAAGATAGTCTGCGATTAATAACATTATTAGGGCTGATCCACTTGAAAATCATGCACTTTTTGAACAGTTTTATCTTAAATATTCAATTGAGCTGGAGACTCGAAAAAATTTTAGAATGTGTCTCTATTACCATGGCTCCCGAATTCGATTACAGGCCCTGGACCAAAGCCTCCTAGATACGGAAAGCCTGACACTCCTACGTCACTAAGCTTTGACCTTATCATTAGGCCATAAGCGTAAAGTTTTCCAAAATTATTGGGGGGGCCGGTCCCCACAACCACATATATTCACGTCAGTGGCGTAGCCAAGGGGGGGGGGGTCATAACCACCCCCATGAGGAATTTTTTGACACACAAAATGTATATTCTTCACTCCCTTACCATACACGTATGTGTGAGTCTCAGAAGTCGTAACCCCGCCCCATGAAAAATTTCTGGCTACGCCACTGATTCACGTACATATAACTTACTCATAGCTGCCAACTACTACGGAATGTAATTAACCCCTTTTTCTACATGATTTTTCGGCTTAAAATATAGCAACATTTTTCTGCTGCGCGCGCGAGCTGGTTACTATTTTGAAAAAAATAATTAAGAAATATATTGTTTACAAAAAGTGGTTAATTATAGTTGGCAGCTATGACTTACTATATATAAGTGTAAATTATTGGAGGGGCTCGAGCTCTATGGGTCCATAGAATTCTACACCTATGTAAGGTAAGTATCCAAGTTAGTATGTTCCTACCATGTTATAAGTTAAAAATAGAAGCAAAGTAAAAAATACAAAGGAGGAAAAAAAGGAACATTTTCGATGAGAGAGTGCATTTTAGACACATATGAACTTTTCTTCATTTCATACTTTACATTGCATAATCTGATTTTAATGAACCAGAGCCTGGCGAGGGCAGCTTATAGTAACATTGTGTGTTACGTGGCGTCACAATGAATACTAAAATATGATTGAAATCAAAAGAAGAAAATTTTTAAACGTACAAGTAAAGGTTTTTTTTAAACGTTTGTAAATGGCGTGAATACTTTTTTTTTATGTTAGTATAAATCAGTTTTCTGTATTGAGTGATAAATTATTGGGTGGGCTCAGCCCCTATTCATAATTTATTGGGGGGGCTCGAGCCCCACGGGCCCATATAACTCTACGCCTATGCATTAGGCCTACCTTTAAAAAGTTTCTCATTTTCACAAAATAAAACTTTTAAAAAATTCTGGTAAATCTACCCATGAATAGCAATATTTTAATAATTTAAGATAAAAGAAATATAATTTTAAGACAAAAGACAGTTTTTAACGATGACTAATTAGATAATATGATAAGGAAATAGATCAGAATGAATAATTTTGTATGAGAAAGGTATTGTTGCTGAATACTCTGCTTGTATCCGGGGTTCGTCGTTCTAAAGTCCGGTGTGTGAAGAAATTTCTAGTAAAAAGTCCACTGGTCAGGATGGAAGACAAATTTATTGCTTCCAGAACTTCGTCGCACGATCAGCTTTAAAAAATCCACAAGCACAATCAAACAGTAATGTGCTTTTAACAGTCCGCTTAGATCTGAAACTCTCACAAATGCTGTAATTCTCACACAAAATAAAACACATCCACAGGTCGAAAATTCAGTAGAAATATTCGAGGGATAACACTAACAGTCCCTCAAGACTCAGCAACTAATAATTTACACACAGCACTTTAAAAAAGCCTTCGAAAAGCAAGTCAAAACACTGCTTCTGTAGCGTCAATACAAAGCGTAACACGGCAAACTCACTGGACGGGAGATCAACTCAGACTGAAACGGGGTCTATGACAGCTTCTATTTATAGTCAACGCAGAAGCTACAAGAATCTTCCGGAATAATCTATTTCTCGAGGATTCCACATAAAGCGGGAATTTTGATTACGTCATAGAAGAGAAATATTACGTTATTATTCGTTTTTAATGAATCGCGCCAAATGACCAAAATGTCGCCAAGCTTGGCGACTTCTGACGAAATATCGCCCAATTGGGCGCCAAAAGTAAGTCCCCCAAAAGTGAAGTTATCGAAGGCCTAGGACCAATCCCAGGCAGCACATAAGCTTAAATCAAGCTTGCCATTTCCTTGAATTTGACGTATTAATACAAGCTTGACAGTTCAATTCAAATTAAGCTTGCAGCAAGCTTGCAGGAGTCAAGTTGAATTGCCAAGCTGGAATACAGCTTGATTTTCCATTTCGAAAGCGTGCGTTGATGGCGCCATCTGTGAAAGAGAATGGGCATTAATTGTCTAGCGTTTCTCAAATTTGCTCAATAAAGAAAAGTTCGTAAAAGTTGTGTTTTATTTTATTATCGCACAAAACCTGGACATTAGAACACGCAAGGGGAAGGAATGAATGGGATAAGCCCCTCTGAAGTGTAGCACGAGGGGAATTTTAGTTTTATTTACATGTAATTAACATTAGTTAATTCCATTAATTAATTAATTAGCCCTAAAAAAATTTTAATATAATTAACACAATTTAGTTAGTTAATATACTTCACTTTATGGGTGGTAGAATGAGGCGCAATCCGGCCGCTACAAAATAATTTATCATCAGTCATAAATGTACTTGACCATAGAATTAAAAAAAAAAGATTCTATATTTCCAAATATGGAAATTCTTCAAAATAAAATACAATTATACTACGAAATTGATTTCAAAATCAGTCGTTTATCTCGATTTTGCCCAGTATTGCCCAACATGAGTGTCGCGATATTGAAAGTTTTAAAACGTGTGCTGCTGTTAAATTTATGTTATGCTTATTTCCCTATTAGTAGAGTCTGTAAATCACACATAACATTATTTAAATGTTGATTCATCCCAAGGAAAAATAAAAGAAACTTATCAGCATCGCCCATATACTGATCGAGCTGGACAGAAAACGGCGTGACAACAGTCACTTCAAACTTTAGTCATGGCTGTCCGAGGCTTATTGGCGGAACGGTTAGCGCGCGGGTCTCCCAGCCCATAGTTCCCGAGATCGTAGCCACGTTTGATGGAAACAGATTAAAATAACTTAAAATTTCAGCATAGAGGGGGAAAATGCGTGGAAAAATAAAGTATGAGGGGCGAGTTCGCCGACGGGCGCCCCGTACATTTAGGAAAAAAAAATTTAAGCTTGAAATTAAGCTTGCTATGTCAAGCTTAATGCAAGCTGGGCAAAAGTAAACTAGAACACTTGATTCAAGCTTGCATTAATCTTACACGCTTGAGATTTTCAAGCTTAATTCAAGTTTATTCACTTGGTAAATCAAGCTTGCTGCAAGTTTGCTGTGCTGTCTGGGATATTTCTCGAAATTTCTAGAACCGCCATAGAATAACAATGGGAAACCAAAACTTGCGTATCTCCGGTTCTAGTTGACCGATTTTCATGCAACAAAACCCAAAGTTTAACTATTTGAAACGAAGTATACGAATTTTAAACTATTTTAAGCCCCAGAACAGCGGGCTGCCCCGAAAATTCGTAACAGTATTTCCATTTTAATGTTTAATTTAAAATATTTGTAGCATTCACCAGAAATGTTAAATTGTTTTACTTTGTTGAATTAAAACCTTGATGACGTCACTTTCGTAGGCCTTGGTGACGTGGAAGTTGTAAGGCTTTGTATATCTAGGAGGCATTGAATCCAGCCTTTCTATATACAGGAGGCGGCATTTTGAGTGCATGAATCTAGATGCGAAATGAAATGCAATAGTTCAATAGTAATATTATTATTTGGGATAATAATATTTTCAGTTATCTTATTTATAATTTTCAATCGTTCATTTCATTCCATATTTTTCAAATAACGTGTTCTACACTAGTTACTTTCCGAACATGTACCATGTAAGGAAAGTATTGTAATCATGAAAAAACTCGAATTCGAGATTTTGGTGTATTGACACGTTTTGAGGTCTTCTGAATCCATTTATGCTATTTTTACGAGATGTATGTATGTATGTATGTGTGTATGTGTGTGTATGTGTGTGTGTGTGTGTGTGTGTGTGTGTGTGTGTTTGTGTGTATGTGAGTGAACACGATAGCTCCTGAACGGAGCATTCGATTGAGCTCAAATTGGATATATATCTCATAAACCACCGTCGCAAGACCGGTATTGATTTTGGTGTGTATAGGACTTATAGTTTTTCTACAGGGCTACGACAAAAATTTCTCTTACATTATGGCCTATGGGGGGAAATTCTTGAAAGTGCGCTAGCGTTTAAACGGTGCATTCGATTGAGCTCAAATTGGGTATACATGTTATAAAACGCTATGTTAAGACCGATATTTATTTGGATGTGTATAGGACTTATAGTTTTTCTACAGGGCTACGAGAAATATTTCTTTTACATTATGGCCTATCGCGGGAAATTCTTGAAAGTGCGCTAGCGTTTAAACGATACATTCGACTGAGCTCAAATTGGGTATGTATGTTATAAACCACCATCCTAAGACCGGTATTGATTTTCGTGTGTATAGGACTTATAGTTCTCCTAAAGGGCTACGATAAAACTTTCTTTTATGTTATGGCATAATGGCATATGGGGAGACATTCTTAAAAGTGCGCAAGCGTTTAAACGGTGCATTCGATTGAGTTTCCATTTGGTATATATGTTTGAATGATTCATCGATTAAAATTTATTTAAGTGCTTGGTAATGATCTTAATCTTAAGTGTTCGGAAAGTCGAGTGGAGTCACTCCAGATTTTTTTTTATTTGCTTTCCTAATGTCCATATCAAAGCGTTTATGTATAGTGGGATAGATACTCACTTCTCTCCCCTTAGAAAGCTATTTCCTTTTATATGTTCTGATTGAAAATCGGCTCTAATTTTCTTCGCGATCAGCATAAATCGCTGTATAGGCTTCGCCTAAATCATAAATTTGCACTGAATCATTGCTTGAGACTATCTAAAAAGAATGTGGATTTAATGTTAGCGCTATGAAATAGTAACAGATTATTATTGCTATTACTTTTCATAAAATAAGTTTATCTGTCTCTCATTTTAATTTTAAATTAAAATTTTCAAATTTTTAAACTTAAGGTAATTTGGGGGGTTCCCCTTTTTGTCGGGGCGAACACTCTGCCGAGAATCAGTCCCTACTGAAGATCACTGTGTACATGCGTTATAAGCAGGGCCTGATTTCCGGGAGGGCATTTGGGGCAAGCGCCGAACCCCCAGCAAAAAGGGGACCCCCGAATTGTTCTTTAAATTTAAAAAAAATCTGGAGTGCCTCCACTCGACTTTCCGAACACTTACGATTAACATCATTACGAAGCATTTAAATAAATTTTAATCAATGAATCATTCAAATATATATACCAAATTAAAGCTCAATCGTATGTGCCGTTTAAACGCTAGCTCACTTTCAAGAATTTCTCCCCATAGGCCATAATGTATCAGTAATCTTTGTCGTGACCCTGTAGAAAAACTATAAGTCCAATACACACCAAAATCAATACAGGTCTTGCGACGGTAGTTTATAACATATATACCCAATTTGAGCTCCATCGCATGCCCTGTTCAGGAGCTATCGTGTTCACTCACATACACACAAACACACATACACACAAACACACATACACACACACACACATACACACATACATACATACACACATACATACATACATCTCGTAAAAATAGCATAAATGAATTCAGAAGACCTCAAAACGTGTAATACACCAAAATCTCGAATTCGATTTTTTTCATGATTACAATACTTTCCTTACATGGTACATGTTCGGAAAGTAATACATGGTACATGTTCGAAAAGTAATAAGTAAATTTTTAAAAAGGTTTTCGAAAGAGGTGACCCCAATCAAGCTTCTGCTCAGGGCCCCCAACTCCCCCTGGACCATACGTGCACGTTAAATTTTAGGCTCTGAATGTCTCTCCGGAGCTTCTAAAGCTCCAGGAAGGGGCCGTGTAAAGCTCTAAACAACCTGTTTCGTGACGAGAGCTGCCCCCTCTCCGTACAAACGAAATTCGAATTTTACCGATTCCAGCATAAGAAAATAATATGGCGTCCAACTTATAATGTCAGACCGAGGCATAACTTTTAACAAATACTTTATTATCGAGCTTTAATGCCATTTCCTGTTATTAACTGTAAAATACGGAGTCACAAAAACAACGGAGCAGATGTTTGAAGGAAAGTACATTTGATCTGCAATGTGTGTACGTGACGTGACGTTAAACCTCGTCTTTATTTATATAAAAATCTGGAGTGACTCCACTCGACTTTCCGAACACTTACGATTAAGATCATTTCCAAGCACTTAAATAAATTTTAATCGATGAATCATTCAAACATATATACCAAATTGAAACTCATTCGAATGCACCGTTTAAACGCTTGCGCACTTTCAAGAATTTCTCCCCATATGCCATTATGCCTTAACATAAAAGAAAGTTTTGTTGTAGCCCTTTAGAAGAACTATAAGTCCTATACACACCAAAATCAATACCGGTCTTGCGACGGTGGTTTATAACATGTATACCCAATTTGAGCTCAATCGAATCTACCGTTTAAACGCTAGCGCACTTTCAAGAAATTCCCCCCATAGGCCATAATGTAAAAGAAATCTTTGTCGTAGCCCTTAAGGAGAACTATAAGTCCTATACATACCAAAATCAATACCGGTCTTGCGACGGAGGTTTATAACATGTATACCCAATTTGAGCTCAATCGAATCTACCGTTTAAACGCTAGCGCACTTTCAAGAAATTCCCCCCATAGGCCATAATGTAAAAGAAATCTTTGTCGTAGCCCTTAAGGAGAACTATAAGTCCTATACATACCAAAATCAATACCGGTCTTGCGACGGAGGTTTATAACATGTATACCCAATTTGAGCTCAATCGAATCTACCGTTTAAACGCTAGCGCACTTTCAAGAAATTCCCCCCATAGGCCATAATGTAAAAGAAATCTTTGTCGTAGCCCTGTAGAAAAACTATAAGTCCTATACACACCTAAATCAATACCGGTCTTGCGACGGTGGTTTATGACATATATATGCAATTTGAGCTCAATCGAATGCTCCGTTCAGGAGCTATCGTGTTCACTCACATACACACAAACACACATACACACGCACACACACACACACACACACACACAAACACACACACACACATACACACGTACATACATACATCTCGTAAAAATAGCATAAATGGATTCAGAAGCCCTCAAAACGTGTAAAAACACCAAAATCTCGAAGTCGAATTTTTTCATGATTACAATACTTTCCTTACATGGTACATGTTCGGAAAGTAAAAATGGAGTTTTTCGTCTGACAGTACTAAAACTTTACTTTCTGGAAGCATTTGCACGTCCCTGTCATATAAATATAGATTCTTTTAAGACTATCCTGTCATATGACAGTATGTGTTCGGTGACTATTATTTTATCGCTGTTGCTTTTATATCTGATTTCTGTAGAAATTAATCTGAGAAAATCAACTGCATTTTTCAGACATCTTTGTTAGAGATAACAAGTGTTCTCTAATGTTCTTCTACAGGGTTATCAGTTTAAAAGAGTACCCGATGGTTTTCCTTATAATACTTGAATCTGACAGTTGTGGCAACTATTCTAGCACTCAAATATGATTGTTTCAACTTCATTTAAGTGTGAGAGCATATTTCCAACACTTCTAGACTACTACAACTTTATTGGTGGAGTAAAACAGAAATAGAGACATGCTATGTTAATTAACCCTTTGAGGCGCAACCCTTTCCCAATGCTGAAAAATCTGGAGTGACTCCACTCGACTTTCCGAACACTTACGATTAAGTTTATTACCAAGCATTTAAATAAATTTTAATCGATGAATAATTCAAATATATATACCGAATTGAAGCTCAATCGAATGCACCGTTTAAACGCTAGCTCAATTTCAAGAATTTCGTGCCATAGGCCGTAATGTAAAAGAAATCTTTGTCGTAGCCCTGTAGAAAAACAATAAGTCCTATACACACCAAAATCAATACAGGTCTTGCGACGGTGGTTTATAATATATATACCCAATTTGAGCTCAATCGAATGTACCTTTTAAACGCTAGCGCATTTTCCAGAATTTTCCCCCATAGGCCATAATGTAAAAGAAATTTTTGTCGTAGCCCTGTAGAAACACTATAAGTCCTATACACATCAAAATCAATGCAGGTCTTGCGACGGTGGTTTATAACATATATACCCAATTTGAGCTCAATCGAATGTACCGTTTAAACGCTAGCGCACTTTCAAGAATTTCTCCCCATAGGCCATAATGTAAAAGAAATATTTGTTTTAGCCCTGTAGAAAAACTATAAGTCCTATACACATCAAAATCAATACTGGTCTTACGATGGTGGTTTATAACATCTATACCTAATTTGAGCTCAATCGAATGCACTGTTTAAACACTAGCGCACTTTCCAGAATTTTCCCCCATAGGCCATAATGTAAAAGAAATCTTTGTTTTAGCCCTGTAGAAAAACTATAAGTCCTATACACACCCAAATCAATACCGGTCTTGCGACGGTGGTTTATAACATATATACTCAATTTGATCTCAATCGAATGCTCCGTTCAGGAGCTATCGTGTTCACTCACATACACACAAACACACACACACACACACATACACACATACACACATACATACATACATCTCGTAAAAATAGCATAAATGAATTCAGAAGACCTCAAAACGTGTCAATACACCAAAATCTCGAATTCGAATTCTTTCATGATTACAATACTTTCCTTACATGGTACATGTTCGGAAAGTAAAAAAGGGCAGCCGTTGCCATCGCTCGACTTAACTACCAGCAAGATGGCGGACGATTTAAACGTTCATCGCGTGCCACAGACCCTTTTTTGACGACAGCTGGCTGTTCCGCACAGCAACACGTTTCTCGGAATTCGAATCCCCACGGTTTAGGAGAAGATAGCCGAACAAGTTCTTGACATCGGCGGCGGCGACAGCGGCCGTTATTTTCTTTTAGAATAGAGAGATGCCTGGATCTGAATGCGGTCTGCAAAAATGTTAAAATTTCTTGAGACTTGTCGAAGTAAATTTAGGGATGGTCAAAACCAATTTGTCCGTCCATAGCGAAAATTGTTTTTGATCACAATACTTTCTTAACATCGCAACGAAGAAATAGACCTTCCCAAAACATAAAAATAGAATTTATTTATTCTCTTCCTTTCTTTCGTTCCCAAAATCCCCGGATGGCAATTATGATCGGTCACTAAACAAACAGATGAAATCTGTTCTCCGGAAAATGAACCCTCCAGCATCCCAAGGTTTTTAGTATTTTATTTGTGGCAGTACACTGCTTTTACCTCGGATAATGGGATAACCATGTTATAAATATATTACTTTCTATTTCTTGTGTTTTTTTAGGGGGGGGGGGATCTTGATATTGTTTTTCCGCTCTTAAAGCGAATGAAGATGATTCATGAAGCTAAATAGAACAGATTATTAAACAAAAAAGAAAACCAAAATCAACACATCCCGTTGTTATAGACCGGAGAAACAGTGAAAGATTCTGTGTAATACAGTGGTGGCTAAAATTGTGAACACTTTTGGAAACGAATATTTTTTTTTCTAAGTTCGTATACGTATAAAAAACTGTTATGTTTCACAAAATGAAAATCCTTTTACATCATTTTAAAGATAATTTAATACTGATTTTAATACAAAACACAAAATTAAAATGTTAGTAATACAAAAAAAGTTAAACGGCGATAATTATCCAGATGCATTAGTTATTGAAAATTGCAGTGAGTTATCAGCAGTTTGTAAGGGTAGCGTTAAATTTTTATTACAGCTTCAGATCGATGTTTCATTGAGCTGACTAGAATTTTAAGCTCAGAAAAATAACAGTGGTTGACCTGGAGAGTTAGGAATTACAATCCACTTCATCCATGGGCGCCGGCAGAATATTTCCCGGGGGGGCAAAAACTACTTTAACGTATGGTTACCATGTTGGAAAGAGCAAAAAAGCAAGGGAAAACACTGCATACAAAAGTCCAGGGGGGGCCATTGCCCCTCTTGCCGTATGCTGCCGGCGCCCATGACTTCATCGCTGAATTTGTTTATCAGATTAAAGTAATTATAAATTTTCTTCTATTGCACATATTTAAATTTAGTTCTGTGTATTGAAATGAGTATTAAATTTTCTTTAAAGTGATATATGAGTTTGCATTTTGTGAAATGTAGCACTTCCTATAAGCATGCAAAGTTAGAAAACCTAAACATTTCCAAAAGTGTCCACAATTTTGGCCACCACTGTATATACAGGGCATCTCAAAATTATGGTAACGCACATTACTTCCTTATCCCAGATATAAGTGGGTATCAATGTAAACTGAAAAAAAGAATGCACAAAATTTGGTAGGAATAAAAATACTACGCTAATCCCTTAAAACCTGTGATAAAATATTTTCTGTTAGAATTAAATAACTTTTATTTTGGTAGTAGAGATTCAGGTTGTAATTAAAAAATGAAATAAAATATTCTGATTATTGAATTTTCGAGAAAAACTGGTTGTGCGCTCAAATAAGGACATCTTTCCCATAGGATAGTGTACTTAATTTTTGTATCTTTAGTTTTGGATGCAGGGTCTGAAAGGGTTAAGAAAAAAAATTATCTTGTTAATTTAGAAAAATGACGCTTTTTCAATTTGTACACTATCTATTTGTACCTTGAATATAAGTGAGGATAAAACATAAAAGTAAGCATTTATACAAATTTTCTTACACTTATATTCAGTAACAGACTTTAAGTCTAGATCTTAAATCTCTATTGCAAATTTTAATAATTGGGGTTTTTTTGTGCGGGGATCGTGTACAAATTGAAAAAGCGTCATTTTTCTAAATTAACAAGATAATTTTTTTTCTTAACCCTTTCAGACCCTGCATCCAAAACTAAAGATACAAAAATTAAGTGTAAGAAAATTTGTATAAATGCTTACTTTTATGTTTTATCCTCACTTAATTTCTAACATTCTTAAATTTGTCCTTTCAGTGGTTTTCTACCTTTTCGGAATGGCAACGCTGTCTCCCTTATTTATCTACGTTTATTTAGTTATTTATGTTGCTCTCCTACCTACCGCAGAAAACACACACAGGTCTCTGAACGTCTATTAACGTTCAGAAGACGTTTTCTGAACGTTAATAGACGTTCAGAGAACCTGTGTGTTTGCTGGGACATGTGTGTTGGCATAAGTTTTGCAGCTGACGAAGGTGGGATTGTGTGCCTCTTGAAACGTCCGTACAATTTTTACTTCTGTTAAATGACAGTTGTCAGTGTCACCATAAAGTTCTAAGAAAATGTTTTTCGTGCACCCTTTTTTAAGTTAGGTCATTTTAGTACACCTTTTCAATAAAGTAACAATTATAAACAATTTAATCCATATAAATGAAAGTTGAATTTTCATAAAAATGAACATTTTGTACATCGAAAATGCGAGACGGAAGGTGCCTGGTTCGGAACCAGGTCCGCCGACCTAACCGTTCGGAGTTTTCCGTGGTTTTCTCCAAAACTTCGCGTAAATACGGGTTAGGATCCCTTAGAAAGTCCCCCATGGAGGGCAATCGTCCCTAGTACTAGATTCATCAAGCAGATAACTGGCGCTAACACCACGTTAACATTCCCCTTCTGTGTTCAGCTTTTCTGTCACCCCTGAGTCAGTTTTTCAGTGCATCGCATGACAATCAAAAACTATTTAATTTTCCTGAAATTCTGAGTAAAAGTAAAATTAAAGTAAATTTCGTGTTGTGTCATGTTATGGAAAAACCATGCAACGGCTAACAGCCAAAAATTGAGGGGTGCCTTGGTTGCAGTACTTTCTGGGGTTCTAGGGCGTACTCACTGTAAATCTGGAGAAAAACGACAAAAACTCCATATCGTTATGAGCGCAGGTCCTTCACACTTCACCCGTCTACTCTTTTGAGTGCCTTATTCACCCGGCCATTGTGAGGCTAAATCAAATTTTGTAATCCTTAAATAAAGTGTCAAAAAAGGAAATTTTTCTAAAACATTATAAAATTTTCAGAATATTTTTTAAAAAATTAAGTGCAGAATTTCAGCAGTAACAGAATAAAAACTCCTGTCATTTTTATACATCATTCTGTTAAAAGAATAACGTTTTTTTCTACAGTTTCTATATGACAGTTTATTTTTTAAACAATCATAAACTCACTCGTCTGTCTTCTAAACAAAGGCAACAGATGTCGTAAGTTAAAAACACATCAAGCATGGACTGGGAGATGTCTGGATATGACGTGACACTTGATATAAGTCAGTTATTTATAAAATTCTGTCTTTCGTCCGCTGGAATGTTAAAACTTTTATTTATTTATGCTTTAATACACTTCCGTGTTTCTGTGACATAAATATGTTTCGTTTCAGGAGATCTTGTCAATGTCAGTTTAATGTGAGCCGTTTTATATTAACTGTGGTAGGTCTGTGCCAAAACACAACCGGATAAAAGTGAACGCGTCACGTGACTGTGAATGAAATCTTCATTCGTACATAATGTCAGACTATTGTGGTGGAAATTCCCCATTATGACGGAGTGAACTGCAGAATGCGAATTTAAAATTATTTTGCGATTATAGTATCTTCTTTTAATTTCTGATAACTCTGGTTGGAATTTATGAAGGACTAGCTGAAGTACCCGTTATTCGTGACGGGAGTAAGCAATCTTTTTTTTTCTTTTCATACATCGAACATCGAATTTTACATCGAAATTTATTCGATGAAAGCAGAATTTTCAGTTTACTTGTTAAATTGTTTCTTCTAGTAATGCGCCATTCAAATGATTTCTATAATCGATTATTAGTATTCGAATGGAATCAATAATCGATTAGTCGAATACTTACTATGCGTGATAGTCACTCTTTGAATAGTATTCGCGGCTTTCACTATACGAATAGAATTCGCGATTTCACTGTTTGGATAAATAATATTTTGTGGTTTTCAAGATTCGATTAGTATTCATGTTTGTTTGTTTGTTTGTCGGATTACGGCCGATTAGCTACGCGTGGGCGTCTTTCTAAGGGGTATTCGGAGAAAACCACAGAAAACTCCGAGCGGTTAGGTCGACGGACGCACATTGGGACCGCGAACACGGGACCTTCACACTTTGCCCCTCTACACTTTCCAGTGATATAAGCACGATTTCTATTTGAAATTTCAAATACCATGTGCTATTCGAATGCTACGGGCTGATCTTCAGAATTTATTTTTCAAAATCGACTATCTCGAATGCATTTAATCATCGATTGATTCGGGTATGTTCCATTGATTCATGGCCATCACTAGTAGTTTCACCACCAAAGTTAAACTTTCTATCAACCTGAACTTCAAAAGAATTAATAAACTTCACTTTGCTTTCTTAGAACTGCCGTAGTTTAGCCGCCCGGGTAGTGTAGTTGACTAAAGGAACGTTCTATCACTCCTGGGTTCGGGTACAATTCCCAGATTGGGCTTGGTAGTTAACTTCTCCGTCCCTCTATAGTGAACGCTGGCCTCCGCTAATGAATAATAAATGGCTAGCAATTCGGACTTCAGTAGTGACAAATTCTTCGTGAGGATCTTTTGTTTTCCGAGGGGGGTAGTGGTTTACATCATGAGCTGCCCATAACTTCACACTAACGGATGAAAACAATTTTTCAGATGCAAGATGCCGTAAATATGAAGTGCGTCCAGTAATGGATGAGTCAGTTACTGATTAAAGTAATGATAACGTAAAAAAAAAAGAAAGAAATTATGTTTTAACAAAATGAAATGATCACGGTCCATTTCGGTTTTGCCTCACCAATAAAGTTGTAGCCAGTGCCGGACTGGGCAGATTGGCTAGTCGGGCCCCTCAGAGTCCCTCAAAATTGGATATACTACTTTATAATTAGAATAATTCTATGTATATATATATGAGACGTCAGATATTTCAAGTAAAGTTTCAGAGTTAAGGCAGGTAATATGGTTTATTGAACATTACATTTAAGTTACAATTTAGAATGAGAAGAGGGGAGGGGAGACGGGTACAAAAATCAGCGTGGACTCATTAAGGAGTTCCAGTGGCAGAAGTCTCTCGATTTTCGATGTGCGGGAGTATTTACACTTACCACACCACGTGGTTTGCAAAGACGCCTCTCTCCGCCTCTCTCTTATCTCTGATCGAACCCCACACATTTACCAACATGACCCGCATCCGGGGCTACAAGGGCGTGGGGACACGTGTATATCTAAAGAGCTCAGAATCGACGGCCTGATGTCTGACAAATTACAAAATAAATAAAACATAGCTCCAGAGCGCGCGTGGCAAGTATGACAGGAAAGTAAAACTTACAGTGAAAGTACCGCTTGAACAATACCCAAACTAGTAAAACCCAAATTACCTTTTTATACATTACATATATGTATATAATTAATAAGTAAACACAAAGAACATTACTGCAAAAATGACCTACCCTGTACGGAAATAAAAGTAAATCAGAAGGCCAAAAAAGTATGGAATTTGAAATACAATGAACCAAATTATACCAGGATGAATGGAATGGAAATTATATGCTCTGAGACAATCTTCAGGTGCCATACCCAGAAGATTTAATTGAAGACAACAAAATAGTAGGATTTTGGTTGTGTAGCATATCAAAAGAGATATTCACTTCACACATTTAGGCCCTATCCTACTATAGAAAAACAAGAAAATAAATGCATAATTAATTTGATAGCAAAATAATTGAAAAACACTATATATATATATATATATGTCAGAGTCAGGCGCGTAGCCGGGAAAATTTTTCGGGGGGGGGATATGAACTTATATGTGCATAATAGACGGATTTCATCACTAATCCAAAATTTCGGGGGGATATATCCCGATATCCCCCCCCTGGCTACGCCCCTGGTCAGAGTAATTGGATTCTTTATTTTCCTGTAATCTTTCGTCTTTACGTAGTGGGGCAGCGAAGGGCCCCAGAAACCCCGCGGGTGGAAGGGGCCCCAAAAGCTCTAAAATAGTTCAATATGGTTTAAGGCACGTAAGACTTATTCTTAAAAATATTACATATTCTTACACTCTATTCCCTTTAAATTCCTCAGTAAGGGCCCCCTTTACAATCTCTACCCGAGGGCCCCCTAAGGAGCCAGTCCGGGCCTGGCGCTAACTGTCCAGCAGACTATTAGAAAGGATCTCGAAGACTTAAACAAAGGTTCAAAGAATGATACTTCAGTGTTAGAATAGTTGCCACAACCGTCAGACTTAAAGGTAGTAATAAAAACCAAGGGGCAGTCATTTGAAATTCGGAAATAATTTCCGTACATCTACGGAGATTCAATTGAAGGATTTCGTCCTTCTAATAACAGTTAGCTACTTTTCGACGTATGCGCTGCTTTTTTAAGCTTTGATTTCTCGACCTCCAAAATGTGCAGAACGGCAAAGAAACTAATTTTCCACTTGATTTTTTATCTTGATAAGAAAGCTTTCTTGAGTTATTAAAAGAAAAATGTTCGAAAAGAATGTATTACCATTTGACACCGTCTCAAATAGGGGAAAAAATAATCTGTACTCTGTGAAAGGAAAAACACTTTCAGCGGGGGGGGGGTATCAATAAAAATGGTGTAAAATTTCAAAACCGAATTCTCGGTTTTGAAAATGTACTGAATTTTTCGCATGGGGGTGTTCAATTTGAAATTGTAAATTTTCTTTGTAAAATACGTTTTTTGTCCCTCGCTTTATATATATATATGTGTGTACAGGGGTGCCCCAACAAGGTAAGCATCGTATCGGGGTGCCGTTTTCGAAGGGGCTCCATTTCGAACTCAAAAGCTTGAACAAAGTGTAAAGGGGGGCGCCTTTTTTACGTTTGCAGGGGGGCGCCCTTGCATACTACATATCGAATTCGAAGACGAAAAATGCATAAAAAATATTTTAAACAGTGTTGCCATAGAATTTTTTAAATAAAGAAAAAACAAAATTTAATGATTTTAGCAGACGATTTCCGAATATATTTCTTTAAATGCTTGGCTATGAGCCTGTAATACGTAATGTACTACGCATGTGCAGTCCCTTTTGACTCTTTTGAGCGTAAGCATGTGCGTATGTATTACAGTACTTATACAGAAGATTTGTTATCAGTACTTTTGTTAGTTAAAATTTTTTTCATAAAAATTATGTAAAATTTTTATTTTCGCTCCTAGTTACAAAACATGTGTAACTGTCAGATATACAAGTTTGCTTCCACGGTTTTTCCATAGATGGCCTTAGCCATAACTAATGATCGGAATGAATAGATTATTTAGACGACATGCAATAAACTTGGGTATCTGTCAACATAACTCCATAGGAACACTGTTCGAATTGAATCTGCATTATGAAGTTATTTTCGAAAATTTCGCCTACATTTTGGTCAGATTTTAATTTTTTTCTTTAGTATGAAGAAAGCTCTGAGATTTATCGAATGCTCTTGAATACTTGTAGTGGGAACCCAAGTTTTTTTGGCACTAGGGAGGGTGCAATTTCGTTCAGCCCCAGGCTTTTGTCTACGCAACTTTGTAGACATGTTTTGTAGACATGATTTGCTGACAGGTTTTGTAGCCATGAACTGTCGCAGGTTTTGTAACCATGAACTGTCACAGGAAGGAGGTTGCACTGCACGTGCAGTGCAGTGCAACCTCCTTCAGCATAAGAATAAGCAAAATCGTTAACAGCATTGGGGGTGTAATATTTTTTCTTTGTACACTACACAAGTAATGTTTTATTCCTGCAAAAATATAATTCTGGTCATAGTAAGAAAATTCTTTCAAACATGACTAGGCTATTAGGCAATTTTGCACACCACTTATAAGGTGTTGCACAAGGTGCGCAAACGACGTTTACATGGAGTGTTTTCCCCCAGGAGGCCAATCAAAACCATGAGCCTTTAAAAAGGCAGTTTATAATAACATTGTCAGACTCATAAAAATACTTCATTTTAATTCAACACGTTAAATCATCTTCATATTTGCAATTTAATATGTCTCACGTGACCTGTTGCATTGACACCAGTTGTTTCAATACTCACTACAAAACTGCTTTATTTAAGATATCTTGTATCTTTTAAAAGTAATGAAAATCGCTAAAGTTTTTCATGAATATAGATTCTCCTTAATTGGAAGTCTTTTTCTTCACGAAATGAGATCTTTTTTAAAAAATAATTGAAAATTTTAAATCCAGCATTTTTTTTGGTGTCACCCTATTTACTAGGGTCGCCCGGTGCAATCCGCAGCCCCCAAGTGAAGCCACTGACTATATACTCCATTTTTTAAAGTGCGCTAGCGTCTCATCACAATATTCGATGGAGTCACTCTGTACATTTACCCTTTCCCTATATTCACGAAATTTTATATTCTAAATAACTAAAATTGTATTTTATCATTTTTTTTTGCCGTGTGATTCCTAGCTTAAACCAAGCCTGCTTTTCAATAGATGTGTATTATACTTAAAATTTTTATCGAAAAATTCAATCACAAAAGAAGCTCTAGTTTCTCAAATCATATTACTTTCGTGGCACTCTTAGTTTCAAAGCCTATCCACCGCGACAAGGTGGTGCCACATCGGATAGGGATCGGTTTTTAATTGTCCCGAGGCCAAAAACCGTATAAAAAGCAAGTAAATTTTCGGTTTTTAATTGTCCTGAGCCAAAAACCGCGTAAAAAGCAGATATTGGTTCGGTTTTTAATTGTGAGCCAAAAACCGTATAAAAAGCATTATTTTTGGACGCTTTACATTTTAAAGCAACAAAAAACGCGAGCCAAACGTCTCCTAACCTTTTTGCTCCTGGCCTGCTGTGCTACGCTGAAAAAGCAGTCATCCAAAAACCTCTCCATCAGATCGGGTGGATACCGTGGAGAGGATTCGGGTGCTGCCACAGACAGCGGAGCAGCCGTAGCGTACGAACCGAGCGAGGAGTGGGCGTCCGTAAATTCCTCGTCATCAGAGTCCGGCTCACTCTGTGGGACAGCGAGACCCGGGACTGATGCAACGGAAATACTTTCGCCACGCCTCGCATATAAAAAAGCAGCCAAGAAGAAAGCCAAAAATGAAACAGCACTGCCATAAGATGGAATTTCTGATAGCAGCACCAAAACCAACGGTACAAAAAACATTTTGCACCAAAATAATCCAACCACTTAGTTCAAATGCTTCAAAAGTAGGGTCAATACAGTTTCAAGCACCGAAATGAAGCAGTTATAGAAGAAATCCAAGCATCTATTCCAAGAGCTTAGATAGAAATGATTTATGTTGCTGATTGTTGCAAATTTTTCTCATGGACAACAATATACGTCCCCGTTTTAGCTTTGAAACACTAACTCGGTATTGTTTACAACAATGTAGTAAGGTCCCAAATACTATTTTTTTTGGATGCATTGTTTGTAGAAATTTTGCGTCATATTGCGATGCGTTGTTTTAGCAGCAAAACTTCGTTAAAGCATGCTTTGGGGGAGGGATACTTCTCTATGTACTATGGTCATTTCACCCAGACATCATCTTCCAAACTACAATATCACCGAGTCTTGCATCAGTCTACGTTCTTCAGAGAATCAAATAAATAGTGTGTTTCGGTGAGTGGCATGGTGAAATACATATCGTGGCTTGGTGAATTGGCCCATGTTCGTTAGTTCTGCCTTAGAGTCTTATTAACCTGGGCTCAACTTGGGTGTTCGACACCCGTTGGCTTAACCTTCTGACTCCGGTGGTACAACAGTTGTACCAAAAAAATAAATGTGGCTGAAGAATGGCGCTGGTACAAATGCCTTACCCAATACTTTTTTAACCTCTTTTGAATGAAAATCCATTCACCCTTCAAATAAGATCGATTGGGAATTTCTTTTCTTATACTATGGGAAAGTCGGGCGTGTTAATAAATAACTGACTGGGGAGAAAGTGGTAATCAATTGACCTGGATTCGGCACCCAGATTTGAATTTTGCTTGGAGACTTCTGTGGTCAGGAATATTTACCACCCATCTACCAAACAAGAGACAATGCGTGTTTTTCCGCTGTTAAGTAGGGAAATGAAATCTTACAGATTCGGCCGTTTTCTGGGACAAAATTTCTCAAGAGTGAGTCTTGGGTCTAAAAGGTTAATAAAAACAAGTTGGAGGCGTTGATGACGTCAGTTTCTAGCAGCGAAAACATAGGGACCACAACTTTATTGACAACCTTCAAGGGATTGTCGAATATACGCACGTGTAAGCCGCAAAGAATAAAAAATCACCATGGGTAGCCAATACCCTGTCTGTTTCTCAAAGATTGATGACCTCTGGACAACGGTACATTATTAGCCCATGACACACAGGGACGTGCCAGAGTTTTGAAAAAGTATTTTACGACAATCGGTTGCGCACGGTTTTTGGTTGATTCCTACTTTAACCGCCCCCCCCACACACACACACACTCTCAACAAGGTCGGATAACTGTACACAATGCAGTTACCTTGACGATTTCTTGCATTTTTATGGCAACCACAATTTATGGTGGATTCGTACTAATGTAAGTACAGCATTACTTATTTGTTTACTTATTTATTTCGGTTGCCAGTTAATATAGTTTTAATAATTAAGAGTCTTCAAATTCCTTAACTTGTACCTTTATTGCTAATATACTTTCGTTTTCACCTAGTTCCGTTTAGAGCGTTTAAACTTATGCATAAGTCCCGGAGACACACGACTGCGAATCCCGCCAAATTGCGGCGAAATTTTAGGTTGGCGAGAGTGGGGAGGTTCAAGTAGGAATCAGGCCATTTTTTTTTATCTGTATGTTGGTCCAGTGATTCCAACACATTTTATTTCCAAATGCAGATTTTTTTCTCCGCTGTTCTATACACAGGTTCTATAATAATCGCGTGCAGATTGATTGGTGCAGCGTACGGCTCATACATGAATATTAAACTCTTTCTGCAGAATACAGGCACTTCAAGCAGAAATATTCATATTTTTACAAAATGTAATGCTGTTTTCCTCTTTTAAAATCCATGTGAACCCCTGGCGACCGAAAGAAAGTTCTCGATCTCGAAAGTAGTGGGGTTTCGGCTGTAAATCAATTAGAAAAAGAAGTCAGGAGAAATATCGAGAACTATGACGTCACTGCCTGCTTGGGAATCTATAGATAGGAAAGTCTCTTTCGCTCTGAGTGAGTTGAAACAGACTGTGGACAAAAAAAGAGACCTATACCATTGACATTGTGATTTAAATAATATTATTGCTGTGATAGTTCATATTTATCTGTTGCATGTGTTATTAAATTTTGTCTTTTGTGAGATATGAGTGCTTATTTTTATTCAGAATGGAAGTTTTCGATAACATGGAATGGCAATTGAGCAATGTTAATGAGCAGCTACCTATTTTTACGCATCACCAGGGGCGGCCCTACACGTTAGGCAAGGTAAGCATCGCATCCGGGCGCCATCTTTGAAGGGAGCTTTTTCGAACTCAAAATCTGAAAAGCTTGATCTAAAGGAGAGCTGTCCAACTGCAAGTGCCCCAAGGGCCTCTTTGAAAGAAAATGTAGTTTGGAGGGCCACATAATAAAATACCCCGTATACAATTTTATCAGTGTGTTTTAATAGGTATGGCGTGCAAAGAAAAAACGCGTTTGTAGTATCGTTGTCAAGTAATTTTGTTTCATTCCATTTGGTAATCCATAGTTCTCGCATACAAAGAATGCACCGAAGTTCATAATCGTTATTTGGGATTAAATAGTCTGATGCCCAACGCTCATTATAAATTCGATTTTCTTTCGCTATTATTATTATCTCTGAAGACATATTTCACAGTGTATTTTACTTAAAAGGCTTTAGAATTGGCACGTACTGATCACTAGAACAATTATTAACTAACTCTGAACGCCCTGTTCCACACAAACTTCTTACTTCTTATATACATAAGCGTGACTTCTCGAATATTCTAGGATGATCGAGCAAGATCGTATCAATATCGTCCTGTAAATAGGGCAATTTTTGTAGGTCGTATATTCATTTAATATAAAATATTTCATATTTTATTTGTAGCTGATGCGATTGTCCTCTGTATTTATTTGTCGTGTATTACGTACGTGGGGATGCATTCAAAAATCTTCTGTACAAAATAAAATTAAAAACGTGACACATTTCCCGACACCGCTTATGTTCAATTTAATCTATAGAATACTAGATGGCAGCACTGGCTTCATCAGCGTTGGCACTATCCTGTTATAAATAAGATTTTAGAAAGTGTGTTTAAATTTATTTTTACTAGTTCATCTTATAAATAAAAATGAAAATCTGTTTGTTTGTTTGTTTGTTTGTTTATTTGTTTGTTTGTGGATTTGAGTTGTATACAAATCCACAAAAATGGACCTATCAGCCTGAAATTTTGCATAGATATGTAAAATAATATAGAATAAATCATAGTCCACTTTAAAATTTTGAAAGTCCACCCGTTCCCGGAATTTAAGAGATTTTTTATGTTCTCCACGCAAAAAGCTTTACGTAATTGTAACCCCTGTAGTGAAAAAAGTGTGAAATAAGGATCGTGGTTGCCATATGTGGCGATTTTGCCGAATAAGATGTTTTAAATTCTCAAAGTAAAAATAAAAGAATAATAATGATTTTTTTTTGTTAGTTTATATTCGTAAGATTATATTTTTTTTTAATTATAATATCGTGTGCATGGGAAATCGGAGCAGGAATGAAATGTTTTATACGCAAAACAATAAGAATTGAAGATTTCCGAGGCTAATATGTTAAAATTTTTTAGTTTGGCGAAAAAATAAAATGGCTCAAATGCCGAGAAAGTGAGTTCTAGCGGTTTGCACAGTTTCCGGCTTGGCGAATTTACTGAGAGCTTAAGGAAACGGATTTTTGAAAACAAGTACAAAGGTTTTATTAGAATACAGCGTTAAATTTTAATGATCCCTGCGAAAATAATGCAGTTATTAAGGGATTTCAAGCGATCTATCTTCAGCATTCTCGCGATTTTGAGGAGGATTCTAACACTTGGCGCTATTTATCGTAATTTAATCGTCTGCTATTTGGGTTATGAATACACCTGCGTATAAGTTTTTGAAATTTTCATTCAGTTGGAATTGTGCATTTTTCAGAGCAGCTTTTCTGCATCTAATGTATTACATCCAGAAAAAAGGATGTTAGAAATATCAATTTTAATTTTGTTTAATCACACTCATGAATAATGATACACTTTCCAACTTAATGAAAGAAGGAACGAAAATAGGGAAGACCCATGGATTATAACTCTTTTTATATATAGCACTTTAGTGCGTATTTAAAAATCTGAAAGTGTGTCAGATTTTCTATGATTCTAGCGCTTGGCGCAATTTAATGAGAGGGTATTTTTAAAAACAAGCGTAGGTTATCTTATAAATAAAAATGAAATTATGTTTGTCAATTTGTTGATTTGGGTAGTATACAATTCCACAAAAATGGACCTGTCAGCCTGAAATTTTACACAGATATGTAAAATAATATAGAATCAATGATAGTCCACTTTAAAACTTTGAAACTCCACTTAAAAACGTTTTCCTCCTGAAGGGTTCCCTTAATTTCCGTTCCCGGAATTTAAGAGATTTTTTATGTTCTCCACGCAAAAAGCTTTACGTAATATTAACCCCTGTAGTGAAAAAAGTGTGTGAAATAAGCATCTTGGTTGCCATGTGTGGCGATTTTGCCGAATAAAATGTTTTAAATTCTTAAAGTAAAAATAAAAGAATAATAATGATTTTTTTAGTTTATTTTTTTGGTTATTTTTTTAATTATAATATCGTGTGCGCATAAGAAATGAGAGCAGGAATGAAATGTTTTATACGCAAAACAATGAGGATCGAAGATATCCGAGACTAATATGTAATTTTTTTTAGTTTGGCGAAAAATAAAATGGCTGATAGGCCGATTTTTAGAATGTGAGTTCTAGCGGTTTGCACAGTTTTAGGCTTTTTGGCTCAATTTACTGAGAGCTTAAGGGAATAGCATTTTTGAAAACAAGTGTATAGGTTTTCTTAGAATACAGCATTAAATTTTAACTATCCGTGCAGAAATAATGCAGTTATTAGGACATTTCAAGCGATGTAGCTTCAGAATTCTCGCCAATTGAGTACATTGATTTAACTTGGGGGAAATCCGCCAAATTTCAGAAAATTGAAATCTCCGCATTTAGTACATCGAGGTAACGATGAATAAAACATGTTATAGTTGATAATTTAAAAAATGCGGCTGTATTAAGGGATTCCACTTTTCAAATAAATGCCTGGCGGTCGAACCATTTCCCATTTTGATTGCTGCTAAGTCAATGCTTCGAATGATTCCCTGAAAAAACTCTTGCAAAATGGCGTATGCTGGCACTTTGGCGAGGCTTAGATTTGAAATTGGATTTTACTTGAGACTGGTATATATGTATAATAAGACTGGTTATAGATAAAAATGAATGTTGGTATGTGTGTAGGAGGTTGAAAAACTCCAGCACCGTTTCACCGATCACCATGAAATTTGGTTCACCTAAGTCTTTTATCATGGAGAAGGTTTTTATGCTATCCGTTTTCCTCTAACTTTTCACTAGGTGGCGCAGCAGAACGTCGAATTCTATTCCGTTTAGCCGTTTGCTATGCGAATATGGTCCAACAAATTTCGATGAAATTTGGTACACGCGAATATTAGAACACGGAGAATATTTTTCACTATCCGTTTGCTGTAACTTACCGCTAAATAGCGCTGCAACGCATCAACTTCTATACCGTTCGACTGATCGGCATAAAATTTTTTATACTTACACATTTGAGAACGAACAATATATTCTAACTGCGTTACTTTTGATGTTACTCACCACTAGATGGCACTGCAATGCATTATTATTTTAACTCACCACTAGATGACGCTGCAGCAGGCCAAATTTTTGACCATTCAAACGGTGGCTATGAAAATCAGTATACATAGCTATTTGAACAATGAGAATATTTTGGCGTTATACCTTTTGCTATAACTCGCCACATGACGGCGCTGTAGCAAATCATTACTTTAATTAACCACTAGATGGCCCTGCAGTGTATCACTTCTTGACTGTGCGAATAATCGCTATGAAAATAGGTATACATAGATATTTGAACACGGGGAAGAGTTTGGCACGATCCATTTTCCTATAACTTGACACTAGATGTCGCGTCAACACATGAACTTCAAGACTATTCAGCCGATCGTCATGAAAATTCGTATACATCGATATCTGAATGCGAAGAATATTTTTGCCGTATCCGTTTTGCTAAAACTCGCCACTAGATTGTGCTACGCCGCATCGCCTTCTGCACCGTAAAAACGATTGCCTTGAAATTCAGTATGCATGATTATTGAACACAATATAACGCGATATCCATTTTGCTATATCTCTTTATTACAATAAATAGTAATCACAACAAATATTAATATCAAAAAGTCCATTCATTCCCGTGCGAAGAACGGGTACTTCAGCTAGTAACTGATAAATTTATCAGCTCCCGTGCGTTAAATATGTATACATGTATTTCAGTATACTGCAATTCAAACTAATATTCATAATTTTCGCCACTTCGTTGTTTCTTTTCCAGTCTCGAATCATAAGTGCTGATACTTTTATAATCTTTGTACACAATAATACGTATGTAACTTTCTACACGACACCGTACATGCTCAATTTGTTTCGTAGAGTAATGGGTAGCTACACTAGCTCGATTAGGGTATATTATGAATGGGATTTTCTTCTCAGTTGTCATAGCCCCAGTACTCCGCGTTTTTGTCTAACCACACACACAAAATATTACTGTTTTGTTACACATTCGTACACAATGAATATTCTGTGTACGCAAATATTTCTTAAAGAATAAGTAAATAATGTTTTCTAAGTATTTACAGGTTTTACTGATAAATTTACAGCAGTGTCAAATTTATTCCACTCGTGGAAAAAAAAGTTATTAGAAATAAGTTAAAACCTTTATTTTACTTCAAAAATAAAAACAAAACAAGGGCAAATCATGCCAAACGCATTCATTATAAAACACTTTCCAATACGTGTTTTTTTGTAGCCAAATTTGACGGTGTTTGGTCATCGAACTTCCATTAATGTAATTTTAGTCTCTGCAATGTAGTTTTTTAGACCCTGTAAAAGAATTTTGAAGGTTATTTTAACGAAAATGTCATTTAGAATTTTTTTTTTTTTTTTTTAATAGATGGTATCCCAAAACGGCATTGATAGCAATGCTGCTTTTTGCTCAAAATCTCACCAAGTTTGAAATGGGTGAAATTTTGGGGAGAATATATATATATATATATATATATGCTGGATTTTTTTATAAACGGTGTGTTTGTCACGTGGTTTATCTTTCTTGTTTATGGTATCTACTGGTATTTTTCTGATAATTTTTTGAATTGTTACCGAATAGTTTTGTGTTATGGCAAGGCTACATAAGGTACTTTTTCCTAAGGACGGGGAGAAGGTACCTTCAAGAGAGGACTTTTAAAGGGGTTCTAACGCCTGAAGAAACATGATTACATCTGGAAAAAACCGACCAAACCTCCAGACCGTTAGATCGACAGGCGCACGTGAATAAATGGTGACTCAAAGAGAAAAAAAAAATCTCTAAGCTTCATGAATCCACCTCGATAAGAATATTATCTTTCGTTTATGACAAATGGGGTGCTTGAAAAAGAAGAGGGGGTTAGAATCACCCCCCTCTCCCCACTGCAAATTATTCGTCTGGATAGGCATGAAAACGCTGCTGAGAACACGCTCTAACAGGTTTATTTATTCATTTCCGAAATTTGAATGCGATGTTGACGGGGGAGACAGAGGAAGAGGAGTGGGGGAGGCAGCATCACCTCCAGGAATCATCCTTCTTCAGTGCTCTCTTTTCACTTCAGTTTATTCAGAGAGGAGAGCCTGACGTTTTGACTCTTTTCCATTTTCCGTCTCTTCAGTTCCGATGTCTCGTTGCTAGAGAGGAAAAATGTTACGTTATTTGACTTATTCTTTAAGCATTTTTTTTTTTCCTCGTACAAAAAAGGAAAAAGCGTTCGGGTGTATTTTATTTTTTGGGAAATTGAACATCGTTATTTTTTATTTTTATCTGTAAGACTGAGTTTTTTCGACTTTTGTTAATAGTATGTCCTATGTTTGATAGAGTTAGGGCATGTTTTGTGTTTTATGTTATGCCAAGGCTACCCTAAGAGAGTCTGCTTACAAGGGAGGTGGTGTCTTTCGCGTAGGACTTTTTTAGGAGGTTCTAACGCGCATTCCCCTTGTGATCTGGAGAAAATCGCCTCAAACGCCAGATTATCCAAGTATATTCTAGTAATACCTACACTTATTTTTAAAAATACTATTTCTTCACGCTCTCAGTACATGCGCCAAGCTAAAATTGTGCAATCACTAGATCACTTCTCAAATCGCATATAAGCTATTTTTCCCCCAAATTATAAGGTATACACTTTAGTCTCTGAAATTTACAAATCCTTTTCTTTTGCGTATAAAAATTCTGCTCTGATTTCCACGCAGACGATATTTAATTAAAAATAACTAGCAATATTCGAAACAGAAAAAAAGTATTATTCCTTATTTTAATGCAAGAGTGTAAATCATTTATAATTCGCAACATGCACCTCCATGCTTTTCTCACATTTCACTACAGGGTTACTGGGCGACAGCCGCGCGGTAGGCCCGAACCACTTCAGCTATCTATCGTGTACATTATAACGTCCGGATTTTTCGTAAAGTGCAAAAGGGAAACTGAATGATAGTAAGCTGTATTTTGAGTTCTAACTGTTTTCGTAGAGATAAACTATTTAGACCCATGTTTATGGTTTAATGTTTTCTACAGCGTGTTTCGCAAACGATGGGCAAAACTTACACATCCAAACAATTCCATGGCATGGAATTACAATACACTCACAATATGTTAATACTGCTGACTGTTATTGTAAGCTATACTTACAGTGCTCTATATAGTTACAGCCAGGTGCCCGAATCGCAGAGATGGGGTCCCAGGGCAAAAGCTTCATTGGGGCTCCCTCTTACAAAAACTTTCTTATACCTTACAAAGCAACTTCATATAGTTGCAGAAAAATCTGCTTGTTTTCTGGGTTCGTCGTTCTAAAGTCCACGGGTGAAGAACGTTCTAGAAAAGAGTCCACTTGTCAAGATGGAACGCTATTTTTATTGCTTGTAGAAATTCATCGAACAATCAGCTGTACAAAATTCACAAGCACAATTAGCCAGTAACGCGCTGATAAAAAATCTGCTTAGTACAAAAGGGTTCACGAATGCTGTATTTCTCACACAAAATGAAACACTTCCACAGGCATAAATTCAGTGGAAACTGACGAGGAAGATCGTAAATAGCCCCTCAAGACTCAGCTACGAAGAATTGACACACAGCACTTTAAAACAAGGCTTTCAAAACATGCTATAATACGAAGCCTTAAGCCCTCACGGACATCTTTCTCTCATCAGAGAAAACGGTAGACTGACTGAACTGGACAATCAGCACTGCTTTTATAGATTACGACGGACACTGAGGAAGCTCCCAGAAATAACTATCTGCTGAACGTTGTGGGACAAACTCGATTTTGATTGCGTAATACAAGATCAACTATCAGCTTATTATGTATATTACTGCAAGAAAACTGACTTTACAAACCTCATTGGGAAAAATCGCGCCCCTTTTTCTTGCAGGCACGGGTGCTTGCCCCGAATGCCCTGCCGGGAGTCTGCCCCTGGTTATAATGCGTATGCATTACACGGAACAACAATCCTAGTACGGAAAACAAATAACGTTGAAAGAGTGCAACCGTTGCCACGATACCGATTTAACTACTATTAACATGGCCCGCACAGACAGCTGTGTCAAAATTTTATCCAGCTCCGTGACGGACACGACTGGAGATTCGATCGAAAGCCATGTTTATGGTAGTTAAATAAAGCGATGGAAAAGAGCGCACGTTTTTCGGCGTTTGGTCTATTTGGAGTGTTCTATCCACACAGTTCCATGCGTACAAATATTTCCTCGCGTTCACCAGGTTTCAGCTGATGCCATCGCTGATAAAAATAATTGTCGCTTCAATTTTGCAAATAATGGACGATTTTTACTAGAAATAAAAAATAAAGGATTGACGTATAATCGAATTTGACGGAGTATTTTTTGCTTCCTAAAGTCCAAATGTTAAGAGTTTTATGTCCCTAATTCGAGCACACTACGTCGTATTAAATGGTTAAAGATTTCCTTAACGAATTTTAATAAAACTAAAATATGAAATAGTGTATCCAATCCATTTCCTTCGATAGGCGCAAAATGTTTCGTCTAAGCGCAAAAAATATCCCAGCGCATTTTTTTCTTTAATCCATATCCGAAATTTAAATGCAATGTTGACAGACAGAAAAGAGGGAGGGAGGCAAATAGTCTGGAATCTGTTTTGTCCTCCCCCCTCTCCCTCTGTATTTCTGAAATCGCTTTTCACTTCAGTTTATTTTGAAGATTCCCGTCGACACACTGACACATTGACTCCTTGCATTTTCCGTTTTTCAATGCCAGTTATTGTCAAGTGTAAAAAGGGTTAGCCTATTGGACATCGGACTGATTCTATTTTAATTTTTCCATTGCCGAGAAAGCGTTTGGATGTACATGTTTTTTGAGGTAGAACATTGTTATAACACACACATATATATATAAAAACTCGGCTGTTCGAGCCTCGTCAGGGGGCGATCCCCTGAAGTGCAGAATTTTTGAACCCCTGAAGAATTTTAAGTTTCATGATTGCCATATTAAAACGATATTAGTTGACTTTGTCATTTTATGTCTCATCTTTCGCATATTTCGGCTGGTAATCCTACGTTGAAATATTTAGGATTGTAACCTATTGATAGGAAAATATATGGGATGCCTATTTTAGAGCTTACGAAATAGTGTAACAATAGATGAAAGCTGTTGTGAACTAATAGTATTCAAATATATGTAAAAAATACATGTGATGCCTATTCTACAGCTTACGAAATAGTGTAATAATAGATGAAAGCTGTTGTGAACTAATAGTATTTAAATACATGTAAAATTATGTCGCTTTTTTGGGACACATTTTTGGGACAATTGTCAATAAAAGGGGTGAGAGATAAAATGACATAGTCATTAATATATATCAGGGGTCGCGCTGTCGATCGTCAACTTCTCAAATTGCGAAAATAGTTTGGCGAAAGAAAATACGCTTTGGCGAAAATATTGACAATTGCTTTTCTTAATGATGTTCTCGAAAAAATCTCATTTGGCGAATGAATTGGCGAAATGTTAAAAAGAGAGAACGCAACCCCTGTGTAGACATGCATACAGGGTATCCCCAAAATGTGGTAATGGATGAGAGAAGATACTTCAGGAAACATTTTATTAACATTAATGGAATGGATCAGGGGCGTAGCCAGAAATTTTTCATGGGGGGGGGTTACGACCACTGCAACTCACATATATGCATACATGTGTGTGATAAGGGAGTCAAGAATATACATTTTGTATGGCAAAAAATTCCTCATGGGGGGGGGTTATGACCCCCCTAACCCCCCCCTTGGCTACGCCCCTGGATGGATGTGTACATGCTCAAAGAAATGGCTCAAAAGAGCGTCCACCAGCTGTAATTCAGGTGGACGCTCAGTCCCTACACGTACGGGATAGGGACTGGCGCATATTTGCGAAGATACCAGGCATTTCCCAAATATAGCTAGCGACAGCGGCGACTAGATCCATATCGGTTTCAGTGGGGCAGTCGTAGAATAGGGCTTTCATATATCCCTAATGTTCCATGTTCAACGACACCTAGCGGCTTGCCGTTTGCGTTCCGCCCCTGCTTTCTATGAAGAGATTTGCTCGTGTAGATGCGTTCTATCATCCCCATAAAGTTTTGTCCTCTTTTTCAGACTCGCCCTGTATATTAATTCGCAAAAGTATTATGCGATCTGCATCAAATAATATCTCCACACAACCCGACAAAAAATAAAAAATCTTTTTCTTTTTATATTATAAAAATAAAAATCTTTTTTTTTTAAGTCCCAAAAGTGATATGTCGTCTTCATAACTCTCACCGTATTTTTAAATTTCTTCCTCACGTAAATACGTAAAAATATCAGCTTAAAATTCGATGAAATGTGCAAAATCCTTGTGCATATCCAGCTTGAGCAGCATTTTCGAAAGCTTTCACCCCATCAGAACTTCCCTTTAGAATTCAGAACCAAAAATTACTTATACTATCGTAGAAGATGAGTGTTCGACTTTGTGCCCATAAGGAAAAACCAATCTGCCTCGAACATTCAGTAGCCGGGATTACTGATTTTATTTTTTATAATTACCAATTTAATGTGTAGCATCAACAGAAAAACTTAATAATTCAAAGAGAACTCATTTAATCAAGGATGTGAAAGGGTTTAAAAAACACCAACATTGGTTTATCATATCCGTCTGATACGTTTAACGGTCATCAGACCAGAAAATGCGTCCTTTTGCCGATAATACCCGAGTCGTTCGAAAAGTTGCCTCGTAAAGAACCCTCTCACGCCATCTTACAGATGGCTAAAAAAGAACGCCCATTTAAAATAACTGATATTATATCGCCCTTTTCAAGATATCTGCCCCGACAGTGGATGAGTCGAGACCGGAGAGAATCGTTAGTGCGTACGGGGAGTCATCGATTCGTTCATGCTGAAGTGAAAAGTTCATTCAGGTGTGGATTAGTTTGATTTAGAGTTACTTAAAAGCGTTCTTCTGGGTCGGTCCATTTTCCCTATGCTTTCTTAGGACAAGGTGTTTTGTTGAAGCGATGATGTGAAATTTATATCCGCGTGGGTAGCTAGTGTTAAAAGATTTGTTTTTTTGCTGTATTCAATGAAATTTTGTTGCCGGTACTTAAGCTGAATAATTTTACTGTAGAGGAGAGTATTATGGAATAGTCTGTGGAAATAATAGAGATATGAATACAAGGAGCTATCTGATAGTGAAGCCGTAACTGTAACCGATCCACCTTATTGCCAAGACCAAATTGTAAATTGACTGTGTTATTCTACCGTGACAGTTCCAGTTTTAAAGAAGTAATGTCGCCGTTGTTGGAGCCAAGAATAATTACGTATTTGACATAACTCTGTCACAATAAACCCTGAAAGTTGGCTTTTCAAAGAAATTAAACTGTTTTTACTTTCCGAACATGTACCATGTAAGGAAAGTATTGTAATCATGAAAAAATTCGACTTCGAGATTTTAGTGTTTTTAAACGTTTTGAGGGCTTCTGAATCCATTGATGCTATTTTTACGAGATGTATGTGTGTATGTGTGTGTGTGTGTGTGTGTGTGTGTGTGTGTGTGTGTGTGTGTGTGTGTGTGTTTGTGTGTATGTGAGTGAACACGATAGCTCCTGAACGGAGCATTCGATTGAGCTCAAATTGGATATATATGTCATAAACCACCGTCGCAAGACCGGTATTGATTTGGGTGTGTATAGGACTTATAGTTTTTCTACAGGGCTACGACAAAGATTTCTTTTACATTATGGCCTATGGGGGGAATTTCTTGAAAGTGCGCTAGCGTTTAAACGGTAGATTCGATTGAGCTCAAATTGGGTATACATGTTATAAACCACCGTTGCAAGACCGGTATTGATTTTGGTGTGTATAGGATGTATAGTTCTCCTAAAGGGACAAAACTTTCTTTTATGTTATGGCATAATGGCATATGGGGAGAAATTCTTGAAAGTGCGCAAGCGTTTAAACGGTGCATTGGATTGAGTTTAAATTTGGTATATATGTTTGAATTATTCATCGATTAAAATTTATTTAAGTGCTTGGTAATGATCTTAATCGTAAGTGTTCGGAAAGTCGAGTGGAGTCACTCCAGATTTTTTTCTTTCGCAAAAAAAAATGTCCAAAACTTAAAATGAATACATATAGTGTTCATACAATCATTTTTATACAATTTTCTGGGATAAAAAAGATAGGCATATTTATGACCGTTTTCTTGAAAATAATGCGACCGTTAAGGGGTTAAGTGTTGCTGTCACGTGGGTGTGCCAGGAACTCCTCAAGAAAGATTCCCACGTTACAATGCAGTCAGAGTTGACCGTTTATTGCTATCGTACCCCTCGCTTTAGAACAAAAGTGTTCTTTGTGATTTTCAAGAGCTTTTGCAGATAAGTTTTCAAACATTTTAATATACTAGTGTATAACATATGAATTGAACATTGATGTTTCACATGATGCACGCTAAAAGAGTCATAGTTTGTTGCAGTTTGGTCGTTTTGTAGCTGACAGTGTTTTAACCATCCTTTTAAAGGTTCATTTTCCTACATATCTTGCTAGGTATTATGGAATATTAGGTAATATTGTAATTCTGGGTATTGTATGGAATACCAGTTAATATTGTAACGGAAAATTCCCCGAAGGTCAACAAGGAGAAATTTGGATTAGTTGTTCGCTGTGGACTCACCTTGACTGTATACCGGAGCACGCGAAAGATTATTATGTCTGCGACTTTTGTAAATAGACTCGAAGCAGAAATGACTTGATCGTAATCTTAAAAATATAGATTTATTATTAAAAGTAATTATGTTTTATGAAGTAGACTGAGTTTTTCAACGGTTTAATCCCTCTGTTACAAATTTCCTGACTATTTCACATTAACCTTCAGTTGTAACTTTTATGCTAATAATTTTTTTCTGTGACAACAAAATAAATGGCGCTTTTCTTTACAAGTGGCAACATTTCATTGTAACGAATTATATTATGTAGTCATGATAATTTCGGGATTTTATTCGAAATCATATAAGCTGCATTTAGAAATGGAAATGGTGTTCCATAATACCCTATTCTCCTCTATCAATAAAATTTTCTTTACTGTTTTGCTGATTCAACGATATTTTTGTTAATCCAATGAATTATTTTCTTCATGCAACGAAATAATTTGTTGACTTAATGAAATATTTTTGATTATACATTTTTTTTTTTTACGCTACAAAATATGAAGGAAGTCCAGGAACAAGCTTCCGCCCATAGTTTTCTCCTAGATATTCAACAGAAAAAGAGGTAACAAGATAGCGGTTGTTGAACGCCGAAGACACCCACGTGCCATTGGGTATCGTTCGACCACTACGATCAAGTGTATAGCGATGTCAGTGTCCAACAAGATGGAGACGAGCCTCTGGGGTCTGGTTAGAAATGGAGCAGGAATCCATAATCACCTCATACAATTCTGTAGGCCAGATGTGATGTCGAAACAATGGGTGCGGAGATGGTTGAATCCTCCATACAGCCCTGATCTCGCACCCAGTGACTTCCCATCGGTTTTCGGCCTTGAAGAAGAACATCGGTGAATACTCATTGGGGAAAAGCAATGTTGAAGTCACGCAATCCATTCAACACTTTTCCGTATGCAAGAGCCCTCATTTTTTCCTGGAGGACTTTTGAACCTTAAGAAGCGGTCAAATGTCTTCAACTACTTGGTAGTCGTGTGAAACAATAAAGTTACATCTAGTCTTTAATGTGTCCTTATATTTTTTGTTTTTCATGTATACCTCCGTCAGTAGTCACCGGAGGAAACTTATTATCGGAACCACTCGTGCAATTTATGGATTGTACGAATATTTCGTACATGCAATGAGATATTTTGTTGATGGTGAGAATTATTTTCTCTATTTTACCAGTTTTGTTGATACTATTAAGTTGTCGACTCGCGTATTTTGCTAATGCAAAATGCATGTTTCAGTGTTGAGATTGAAGTTGATTTAAACAATTATTAGCGAAATTTGAACTTCTCTTGCTAAATACTTTTTAAAAAAATGAAGTTTGAATTTCTAAATTTTGATCTGTTCACATCCATGATGGCCACTCTTCCTTTTAAAAATCCTGTTGGTTTTATATTGAGTATGTACTAAAATCTCTCCTCGGCAAAATTAACGCATTCGCAAATTGTAAACAAACACGTCTCCTAGGCGACGAAACTAAATAAACTGAAGTTCTTCGTAAAGTCAAAAGCAACTGATAACCACTGACAGCACTAAACACATGCATTCCAGTTTTCTTGCGAACTCGGCGCATTCGGAAACGACAAACTCGTGCAACGAGTTTGTCGTTTCCGAATGCGCCCTGTGGTTGCAGAATTTGTTTTATAATCAACATCTTGGTAAGTTGTCTTCTTTGTTGCTTGTTCTAAATGTCGCTATGAGTATGCCATAAGTGAGGAGAACACCAACCACTGAGAGGACGAGGCTCTTGTCAATGACGATTGAATCCAGAACCTTGAATCCTGTGCAACTTTTTCCCATTGCTTTGAGGCAATCTCTTTGGCGGGGGAATTTCACTATCAGCCTTTTAGCTGTCACTTTCAGACTCGCCGAAGCATTTATGACAGAGGAACCAAACAAGCACATTAGCACAAAGTGCAAGAAATTAATCAGTGCGTAGGGCAATCGCCATTCCACGGAGATCACGCCAGGATCCGAAGAAAATGTCATCGCGTAGGCATCTTGGAACACGTAAACAAGTATCATAGAAAAGCATAGCAACAGATGAGAATGCAACAGACTGTTGACATCTGAAAAGATGTCGCTTATTTCACAGTGCAAGGAAAACAAATCCTTGATGTCTTCTTCATTGCTGTTCAAAAGCTTTTTGTTCAGTGCAGTAAATGCCTCTTTCAGCAAAAAGCAGACGGAACAGAAATAAGCGGCTACAAATGTGTAGCTGAGCGATGCGACATACAGAATGTCATTTATCCATTGACATGTTACAGCTAAAGGGTAAGGTATGAATGTATACTTATAATCCTTTGTATTCACGAGAAGAAGGATTAGATAAAGGTAATTAATTTCGTACACGTGTGAGAATAAATCAGCAGATAAAATCATTATAATTAAATTACGTTTGAATTTCTTAACAATTTTTACATCTGCATCTACACTTACTCCAGTATACACTTTAACCAGCTTTTGCATACTCTCTTTAAATTCTGATCTTCTTATACAAAGTAAAATCCTATTTAAAAAATTCATGAATAACATCACTGTCAGACATAATTTGTTTAAGACGCGTTTGTTATTTATCATCGCTAACATCCAATCACAGACTTTAATTATTGAACTTACTGTAAACAAAAGCACGAGGAACCATGAAGCGATCGTCTCAGTTGAGTATTGCCTGTTACATTGCGCGGGATTTTCGAAACCAATTCCGTGAGACCACAAGTAGATGTTTAAAGGAGAATATAAATCTGGTGTAGATTTTCGAACTGTGTACCGTTGTTGCGTGTGGAAAACTTGGGAGATACTTGCTCTGCTTTCACCAGATGAAGCAGATCTCCTTTTTATAAACATTGTAGCGTTTCCTTCTAAGGCAGTGTATTTAATAAATTATGCGAATATACGGATGTGCTCTTACGTTGCTAAAATTGAGCAGAAAGTGCATCAGACTCTCCCCACATTAAAGTGTCTTGTTGATGAAACAGGAACTCTACATCTGATGCCTTATGGCTTGCAAAATACCGAATGATCTTCGTCTGTCTTTAACTTTATTTCAACGAGAGGTTTCAGTGTTGCGCTTGCAGTGTTGTCAGACTGAAACAAAAACAAAAAGAAAGATAAATCATGCCATACGCATTGATTATAAAACACTTTCAAACACTCTATGGAGTTTGTGTATACCGTTTCTTCCTACGTTAACGCTTACGCGATCCACTATATGGAGTATTTTGACCAACCACGTTTCGGATTTTATATGTGCGCATGCGCTATATTGTCCAGTGGCACGTAACGTTCGCGTTGCCGAGAGTGAAACCGGCATGCACAAGTCCCTAATAACGCACGCACGCACATACCAATAGCCATTGCGTAGTTTTACCTTAACACAACACAACACACTCAATCGGTTAATGAGAGCGCGAGTAACGAATTTTCAAGTTTCCCATTGAAATCGTCATCCCTTAATATTACCATATTAGGCATTTTTTCTTTATTTCCAGCCAATTTAATAAAATTTTGGTCCAGCTGGGTTTATTTTTCGAAAGATTTGTCCCCAGCATATTTGGTGATTGATCGCAAAAGTCATCAATATTGGCAACTTTTGGCGCAAACTTTTTAGGGAGATATTACATAATATTACATAGTAAGATGGTACTTCGCTCCAAAAGGGTGCCTGTCTCTGAACCGCCATTGAGCGTGATGTGTTGGAATCATTTTGAGTGCTCCTGTAGAAGAACTATTAATGGTACAGAGACACTATTTACAATGGAGAGCTTTATCTTGTAATCCTTAAATAACATGCATCCGTTTTGTTTCATTTCAAATAGTTGTATAAAATACACTTCAAAGAACGGCTGACCATATAGTGTAATGTGTTGGAAATCTTTTGAGCTGTTCTGTAGAAAAACGATAAATGTTACATTCACCCTATTCAATAGGGCACGTGGTACTTCACTTTATAGGAAAAAATTTTAAATATGGGACTTAAAAATAATGATATCAAATTTTGATTGACGCCCTGCTGGGATTTTTAAAGATTTGTTTTTTAAATTCCATTACAGTTACTTCCGTTTTATTTTCTAAAGAAGATTTACGCATTTAAGCAATGCTTTTAATTATGAAATAAATACACTGTCAAATATATCGCACTTTCACTGAGTCTATATAATGTATTCATATGAATTTATTTCAATAATTTATCTTTTGCGTCACGCTATCCAAAAGGGCAAGTAAAATTTACGTAAATATTTACTTAGTGTCATAGTAACCAAACTAAGTGAAATGTATATGAAAATTTTGCTTTCCCTTTTGGATAGCGTGACGCAAAAGATAAATTAAATTATTGAAATAAATTCATTTGAATACATTATATAGACTCAGTGAAAGTGAAATGTTTTTGACAGTGTATTTCATAATAAAGCATTGCTTAAATGCTTTTAATTATGAAATACACTTGTTAAGGGTTTAGGGTTAAGGGTTTTTGCAGGGGGATATCGTTATTTATTTTGGGCTTTGGTCAGGAGATAATAAACTAGTTTCACGGGCGAATTTCAGAAGTTTGATTGACACTAAGTTATATAAATAAATGTACAAATCTGCTTTCATGCAGTATCATAGTATTTGATTAAAAAAGTCACAACAAATTCTTTTGTAACATGTAACGGAAAATTTACTTCTAAAATATATTTTGTTAGAATTTTATAAGAGGCACAATACTGATAATAATCAATAATTTTTTGAGTAATTTTCTATTTATAATTTGGGTCGAGTACAGATTAGTATCCATGCGCCATCTTTGATTTTATTTCATTAATTTGCATTCAGTTAATGCTAAACATAAGTTAACTTTTTACTATATTATACAAATATTGGGCCCCATCAGTGGTCAAGCGCATAGCACTCTGAACTGGGAGACGGAAGGTTTCCGGTTCGATACCAGGTGGCGTCCGCCGACCTAATAGTTCGAAGTTCTCCGTGGTTTCCTCCAAAACGTAGCGTAAATACGGGATAGGACCCCTTGGAAAGACCCCCACTGAGGGCACCCCACCACTCGGCTTAGAGCCTACGTGTAGCTAATGGACATTAATTCCACAACAACAACAACAATATATAACTATTGGCTCTATTGTTTTAATGTATTGTGATTCATTAATTTGCATTCAGTTTAACGATAACCGTAAGTTAAGTTTCCTTAAAATAATTAATTTAATAATCTCGTCCTTAATTAATGATAATCTAGTTACTCGTTCTATTGTTTTAATGCAGTGTAATCTATTATTGCTATAATTGCTTTCAGTTTAAAGCTATCTGTAAGTTAAATTTTTAACTATATTATGATACACTATAAGATTTTAACTAAGTTAATGATACATCTCAAAATTGTTAATTACATTAATGACTATAATCATTAATAAAATAGAAAATTACTCAAAAAATTATTGTTTATAATCGGTTTTATGTCGCTTTTTAGAAAACAAACTTCGTACTATGTTTCTTTGTTTTTTTATCAGTTGATAAATTCCTTTTTTAGAGAACGTTTAGATCAACTACTAGTTTGAGAATTTGTGCATAAAATTATTTATTTTAAATAAACGTTTTGTAACATGAATTAAAGTAGAATTACTCTTGAACCCCCGAAAAAAAGAAGAATTTTAAAATAAAATTTCCTTAAGGCTGTCGGTCTAAAAATCGAAACCTACTTCACATCCCTTGAGCCAAAATTAACTAATTTAGTAAAGGTTCACCCCCATCCACCCTAGAAAAAAAAAGATCAGTGTCAGAAGAAAGCAATTGTAACTAAATACATATACGTTTTCTCCAACGTCAGAAGAATTTCGTATGTCCGCGAGATCGGCAATGTGCATGCTGTAGGTGGAAAAGAGACTCGGCGTGCTGACAAGCTCCGTTTCCACTTGTGCCTTTACTGCCGCTAATGTATTTACTGACTCAAATTTCCTAACGCTAAAGCAGAATTCCGTTTCCACTAGTTTTGCTATCTCTTTTAGGATCGTACGCTTCATCCAATGGCTATTAGCGACTTCGCGCATGCGTGTTTAAACTTTTATCTGTTTCCCGTTTTTCTTTTAAATATATACCCTTTTGTTATTTTTAAATACAGAAGAATTTCTTGGATTTGCACTGCTAATTTACGGAATTCGAATTATCAAGACGAAATTGGACCTTAAAATACCAATAAATCAGTATTCGGACGAAAATGTTTTAGATTTTATTAAAAATGTTTAAAAGAATAGTATCTTTCTAATGAGCAATTTCTCATTAAATGTATTTTATTTTTAATATATTTTTCTTTTTTTTTTAAAGTAAGTCATTTTTAAAAACTTTACCTGATTATAAAGGTTTTTTTTTTTTTTTTAATAATACTACAGGATTTTTTAAATCTGGAATTTTGTATTATGCCGAATCGGTAAAGTCCCGTCGATTTTGAATTTGAAAAATTCTACTGTATTTATTTAAGGAACTTTTTTAGTTAGCACATATTATACTTATTTTAGGATGATTTAAAAAAAAAAAACCTGGGTGTCAATGATTCCCGTAAGTTAGAGGCTTTAAAATACTAAGTTAATTGAGCTGTTTTGATAGATTTAAAAGGCAGTCACAGTTTCGATAAATTTACGTATTGCATGCTGTTTTTCACCAAGTAAGTAATTAATAGAATATTGATATCTGCTTTTTGTGTGTTTTACAAATTTAAGAAATGCATTATGTTATTAATTTAATTTCAGTTTTCTCTCACATGTACTAAAAGCATATAACTATTTCTGAAAAGGCTGTATTGTATTGTGTTATGGTAAACCTGCACGACGAGTATTTCATGTTGCCTATCTAAGGGGGAGGGGTGTCTTGCGCGGATGACTTTCTTAGTGCTTCTGAAGCGTACTTACGTTATATCGCGAGAAAAACCGTCCAAAACTCCGAATTTTTAGATTATCAGCTATCCAATTAGAACTCTGGACCTTTATACTTCAGTTACCTACCATCTTCAGTATCTTATCAACTCGGCTCGGGTGGGCACAACATCTTATTTTAGATGCCATCTCCGGCCTTTAAATGTCTAATACAAAAGATAGTGCCTGTATAAATTTGGATTAATTACTCAAATTTCTATCTGAAAAGTATTAAACAAAATTTTAAATCTGGTATTTAAAGGAATACAAAATAAGTGTCAAAACCTAAGATTTGGAAAAAATATTGGTGTTAAAGGTTTGATTCCATAATTACAATAAATTTTATTTATACATGAAGAGTAAAAGAATTATCATTAAAACTAGTTAGTATGTAAAACTACTATTTATTTTCCTTTGAACACTAAATAATTATTCATTAATTATGTGAGCTTTCTGAAGAGAAAAAAAAATTCGTTGAAATATTAATTGCATATTGAATTTTCCAAATAGAGTTAATAATATTAGAAAAATAAAGATTTGATTTTGATTAGATATAGCTATCAAAAATAACTAAGAAGAATACGTATGAACACGAAAATAACTTAAAAAAAAAAGTATTAGAAAAGTGAGATTTTACTACCAAAAAGAAAAAATTTTTTTAATTATTTTTAATTCAATGTCTTAACTATTTTTAATTATTAATTATAGTAAAATAAATAACAGAAAAAATAAGTACGGTATATAATAATCTGTTATTATTTTTTAAAATGAACTGTAAAAAACGACAGTAAAACAAAGCCCATCTCGCAAAAGAGCGACGGCAAGGATCGAACTCAGGATATCTGGACACAAACCAGGTGCGGAACGTGCTAGCTATCACAGGAGAAACTGGTTTTCGTTATAAGTTAAGTTGTACAAATCTTGTCACAGATCTATGCGAAATCTCGGATAGTTGAGAACCAGGAGCAAAAGGAAATAGAAATATTATTAAAATAGTGACTAATTAAAGCATAAGGGATAACATAGTCAAAAGGAAGAATGAACGGAATTATTATGTGTGTATGAAATCATGGATTGAGATTGAGTGCCGAGTCATTTCCTTTAGATTTTTTAGGTCAATGCTTTGCATCAATTTTGTCTAGAGCATATTTATAGCAATTTGGAATACTGTGATGAAAATTGATGATTAATTGAACCCCAAAAAAAAAAAAAAAAAAAAAAATTAAGAGCGTACTTAAAAAATATTTTCTTGGGCACTCTCACTTTCGCGTCAGCCAAAAGCACTGTATTCATACTCCCTGCCTTGTTTACCGGCTCAAAGAAGATGATTTCCGTATTTTTTTGCGCGATTTAAATAGTCCCCTCTTTGAACTGGATTAAATAAAAAAAAAAAAACTTTTCCTAGCTTAACCGGCGACGTCACTCATCGAATTTGGCACCTATTAAAATCATAACTTTAAAAAAAATCGCCAGAGCGGATTCCGAGATCCAGAACTTAGAATTGGAAATAGGAAAAATTAGCTGTAAATATAAGTGCCGCGATGTTTTTTCGGTTGGTTGGTTGGTTGTTGTTGGGGCTGGCTGCGTCGCTCGCAGAGCTGTCGTTCTATGTGATAAATTTCGTAGTAATTGATACACATTTACGGGAGTTAGAGTACGGACGGACAGACAGACAAGCTAAAAGCATAATCACTTTTCAACCTTGTTGGAAAGTGTTAAAGAGCAGAATGTTTGAGATTTATCAATGCTCTTTTCACGGCTTCCCAATGCAGTCGAAGTTAAATCTTGCAAAAATACTGAAATGACAAGAAATTATACCACACAACTTTTAGGACTACAGGGGCTACAGAAGAACGTCTGAATAAAACTAAACTAAACAACTATAACCACATGCATTTTTACAAAGAAATTAACATACTTTGCTGCTCCTAGATCTGCTGTCCGGATATTTAACAAATAAATTCCTCATCTACTAGTAATTTGGAAGGATGTGGTGAAGCAATTGATTTGCTTATTGAGACACACAAACATTCGAAGAAACGTTGCATATAGCTAATATTTCGGCAGAAAACGGAATCGACCTGTGAATAGCACACTATACACACTTAATGTGATTTTTTACTGAGCTGCGTACAGTTTGATTAAAGGAAGAAAAATGCATAGCAACGTGTTACAATACATTTTCGTTGTAGGGAAAAATCAAAACAGTGATTTGAATTTAAAGAGATGAATGTTATTTTCTGCCCAAAATTTTTATCATGCATTGTGATTAAACATTTAGAATTGAGAAGTTTAGCCTACTAAAGGAACATATCAAATCACGAAATTATTGGGGTTTTTTTTCTATAAGGAATGTATGACGCAGAATTGTTATTTAAATATTTTATGGCCTTGCAAATAGACAAGCTTTAGAAAAATTTTATTGTTATTGCATACGAAATATGCTTCTTATGAAACCATTCAAATATTCATATATTTCCATTGAAACATGTTATGTATAATTTTTTTGGGGGGTGTTTCCAATTTGAATGATTCAGATTTTTTCATACGTAACATATTATGAGCATCAAATGTTGCAAAATATGAATATTACATTAGGAAAAAGAGTACAGTAATATTTCTTATTGTCAGAGATATATAGAATAACTCTTGTAATGCCTACTTACATTTGAATTTTATTTCTAAAATACACAAGACCTAAAAATTAAGCTGATTTTATTGAATAGAAAATACATTTTATTTTTCATCACTGCCTTTTTGAAATCTTTTTCTATGTGTAGATTTCAACTCATTTTTATGTATCCATGCCTATTTTCAGTAATAAATTGTATTCATGAAATTTAGTTTTCGTCAACTGAGAGGACAGTGTAGATTTGAAATCACGCTAACTTTTTACACAGCATACACTTCGTATAATGATTTCGAAATTTAATAAATATATAAATAAAAATGGTTCAAGAAGTTCCCGATAGGTGACGCCTGAGATAGATTGAATGTTCTGAGATGCTCTCTTATCCATTATGTGTGAATGTTCCTCATCTATATCCAGAGTACTGTAATATATTATGGGTATCAAATTGCGCAAAAAATGAATATTACATTAGGGAAAAAGAGCATAGAAATATTTAATATGATCAGAGATACATAGAATACACAACTCTTGTAATATGGACTTAACATTTGAATTTTATTTTTGGAATACGGAAGATGTAAAAGTTAAGCTGGCATTATTGAATAGAAAATACATTTTATTTTTCATCACTGCCTTTTTGAAAGCTTTTTCTATTCGTAGATTTGCACTCAATTTTATGTATTCATGCCTATTTTCAGTAATAAATTGTATTCATGAAATTTAGTTTTCCTCAACTGACATGGCAGTGTAGTTTTGAAATCACCCTAATTTTACACAGCATACACTTCGTATAATGATACCGAAATTTAATGAATAAAAAAATACGGTGCAAGAAGTTCCCGATAGGTGACGCCTCAGATTGACTGAATGCTCTGAGATTATTCATTCATATGTGAATGCTCCTCATCTATATATAGAGTACTGTAAAATCATCTATTTTCGTGGGACTTTAATCTTCGCAAGCCCATCAAAATTGCGAAAATTGAAGCCTAGCGATATATATATTAGGTTGTAACGAAAGTTTTCCGCCATTGCAAGTATTGTCTGCACAAACTGTTCGAGTTGGTATCCTTGCCAATATTTTGTTAAACGATTTTTGTTATTTGAAAGAAAAAGACTTGTTTTAGAGCACTCTGTTGTGAAATCTGTAAAACAATATCGTTATGATTAAGTATAAGATGTCTGAAATGGAACTATCATGCTACCAGATCGAACCATCATTTACTCTCAGTTCTGTTGCAAAAAGTCTGCTACAGAATGACACCGAATCATGTGTACAGCTTAAGGCACTACTGTTGTATCACACGGCACTGTGAAGATTGGGTACCGAAAGTTCAAAAACGAGGACTAGGACATTTAAGAAGCAGAGCGCTCTGGCCGGTCTACTGATGCTGATGAGGCCCGTCTACGAGAATTTGTGGAAGGAGATAAAATATCCATCCACTCGAGAGCTAGCTAAAAGAGTTAGACTTTAGTGCCATGTCCATTAGTCACTATAGGCATCGCATAAACTTGACATATAGGGCCAATCGCTCGGTACCGCATGAGCTGACTCGAGCAAATCTGGCGGAAAACTTTCGTTACAACCTGATATTTTTCACTTCAAATGATCATAAAATATCAGAAATTTTTCACTTAATAAAATTTAATAATTTACTGCGCAGTTACAAAGTCTTTTGTGACAGCTTTCTTTCTTAGAACTATTTCTTCGATATAAAACAATAATGCAAGTCATAGAATGCAACTCATTCATTTACAATATTGTTGCGGAATTACTCTGCTACTCCTCGGGTTCGTCGTTCTAAAGTCCAGTGGGTATAAAAAGTTCAAGTAGAAAGTCACGTGTCAGGATGGAACACAAACTTTATTGCTTCTAGAACTTCGTGGAACAATCAGCTGTACATAATTCACGAGCACAATCTAGCAGTAACGTGCTTTTAACAATCCGCTTAGGTCAGAAGCTCTCACAAATGCTGTATTTCTCACACAAAATAGAACACTTTCACAGGGAAAAAGTTCAGTGAAAATATTCAAGGGATATCGAACACAATCCCTTAAGACACAGCAATGAAGAATTGACACACAGCACTTTCAAAACAGCTTCTTAAAGCAAGCTAAAACACAGCTTCTATAGCACTATCCATTCACAAAGCGTACTGAGAGCTCTTCACACATTGAGCGTTAAACTCGTACTGAACTGTCGGGGCAGCGCGCCGGTTTAGTTATATAGAGGAGGCAGAAACTGCGGGAAGCTTCTAGAGGAGTATATTTCTTGAAGATTCTACATAAAGCGTGAATTTTGATTACGTCATAGAAGAGAAACGTTCTGTTATTTTGCGTTTTTAATGCAGGGAAAACAACTTCCAGGCCCCATTGGGAAAATCGCGCCAAATGACCGAAAAGTCGCCAAGCTTGGCCACTTTTGGCGAAATATCGCCAAATTGGGCGCCAAAAATAAGTCCTCAAAAGTAAAGAGATCTAAGCCCTAGGACTAATATTTCTCGAGATTTCTAGAAGCCCCATAGAAAAACATATGGGAAAGCGAAACCTCCGTATCTCTGGTTCTAATTGGCCGATTTTGATGCAACAAAAAGCAAAATTTATCTATTTGAAGCGTAGAATACGAATTTTAAACTATTTTAAGCCACAGAGCAGCGGGTTGCCCCGAAAATTCGTAACAATTTATACCAGCTTCTTTGAAGCCATTGAAAATGGGGAAGTGGAGGAGACGAATTTTTCGGACTAAAGGAAGTTTCTTAAAATGCCTTATGCAAAAGGGGTTCTGTCAGTGGCGAAGCCAGAAAATTTTCATGAGGGGCGGGGGTTATGACTACTGCAATTCACATATATGCATACGTGAGTGTGATAAGGGAGTGAAGAATATGCATTTTGTATGGCCAAAAAATCCTCATGTGTTGGGGGTTATGACACCCTTATCCCCCCCCCCCCACTTGGCTACGCCAGTGTGTTCTGTATTTAGGTAGTTTAGGGATTTTTCAATTACCGGTTCTATTCATATAAAATTCGCGAAATCACTGATATCATTTTCGCGAAAATTACGGCTCGCAAAAATAAGTGATTTTACAGTATTCCATGATCTGCTCTTATCTGAAATCGTTCAACACAGGACTCGTATGTGTCAAAGATGCCATAGCAGTGGCGGATTATTGCAAGTTTGTCGGAGGGGGGACGGTTAGTTAGAAGATCAGTGGCACACCCAGGATTTTAGTTTAGGGGGGGGGGCTGGGCTACAAGTACTGCTGAACTCGGTTGTAGTGACCTCAATTATAGTTATAATTCTCTTATAACGTCAAAATATTCTGTGCTAGTCGACTTGCCTGTAGAACATAACCCCACGAGCAATGTAACTCATTTTAGAATCAAATAATTATATGATCTTTTCAGTGATGTTGTAACCAAGTTTAACCGTGTTTCATGCTCTAACTGTAAGTTTTTATTTAAAAACTAACATCTTTTTTTTGGTAAAATGTATTTTAGAAATAATTTGAAGACAATTTTTAAAAAGAAAATATTTAACTCATTAGTGACAATTTTCAATACTTTTCACTTCTAATTTCCCACCTTTAGGGGGGCTTCAGCCCCCATAGCCCCCTCCGTGGGTGCGCCTATGTAGAAGATTGACATATAGTTCAATTTTATGGAAGTAAAATAGGATCTTTGACATTAATTTCTTTTCTCTCGGGGTGGGCCGTCGTCCCCTCCGCCCCCTTTAATCCGCCCTTGGGTTATAGAAGCAACTAGCCAGTCACCATCCAGCGTTGCTGAAGCACCAAATTTTTCTCTTTCTGTTGATATTGTGGCAACTTGGCCACGATAAT
>JAWZYV010012634.1:217500-385097 GCA_038373885.1 Cheiracanthium punctorium | reverse complement strand
AAATTTAAAGCTTCTACGAATGTTTTTGTGGGAAGAATTATTTCTGGCTCTTAATCTAAATTCTTTGCACCATAGAAGGAGGGAAATATTTCACCAGGACAAATCTCGAGGGAAATTATGTGTTAAATAATAAAGCCCGTTGTTGGAAATACAGAAATTTGCGAAATAGTTTTACATGTTTCATTGTATAAAACATATTCTGATAATCCGTTGCTGTAATAGTGAAAGATTTTTAACTAACCGCAGTGTTATTTATTGCAGTTTATATAAATGGCAAAACACGTAAAAAATTTTTGACAAAAATATGGAGATTTGTTTTTTAAATATATTAAATTGTTTAAGATAAATATGTGTTTCTGAAACCACGGAATACATTTTTGTTTTTTAAATATATTAAATTGTTTAAGATAAATATGTGTTTCTGAACCACGGAATACATTTTTCTGCATAAATTTTGTCATTCGGGATTCGGCAACGTATGTATTGATTTTTAAACACTAACAATTATTTATCAAAATAAGTGTTCCAGTTTACATTCAAATATTTTTGATGGATGCACTATATTTGCAGGCTTTGAGCGAATGCAATATAGTTAGTATTGTTTGCGTACGATTTATTATCGTACATCTAGCAATATTTTAAAGTAATGGCTCACGTATTATTTCGGGCAATTTATTATATAAGTCTGTTTCGAAGTACCATAAATATTTTTTTTCAGCTTAAAGTTATTTCTATTAGTCGGTTCATGTAAAAAACGCCACATTTAGATATTTATTTCAGACATTTATTCTATTCTATAACTATTGTAACATTCAATAGTATTGTTCAATATTTCTTCTTATCGTTAAATTGTATTGTTTAACTACACTCATGTCCATAAATTAAGGATAATGAAGTACAGGCAAAGAAAGAGAAAGAAGCAAAACAAATTTGACTTATTTGTAAAGTCTATTTATTAGGGATCGACCGATAGTATCGGCAACCGATAGTATCGGCGCCGATACCTCCTATTTTTTTAGGTATCGGTATCGGTTCTTTCGATTCTAAAAGTATCGGGAAAGTATCGGTTTCTGTTGCTTTCATCCATTTTCACCGATACTTTTCAGCCGATACTTCGCTTTTCAGAAGAAACCACGCAGGCGCAACACCATTCTAGAATCTTTATTTTGGTAATGAGATAGGAGGCGTCGTGTCATTGGCACATTTGTTTGCGCGAATGTTTTCGAACTGGTTTTTTTTTGTTTTTTTTTAATTCTAACCATCGTTAAATGGATGTCGTATCACCAAGTGTGGTAGAAATTATGGACGAAGAATCGTTAGATGACAGTTTAACAGGACAATCGTCTGTTCTTCTAAATTGTTTTGAATTGGTGCCCAACACTAAATACGCTATCTGCAAGGATTGCAAAAAACAAATGTCGAGAGGTAGGCTATAATTTTACTTCAGTTTTATAAACGTTTATTTTCAATCTTCGAAAAAGTGTTCATTCATATATATATATATACACACACAATTGAATCTCCCTATAACGAACTCGCTCGGTTCCAGTTAAAAAATTCGCTATAGAGAAACAGTACAGAGATTAGAGATTTTTGCAGTTATTTCAGCAAGTATTACAAACTTTTTAGTTAATTCGATGTTTAAAAGTATTAAATTATGACTTTCAATTAAAAATAAATTGGTATTTATTATAAATTTGTTAAACTCACGGTTTCTTACTTTTCATTGTATAAATGAAATGTTCAAAAGTAAAGACAATCCACGAATTCAGAGAATAAAATATTTAATGCGCTTACGTTCCTTTTACTTCGAAATTCCGTTATTTTACATTGTTTTGCATTCTGTGATTTTAAATTTTCATAAAAATATTCACATTTTAAAAGTCCGCTGAAAATAGAGTGAGGCACATTTTCTTCCATTTAGAAACCTCTTTTAATGGTTTTGAAAGGTTGAAGTATTAAAGTTTGCTGTGGTTTGGGCCATATTATTATATGGGCAAATCGGGACTTTGCTCCGAGCCCCCGACTTGAAAGGGCCCCCAATTTTAAATGTTTTTTCTGAAACATCTTTTTTATATCAAAATTTTATGAAAAATATAACAAATTTCATAGATTGGGGCCCCCCAAATCTATCAATGCCCAATGCACCTGTTGGTCATAATTGGGCCCTTGTGAAGTGTCTTCATTATCGAGTTAGTTTCACTTTCCTGGCCTCCATTTTTATCATCTGTTACTCTTCCACTAACTGGTCTGTTCAAAAATTAAAATTTTCTTCAAAACTAACAAAAACATCAAAGGTAAATCGGAAATATTCGCTATGGGAAGATAAGCTCTCCGTTATATGGAGAATGTTTATAGTGTTATTTAAGCCTTAAAGTTACATTTCCATGAAAAATTTCGTTATAGGGAGAAATTCGTTGTAAGGAGACTTCGTTATAGGGAGATTCTACTGTATATATAGGCTTTTGATATCGTTGGAGAAAGTCTAGCTCTTGATATAGATATCCCGCTTAAGAGACATGCTTTAAATTTTCATTTAAAAAAATTGGCTCAAGGACATCTGATTCGGCTTGGATATGATATAGATATCAAAATGGATGGGGGAGACTGTCCTTGACATCGTTTGATATTTCAGGGGACGACGACTTTCAAAGTGTTAAAGCAAGTACGGGCAACCTTTGAAAAGTTGTGGGCCAAACTTTAGGATGTTACCGAAGTCGCAGATAAAATTTCTTCAAATCAATCACAGAAAAACATGTTAACACACTGAAGATCAATTGCATTAAATATGGATACTTTAAGTAGCAACTTTTTTTCAAGACTTGAAAATTAAATTTAGTTTAACATTTTTGGATTTTTCTTTAACCTTCATTTAATATCGCCATTTTTAAGCATCTTTTATTTAGACCCTCCAAGGCGTAACTTGAAAATGAGCAAAAATATTTTTCTTCATATTGTAGCTGTTTCAATGATAAAATTAATGATACTAAAATTATTAACGAAACCTATATGTAAAAGAATTTATTCCTTTTTCGTGTCGCAAAGAAGTTAACTTTTTGGCAGTGACTTGAAAACTGGCGACTCCCGTGAACTTTAATTATATTGGTCCAGAAGTTAAATGATTCCTTTTTAAAACATTACACACTATCAAAAGTACGAATTATCAAACATTTAATGATTTTATTAACTATCAGATTAATGAGAGAAGGTAAGGATTTGTGTACCATTCTGATTTGAGAAGTGTAATAATTATCAATATCTAATAATTATTAATTTTGCTAATTTAAAAAGTTGAAACTGTATTAGTATAATTAGTAATACCAATTATTATTTAGTTTATTTCAAATTTTGGGGTAAAAAACATATTTCTTGTGAATGGTGTTTTGTTTATATATAAGGGAAACACGGGAATAATCGGTGTGTACCTGTTCTTAGTGCGGAAAAGATCAAATGCATGGATCATCCGGATTAATTGTGACTTAACCCTGTCCGGAGAACCAAAATATTTGGATTTTCAAAAAGAACTTAAAAATGATTATATGAGTTAATATTAAAAAGAAATCTTCCTAAAACATTTAATAATTCACTTAGTGGTTAAATAATTAGAGCAGATAAATAAAACCATTAATTAATGTGAACTTATTATGTATTTTAAGGGAAGAATTTACATAAGTATTTAATGAACAATACCTAAATACATATGTACTCTCATAATGCTGTACAGTTTATACATTATCACAATTTAATGCAATTTAAGTAATCTAAAAAATATTTTCATATGTGAAAGGATTATAATTAAAGAAAATTTCAATAAAACTTCCAAGCTTTGAAGTTGAATAAATTTCATGTTTTTACTTTTGTAAGCACAAAATCGAGGCATGAACCAAAAACAAAGACACATATAGTAAGAGCAAGCAGGAAGCTGTTTTGGGTCTAATATGGAAACGTTTTATCTGGCTCATAGCAACAATTAGGTGAGAAAATAGAGGTTGAGAAAAATTGATTTAAATATTTGCACCAGTCGGCACTAGAAATGGATTCTCTTATTAATATATCCCTTTAACCCCCCCCCCGTGTTTGTGTTCTGTCAAGCGTAAATGCGGGGCATCTACCTATAGGGGGGCTTGGGCGGAGGACTTTTTAAGGGCGTCTAACGCATAGTCACGTAACATCTGGAGAAAATCGCCCGAAACTAGACTGACAGCCACGCGAGGAGAAAGAATTCCGAACCTGCACACTAAGACGCTTCCCAGTGCTCAGCTTTTATAAATTCGGCCATTCCTCGGCATGATTGAATAGAAAAGAAAGACTAGAACTACTGTAAATTCACACTTCAATGTGTCTACTGCTTTTTCTTTTTAATGCTTTCTACTGGGATAAAATTTCATCATACTGTTACTCATTTTAACGAGAACTACACTCGCATAACAAAAACTGCACAGAATACAGATGTAGGTTTAAATGACGTTAAATTATGTAAAGTATCGGTATCGGTTAAGTATCGGTATCGGCTATTTCTGAAAATGAATTTATAGGTAAAGTATCGGTATCGGTCATCGGCGAAAATGTGGTATCGGTCGATCCCTACTATTTATTAAAATAAAAGTAAAGAGCAAAAAAGATGCTATATGTTTGACATAATTAATAAAAATTGCAAGTTTTACTCCCTTGACCAAATTTCAAAAAAGAACCTATTTACAAAAAACAGTATAACATGGTTAGTAGGATGGTTAATACGGAGTATGTCTCCCGGACGATGCAATACAGGCCTGACAACGCCTAGGCATGCCGAGTATCAAATGATCAATCTGATCTTGGGGAATATTACACCACTCATCAAGCAATGCACTCCGAAGTTCTGGTAGACAGGTGGGAGGGGGTTGACGGGCTGCAATTCGTCGGCCAAGCATATCCCACACATGCTCTATTGGATTCAAGTCCGGTGAGTATGCTGGCCAATGCATACGGGTGATATCCTCCGATTGAAGGCATTCGTCTACAATGTTTGCACGGTGAGGACGGGCGTTGTCATCCATAAACACAAATTCAGCACCCATGGCGCCCCGAAACAAACGTACATGTTGTTCCAGAATGACATCCCGATAGATGTGGCCTGTCATCGTTACACTCTGAACATGCAGGTCAGTTCTGGAACCAAGAATAATTCCTCCCCAAACGAGCCATCCTGCACCACCGTAACGGTGTCTTTCAATGGTGTTCTCTGGGTGGTAACGGGTACCTGGCGCTCTCCAGATGAATGTCCGGCGAGAATCAGACTCCAAACTAAACCTGGACTCGTCGGAAAACATCACACAAGACCACTGTTGCGGTGTCCACAATGCATGCTCTCTACTCCAGGTTAATCGCAGGCGACAGTGAGTTGCGGTAAGTGGAACACATCTGACAGGCCTACGAGCATATAGACGAATGTGCCCTAAGCGTCTGTACACGGTCTGCCTTGAAACTGTCGTACCGGTAGCTGAAGAGAGCTGACGAGACAGGTCTGATGCTGTACTCCGTCTGTTTCTTTTGGCAGTAACTGCCAAATAGCGGTCCTCATTCGGCGTTGTAACTCGGGGGCGACCTGTGCTGTAACGTCTACTCACATTACCATCATCTTGGAATCGTTGCCAAAGCCTGGAGATGACACTCTGGGCGATTCCAAGTTCCTCGGATACTTCCAGCTGGGTACGTCCACATTCCAGTCGTCCGATAATTCTGCCACGTAAAACATCATCCAAATGCCTCCTTTGTGCCATAACTTTGCGGGTTTTGCACTGAAAGGCTTTCACAGCGCTTGTGAACAATTTTACTTCTTTGCTACCATTCCTTATATACCCCTCTCTTACACTCTCGTCATTGTGACGTACCATCCACGCCATCTGGTGGTTTCCTGTAATTTGCATATTCTTCTTCAAGATGTGTGTGATCATTCCACAGGTGAAATTTTTATTTTAGAGATCAATTTCTGTGTGATTCTGAATTATCCTTAATTTATGGACATGAGTGTACATATGTCTGCTTCAGTGGTGTTGCCAGTGGTGTTGCCTTGGCTACTCCTCTGGTCTGCTTTTTTATTTGGATTTGATAGATTTGTGAACGCTGTAGTAAAAGAATATTTAAGCATATCATTAACTCTTTAAGGCCAGGCGTTCACGCAACCCTAGTTTTGAAAGAATATTGCAAAAAAAGTACTGAGGATTTTATATTTAAAAGGATTGCGTGCATTTACGCAAAATTTTATAATAAGGAATTTTTATTTTATTTATTTTATTACAAATTTGATCTCTACTTTTATAAAAATGTAAATTATAGATTAATTATTTAACCAGGTTTGAAAGGATTAAATTTGAAAGTAAAAATTTTAAGCAACGATTGAAAATGAAGTAAGCAGGAAATTCAAAGTTATTTTAAATTTTGTGCGTAACTAATTAAAATAGTATGAAAAATTGTGTAAAACTGGAGATATTTTGGTTTGTAAGTTTCTTTGAAAGGTGAATAAAGTCTAAATTGAGATATGTCAGACATCTAAATTGTCAAATTACTATTTTATCGTTCCCTTGTGTTTAATATTTTACTTTTGTATTGTAGTGCGAATTATTTAATTTCAATTTTCTGTTTTATTATTTAGATTTGATAGACTTTTGAACGCTATTCAATAAAAACATTGATACTTAACTGTGATAGACGTTATGAGGGTATATTTAAAATTTTTTATTACAGAAATTAGCATTCATGCAATTGCGTCAGAGTTTTAGGTATTTGACCTTGTTGGAGACGTTCTTATTTCTTTAATGTTACCGAAAATGATTGATTATCCGAAGGAAAATTTCAGAAATTTTTATTTAAACATTTACTTGAACATCACAGAGAAACCAAAAATGAAAATTGAAACTTATTTCACATACTATATACAACAGAAAGTTTGCATCATGCACATACCTACAGTTACATACCAGTAAATGAGCATTGCTCCCAGACAAAGCATATCGAAACTATACAATACTGCAACAGCAGTGTTATTTTTTTAATTCTTTCATATGTAAGTCTGAATGCGTTATGTTATTCACTAAATTTTGGTTACAAATCAATTAGATGTTAGATCCCTATTGATACCACAAATTATTACATGTTAATGATAGAGATCTTAAAAAATATGCAATTTTATTATTTAGCGGCTCATGGCGATAAAAATGTATAAAAATCTTTTAAAAGCCAAATCCAAACTAAATGGCATTAATACTGCATTCACAATAAATAGGTTATAAAAGGAATGTATTCGAAGTTCGAAGATTAAGTTCCATTTGTTTGAAGATCCAAAGATAATGAATGCATGCATTGCCTCAAGGAGAACCCATGAAATGCATCATTGCATCTGGTATGAATAAGCTGCATGTGAAGCGGATATCTTTTGAAATTTCATAGTACATTAAACTTTCATATTTAAGGGACCGTAGTGATTTGGAATTTCTCTGTTGTGAAATTTTCGTGCGATCCCATTCCCAATCTTCATAAAGTTCTCTCTAAATGCCCAAACTTTTCGCTGTGGTGCACATTCCAAATTCAATAAGACTATTCAGGAGCAATTCAAATTGTAGGACTGGCATTCAAAATCATAAACGGTGAAATATTCTTAATAGCCAGTCGGAAGCGTCCCAATGAACCATTAGACGAGTCACTTACAGGGGAAAGGCAATAATTTTCAAATTATACAATAAATATAAATGATAATGTTTTATTCTATGGTTTGAATTTGAGAAATAGAAGATCTTCCTGGAGGTATTCTCAAAATACTTTTCTCTTGCAAAAGATTTTTGTTATGGTTTTGTTAAAGCAAAGCACACTAGGTCTATTTTCCAAAATGAGTAATGCCTTGGAAGGAGGACCTTTTAATTCTTTCACGCGAAACCATTTCCCAATGTTGAAAAAGTGCTGCCGGTGCCATCGCAAGATTTAACTACCAGCAAGATGGCGGTCGATCGAATCGCCCAGCTCAAGAGTATTTGGCACAGCTTGCGCACAGCCGGATGTGTCGAAAATGTTCTTGAGCTCTGTGGCACTTGACACTGGGCTATTCTATCGACTGCCCTCTTACTGGTAGTTAAATCGTGCGATGGGAACTACTGCACTTTTCCGACATTGGACAGTCTACCTAGATGTCCTCCTTAAGTATTTAATTGAAATGAAATGTATTTTGTGTGAATCAAAACAGCAAAAATCTTAGAGCTGTGTCTTGACAGCGAGGACACCGCGCGTTAAAGTATTAAGGGTTTCTAACATGTATTCGCGTTACATCTATATAAAATCGCTCAACATCCAAACTGTTAGATCAATATCCGCGCACGTTAGGCTAGATCCTTCACACTTCAGGCCAGCCATCTACTTATAATTAGTGTCTTATCCTCTCAGTCATTGGGTCGGTCGTGTAGGAGACAACGTAGATAGAAATATTTAAAACTTTCTAAAATAACACACATAAAAGATTCTTATCAATTTGAACGCGCCATTTCGGAACAAAACGATTCCTTTTTGACTCAAAATTCATTCTTATAACTAAGATTGAACAATTAAGCAGCGTAAAAGATGATAAAATGGCAAAGTATATTAATTGAAAGAAGCTTAAAATATTTAGAGGATTTTTTAAAAAGCATTTAAAAAATAAGATTTTAAATGTAATCTTCGAAATTATTAATCATATAGGTCAAAAGAATTGATGTTATTTTCTTTTAAATATTTTTCCAATTCCTAGCTTCACTTTTTATAGACCTGTAGGATCAAGCATTAATTTTAAAATATTTGTGTTCGATATAAAACTACCTTTACATTTATTCTTTTATTTTCATTTTGAAATCCGAAAAGCGAAACTTTTCAAAGAAATCGAATTTCTCAGCTGCAAAGTCTTTAAAAGCAATTTCCCCGCGTTTTCATCAATTTATTCTGGTTAGCAAGTAAATGGTGTGAAATTTTTACTGAACGCAGTTTATGGAAAGAACTTTTCCTTGGTACTTGTTGTTTGCGCCATCTGCTGCAGTAATCTCAAGGCATCTATTGTCTCAGCGAAGAAAAACCAATTTCGGAGAGATTAATGGCCAATAATTCTTCATCAGGAGGATAATCATTCTTAATTGCTTATCTCTTTAAATACACCTGAAGAGTTTTCACGGAGGACTAATTTGAGATAACTGATACTTAAGAAAAGTAATGTAAGCTCAAAAAATAAATAAAAATTAAGATGAATAATTGAGGATTCGTATCAGACATAAAACATTTTCCGGCATAATCGCATTTATTCAAATATTACCTTGTGAAAAATAATCAACCTGTTCAGTACTTACGTACTATGCCGTCGACTATTTTCGCCAATATTTTTGCCCCCAATCTGTGCGATTAAGCTCCAGTAACGTTCCGTGATTATACAATTCTCTCTCACCAGTCTTCTTAACCGTATTTAATCATGTCAAAAAGTCATTTACTTAGTTAATACTTCACCATTTTTAATGTCGCCAGATGTAAGTGTTTTGACTAAGAAAATTAAGATAAATTTAGTGAGGTTGGCGGTATCGTACGTAGGTACCACTTGTTCTATCTCTCCGCTGCTATGAGAAGCAACGGAAGAGATTCCACTTCTGTGAGTAACATTACTTCTTGTCATGACCCAGCATTACTCTATCGTTAAGTGGAAACTTGGTTAAATCAAATCGGGAATTGAGTTTTTTAGATAGCATTAAAACCTATATTCATTTTTGAAAGCTGTTTTGTTTTCTTTATTTGTTTTTTTTTTAATTTTAACTGGTCTGCCTCTTCCTTATCTATTGCATGTTTACATGAAAATGCTTTTTGGATATTGATAATGCAATTATATCGGAATGCTGGTAGGTTTTTGGATGTATACAGGATTAGCAGCGATCAAGAAAAAACTATAAAAACTCGTATGGTAATTATTTTTAGCAGAAAAAGTCAGTAAGATTTGCAATATTTTGCTACAAACATAGAAAATCTTGAAGCGAGACGTGGAAAATAATCTGAACTAAGCACTTATAATTAATTTTATTTTTGCCTTAAGTCTGAAAAAAATGGCTTGACATAGATGCACTAAAGTGGTGAATGCGGTAGTTTTTTAAGTCAAGGCCTAGTTTAAAACGAAAAGAAGAAAAAGGTTATTCAGCCTAAATAGAATGTACAATAAAAGAAAATGCTTCCCTAAAACCGTATGTCATTTTTATTTTTTGACTAGGCCCTCTAAAAAAAGATTCTGTGTCTGCAAGATAGAGTATTATTTGCAGGTAGGGTAGGTCTTATATCTCTGATTCCTGATTTGAAATGGGACTATATCCCTAATTTGAAGTTAACCTCCTCAAGTGTCCCCTTATGAATTTTGAAAATGTAGTCTGCTGGGGCCACGTTTGACTTCAAAATTATCACATCACCTGGCCCCATGTTCGGAGAAGATCGGAAAGACAGTCCTAAATCTTAACATTTTCAGCTTTCTTGGAAAGTGTTGGAATTGACCAGGGCTGGGGAGTAGCGCGCTACTTGTAGCGAAACTACAGTAGCCGCTACTTTTTTTTGTAGTTTGTAGTGTAGCGCGCTACTTTTTTAAAAAAGTAGTGTAGCGTGTAGCGCGCTACAAAAAAACAGTAGTTTGTAGCGAATTTTGGAAGCTACTTTTGCCGTGTCATCATTTCCGGCGATTGATCCCGTGGTGCAATTTCTCTCTCTTCTGACTCCAAGCATAACAGAAACTGATGCTTGAAAGACACCCAATCTCTCCCCCGCCCCCCCCCTCATGCAGGGGACACACGCACACGAGGGGGGGGGAGGGGGTTTGCTTTGCCTGAAGCGGAAGCCTGACATTGTGCATCTTTTTTCTTTTTATCGTTCTCAGTATTATTTGTAGAATCACCAATCTGCCATAAAGAGGACAAAAAAGGAAGGAAAGAGAGGTCCAAAGTTGAACAGAGGTTATTTTGATGGGGCCTCGAGAGTCTCATTATCACACGGGCGTGTGGGCCCGTGAGCCCCTGAAAAATAAAGGCCTCGCAAATCTCTCCATTTATTGTATATTAAATTTATATATGCTGCAATAATAATTTTTATTAAGCTAAATTTCCTTTATCTATATCATAATTGGGTAACAATAAAAAGGCTTCGAGACTTATTTTCTGTTCTTCTTTCTAACACAATGATAATGGTTTCTAAGACTAGATCAATAAAATAGAAATTAAAGGCGTTATTGAAAATTCATGGCCATATGTACTTATCACAAAATATCCATTAGTTAGCATTTTTTTAAATATTATGATGAAGAAAAGAAAATTTTCTGGCAGGTGGAACTCAGCGCACACATACGCTAATAATACAAATGGATTAAAAAAATATTAAAATCAATTTTAAATGCATAGTCTTGTTCTAAATGAGTATAAATACATGGGCAATTTTTAATTTAATTTTAGAATTATTTTGAAATGTTTCATTTTTATGCTGGGAAAATAGAAAACAATCACAAATAAGTTAAAATGTCTGTAATAGTATAGGGGCCCAAAACAACCTTTTTTTTTTGCCCCGGGGCCCCTTCTATGTCTGATCAGGGTCTGCATATTTTTGACTGCTATTGCGTGTTTGCAACATAAATCAACATAAAAATGAGTATTTTTTGCTTTCGAAAAGGAATTTTACATATCTGTAAATTGTATGCTTTTGTAACATCATTAATTTTCTTTGATCTTTTTTTTTATTGCACCCATAAATACAGTGTAGTGTCCACTTGCCAGGATGATTGCCAATCATTCAGTGTCCAGTATTCCGTGAACTTCCTTTTAGGAGATATCCTTTCAAATCTGACATGATATATAGTCAGTCCTCGCAATTAGCGACCCCCCCCCCCCATCCTCTCACTCACCATCTACGGAAAACTACGAAGCGTGAGAAAAACTTACGGTTTTCTCACAGGAATTTTCTTGAAAGCATCGAGACCGCTTCTGGAAGAATCACCGACATTTTTAATTTTCTCTTTGCCTCCTCCTTATGATCGATGCATTGAACAACAATTTTATTTATGCTTAGTTTTACTAAGTTTATTTATATTAAGGTTTGGTCATTTTTCGACGTTATAGTGCACTTTTTTGAGTTTGGGCACTCTTTATTATCCTTGTGTCCTGGTGGTGTGTTCAACTTCCACAAGAGTAATGACAGTTCTGCAGTATTGTAGCTTTTCAAACATTAATTAATCACGTGATTATGTTCTACAACTAGGAATGTTTTTTGTCTCAAAGAAGTGTAAAAACTGATTAGTACATTTTTCGTGGAACCTGAAACTGAAAAAAAAGAAAGTAAATATCTAGAAATTGTACACATTTTTTTTTTTTTTTTTTTTTTTTTTTTTTTTGACGAGTTGATAACCTTATCTTTTTTGAGTTTGTTGAAAAGGGACAAAAGGTATAAGCATATGCATCCAAGATATTATTTCAGGGGCTAAAAATATTGCTGACCTCGGTTACAGTGTTCTTCGTTTGTAGTGACAGTTTTCAGATCCGGTCCTAAGGTAGAGCGAACGGTGCGACCGCACCGGGCGCCATCTCTACCAAGGCTGTTCAGAATAATATAGCACTGTGGATGTCGGAAATGGTTTCATTTACCTGTTAATAATTGTTTAATAATAAATCTTTTAGTCAATGTACAGTAGTAATCAATCATGTTAATAGTGAATTTTAGTGAACTTTCTGTGAAAAAATAAATTATTAACAGGTACTCGAGGACGACTTATCAAACCCTACATTGTTACGTGATTCATAACCGTCTTATTTACCTTTACCACTCTTTAACTTTTTGCCAATGAGTTTCAGAGCACCATGCATATTTGACAGTCCGTATATTATTGAAGTTGAAAGCCTCATTTTAACCCCTGAAAGCTTTTATAGCTAAATGTGTGGCGTAGCTAGGTGCAAGAGCTGATCTAGGGTACGTGGAGCCTCCCTGCAAACGTAAAGAAGCCCCGTGTTATGCTCCAGATTAAGTTTTCCTTAGTTTTTTAGTTCGAATATGGCGCTCCGATGCCTTGCTTACCGTGTCGGGCCGTCCCTGGCTACGGGGGAGCAAGGAAGGTCAACTGTACCCGGGCGCAGCATCGGCCAAGGGGCGCTAAATGGTATATGAAAGCTACCTAGTTGCATTTTTAAAAAATAGGAGGGGGCGCAAAATCTTCAGTTGTCAGGTGGAAACGAGATTTAGTCATTTGCTGTGGGACAGAGAAACTGTTCTCTCAGCTTTTTTCCATCCCAGATTCAAACTATTCTGGATTGAGGAGGAGAGGAAGACCGAAGCCAAAAAAATGGATGGAGGAATACCTCCAGAATATGTTTCCGACAACTTCAGATATCAGTATCGAGGATCATGACTGGATGATGAGGCCCATGGATGATGACTTTTCTGGTTTTTTTAATTTCTCTTTCGCATGCACTCGAAATAGTTACGAGGAAGAACTTACAAGGTTCTTGTCAGAGCCAATCAAACCCGTATCTTCGCTTTCGGCGTACACGTATATGAAAGAAGCCTTCAAAAAAACTAACACTGGCGTGCCGTCCAGTGCATCTGTACAAAGATTGTTTTCGATTGCATCGGACGTATTTTCTCCTCGACGATCATGTTTGGCGGATAACAATTTTGAGATCCATCTCTTGTTAAAATTTAATAAACATGTTTTTGAATAAATTTATGTGGTTTTTATTTTATACTAGAGGCATGGCAGTCTTCCATGAATATGTTGAAATTCTGCTTTCTTTCGTTAAAATTTTAAAGTGTCTATTATATTTAAATTATTAGGTTTTTTGTGTAATAATTTTCAGAATTTAATACGAAAATATGAGAATTTCTATTAATAATTAATAGTTTGTAAAATCCTTAGACTTATCTCTCTCTTAGCCTTAAAATAACAATATAATTCTATAAAATTCTTTTATACCTAACACAAAGAAAAAGTTGTGTTGATGATAATAACTTTTAAAATTTCTTTAACATATATAGAGGATTTTTTTAATGCAATGTTTTAAATAGATATATCATGAATTTAATTAGTAATTGTTTTCATTATTTTATAATATGCATATCATATGTGATGTTTTCAATTAAAACAATTATACAATATTACATGGTTCACACGGGTCATTCGTCATAAATCACTAATTTGGTAAGTCATGAAAAAAGGCCTTTATACTCATTAATTTTGATTTGTGCTCAAGAAACTAGAATGTTTGTACAACATGAAAGGGGTCTCAAAACGGGCCTTTTTTTCCCGTTCAGACATCCATTTTATTATATTTTTAAAAACTTTTTTAGTTCTCATGATTTTTCTCATGCTTTCAGAGCTCACTTTCCCAATTTATTTTTATCATAGAGGTATTAAAACTTAATTAGTTTCAGCAATACTTCAATAATTAGCAGTAGTTGCCAGTAGCGTATATATAGGCTAGGCTTCCATTTCGGGGGGAGGGGGACGATTCGGTATTTTAAACTTTATTGTTCTAAAGTTAAAAGAAATGTTTCAAAATAGCTCCTTTTTAATAATTGCTTTACATTTTCGGAGGGGGCCCGCCTCCCCCTGCTCAAATACTCGCCTGGTAGTTGTTTATTAGAGCAATAGTTTTTTTCTAATTAAAGGCGAAAAGGTGCCCGGGGTCTTCCGTGCGTCCACCAAATCTGCGGCGCTCAACGCTACAAGGAAACCACCTTTCGTTCTTTGGACGCGAGAGACACCCGCTGAGGTCATTAATCACGCTGGACGCGAGTAGAAAACCAAGGCTTTAGATATCGATAGTTTTCTCTAATTAGGATATAAATATCCTTAAATATGAATGTAATGCAAATTGAATCTGTTAGCAAAATTTGTCTCCTAAAAGTAGCGAAAAAGTAGCGAAGTAGCGACTACATTTCAAAAGTAGTGTAGCTAACTACATTTGTCAAAAAGTAGTTGTAGTTGTAGTTAACTACATTTTTCGAAAAGTAGCGGTAGTTGTAGAACGCTACAAAAAAAAAGTAGTTTTTCCCACCACTGGAATTGACGTACTATTCCTTATATTGAAACAAGAGAAGTTACAGCGCCACCTGTCGATTTCCACCCATTCTTTCCCGATGTAATTATGGTTCCTAACGATGTTATCTACCTTCCAAGTTTGTTCACGAAGTTCCGGGACACGCTGTAGATTTTCCATAGATAAGGAAGGTCTTACATCCCTGATCCCTGATTTGAAGTGGGTCTATATCCTTGATTTGGTCTACTGAAAAGTTCTGAACATGTAATCTGCTGACCACAGTTACCTTCAAAATTACGACATCACATGGCTTCATGTTCGGAGGCGATCAGACAGGCAATCATAAATCATAAAGTTTTCAGCTTTCTTTGAATAGGCGTTTTTTTTTACAGGGAAATAATAGAGGAAGGTCGATGTGATCATTTTGTAGCAGATGATCACTTAAGGATGTTTATTGAACAGAACATAAGGGGCAGAGTATATTTCTGTCTTCGTAATGTCGATTTTGAGCTTAAAATAGAAACAAACGTTGTTTACAAAGAATTCGCATTTTATTAAAGAAAGAAAAGTGTTTTGTAGTGCAAACAAGAATTCGGTGAACTGACCGGAGAATCAAGAGAACTTTTACATGAATTCATAGGCTGAATAAAAAATCTAAAATTCAATAGACTATCAGGAGGTCAATTAAAAGTCAAGTATCGGTGAAGTTTGAGTAATATTATCCTTTAGAGCAGTGCTTCCCAAAGTCGGGTACGAGTAAACCCTGGGGTACATAAAGAGTTTGGCGGGAGTGTGCGCTGCTTGGTGCAGCAAGCAACTTGTCTTGCTTTTCGAGAACGTACTACGAATAACGCATTTGTCAAGTTTTCTTTGGTTTTTCTGGTTTACTTTGAGGAAAGAAATCGGCTTATGAATGTAGAATCACATCTCAGACTGAAATTAGCAGGCAGGGAAACAAATTCCGATGATCTATCATAGCAACACAATTTCATCCTTTTCATTGAATATGATGAATATGAATAGTAGTTATAATGCAAGTTTTCTTTATATTTTATTTTTTGTTTGTTAATATTTTATTTATGTACTAAAGAAGGACAAAAATTGATATATTTTATTTGTTATTTAGGTACATGTTTTTTTTCTTTTGAGAAGGGTATTAAGTTGAATTACAAAATGTCGAAAGTTTGCGAAATATTGCTGTAGATTGATTAAAATCAAGCGTAATGGGACTATTAAAACAAATACCTATACTATTAAAACTAATACCTGCACACTTCTAATATAACCAGTTCAACATTCCACCATGAAATGGTGCAACATTATCAGTAATCTTTCTACGTAGAAACGTTGGACCATGATTTGGTGCTTAAAATGATCAAGAATAAAATCATGAAGAAGAATTTGTCCATAGAAAAATTGCTCTTTATTTAGCACCGTTTCATGGTGAAATGTTGCACAGTTCTATGAATAGTGCGACACCGAATAATAAAGTTCCAAAATCTAGGAGGAAAAACGACAGAATAAAAACAACATTAACAGTTTCAAAAGCTAATTGAAGACAAATAATAATTAAAAAGCATGTACTTCTGAATTCCAAGCTATCGTTTAGAAGCTTGAGTCAATGGATTGTTCTTTTTTGTGGAAATACTGCATTAAATCTTTTTCAATTTTAATTTGATGCTGAGGAAGATAAACTTTTCAAGGAAATAAAATCTTTCGACTGAGGGTTTTTTTTTTTCTCCAAAGTTTTCATCAAATAATTTTAGGGATTTTATACGAGAATTTCTCTCACTGGCACTTTCAAGCTCTTTGATTTACTATGGCTGTCTAAACTATTTAAAGTCTGGATCTAGAAAACGAAATTGCGATAACTTTTCATAAAAAAAATCGACAATCTTAATGGCTGTTTTCTTAAATAGATCTTGAAAAGTTTTCTCAAAGGACCAATTTAAAGTAATTGGCACCTCATGAAGCAGCAAAAGCATTTTTATAGGAAAGGATCAATGTTTAAAGAAAAAAATAGCACAGATTTTTTTAATGAAAAAAGAAGAGTTAAATTGACTGGAGACACTTTGTATTTCATCCCATTACTATGTATTAATAATTAATTAAACTTCTAAGTTACACTTAGCAAAGTATATATAATGGCTAAAATGTTTTATAGAAAATTACCGTTCTGTCTATCTTAAATATATTCATTTTAAAAGCAAAAATTTGATTCGACAGCTAGTCCCGCTTTTCAGGTATACTAACGTCAGGTTGTGTGTGTGTGTAATAATAGCAACGCTACACTAGGGCGATCTGCCAGGGGGGGTGCCTTAGTAGGAGGACTTTCTGAGGGGTTCTAACGAGTATTCACGTTGCATCTGGAGAAAACCTACCAAAACTCCAGACCGTTAGATCGACAGCCGCGCGATGGGACCCGAACCCGGGACCTTCACACTTCGGCCATCTACCATTTTCAGTGGCATAACCACTGTGCCATGGTGAGGCTATACTAACGTCAGAGATTTATTTGCTAATATAAAAATTTGATGATTAAATGAAATTTGAATTTACGATTTATAGAGAATTTAAAAAATATTTGTTTTTAAAAATTTAAATATATGCATTAAACAGATACCTTAAATACATCATTTTACTCTGTTTTATTCATTAATTCATCATTCTTGTTATTTTATTCAGTTATTTATTTTTTGTAATTGAATATTTAAAATTTTATTTATGTATCTATATGAAATTTTACTATCGGATGTGACAAAAAACTATGCATACATAATGATCAATATTCTTACCACAATAAAATATTTAAATTTGTTTGGTTTTAAAAATTAACCTGTAAAAAATGTTAAGTAACATACTTTTAATGAGTTGCAATATACTATGCAAAAATAAGGGAATTTTATTTGAATTAATTTATTTAACATTAGACGAATTAGTTTGAATAATTTTTAAAAGTCTCTATCAATCATAATATATTTTTTCCCATTCTCTAAATTTTATGTTTTATATCTGTTTTAATAAATTCTCGATAAATCTCTAATCTATCCACAAATAATATCTAAAAAGAAACTGTTGAAATATTTTACAGTTAGAAAATATTATGTATATCTTTAGGGTGATTTTTTGTATATGCCTCTTTTTTTCCTATCTTTTAACGTTTTGGGAGAAGCAATAAATATATAAAAGAATAAGTATAAAATTATCCCTATTCAAACGTCATCGAGGAGAAAGTCATCAAGTAATCGAAAATTAACGCCTTTGTAAAGTGGAAAAAAAAAGGGGGGAGGGAAGAGTATTTTTTTCTCACTTTCAAGAATATTATTCTAGTCTATACCTTAGGTGTTTTGACTCTAATTTTACTACAACGGATTATCTATCAACTAACTATCTACTAATTTTTTTTTCCTTTTAGAATGTATGCATTACTATGAAAATGAATTAAATGGACTTTTTTGAAATAGTGAAGAAATCTGATAATTACGTTACGTTTAGAAGAACTGTAGTCAGGTGTTGGGTAAGGTATAATGTGATTCAGATGCAAACACGGCCCCACCCAGTCCGAGTGTATAAGACACTCAAAATGGTAGGCAGATGAAGTGTGAAGGTACAGCGTTCTGGCCTATCGCGGGTCTGTCGATTTAATGGTCTGGAGTTTTGGTAATTTTTCTAAAGATGTAACGTAAGTACGGGTTAGAATCCTTAAAAATCCTCCGACCAAAGCACCCTCTCCTCTCATCTTTGGCAGATGTCTCTTATGGTGATTCACCGTAACACAACGCAACAGAATTCAAATGCGAACATATGCTTAAAAAACGGATGTATTTGCAATGCAAAATCTTTTCAAGATTTTACTGGGTCATTTTCAAAATTCGGTGCCATTTGCTGTACGCGTGTAATATATATATATATATATATATTTATAAGTTATAAGAAAATTTAAATGATTTTTTTTATCATGGTTTTATCAGACAGTTTCCAGTACAGAAACAATATATTAAAAAACGCACTAATTTATAAATTTAAAAAAAAGGTTGAGTAGAGAAGATACCGTTAAATAGCTATCCGAATCATAGAACATAAAATGTGTTATGCAGAATTACTGCCCCAAAACTAAAATTTCTGCCCTGACATGGTTCAATATATTGAAACAGAGTGTAAATTACATAATGTAAAGTTTTTTTCTAAGATTTCAAGAAAAATACCAGACTTTTGATAATTAAGTGTAGCTGCCTGGACATTGATGTCATATCTGTTACCATACATTATTTTCAACTTTTAAAAAACAAAATCGAATTTTGAGAATAGAAACACCTGTTTACAGTTAGAATGTGGTCAAGAAAGAAATATAAGCAGACATTTTGAGATTTGTCATTTGACTGAAAAAAAAGCCTATTTTGATAAGTATTTTTATTGCATGTCATGTCTGTTACCTTAATTAGTTGTATAAAATATATTTATTTATTTTTTGATTCAATTTATTAATTTAGATAATTAGTTTTTTAGTACAAATGAATGTCTCTCTTCGTGTTTTTGTGGAATTATTTAGGCTCATGGATTTTTGTTCTTTGAAATGTCATGTTTGTTACTATAATAAGTAACAGACATGACAAATTTGGTAACAGGCATGACAAACAAAAACTTACAAAAAATGAAAAATATTTTTTTAATGGAAAGACTATTATATCGATAAGAAGACTCTATATTTACGTAAAATATCACTTTGCTTTTTTTGTGCTAAACACAAGGATACAAATTTCAAAGAAAATGTCCGGTAACAGACGTGACAAATTTCATCAAGTCTGATAATGGGAAAATGTAAAAAATATATATATGAGAAAAAAAATGTATGAATAATACTCAAATAATGTTCAGAAACAAGGTATCTTTGTATTATGAAAAAAAAAACTACTTATTTTAGGGATTATATTTTTGCTTCTTAAATTTCCAAAATCGCAACCAAATTTTGAAAATGACCACACTACAGGATAAAATCGAGCATATTCTATTTCTTCAACACTCTAGCGTAAGTGTTACTCACGTGTTTTGCTTTTAAATTGATTTTGGTTTAACGAAGGCGAAGATAGTTTATTCGTTCGAATTTTTTTAAATAAATACAGTACAATTTTGATAATCCGGCATATACAAGAACAGGCACCAGTGGAATATCGATAAATCCTGATTATCGGGAGTATAGAAAATTTACCACCTATATTGATATAATGCACTTTTTTTTCGGGAAAATCTAAGATTTAGAATTTAGCTATGAAAAATAACCATTCATTAATTTTTGTTTCTTTAATCATTATCGTTAATTACTAACTTTTAATCACTAGGACATTATCACTCGCGATGCCCTTTCCTTCTTGTGATGTCATCAAGAGCGGAGAATGAAATTGGAAGACGTGTATTCGGAATGCGCCGGGATACCAAACGTGCCGGACAAACTAACGGACGGATTTTCAAAATTATTTTAACCTTTGTTGTGTAAAATTATTTGTTTATTTTTTCTTGCGAAAACGTCGGAGATTATCTTGAAATCTCAAAATGGCCAAGAAAATTTCCTTTCCTTTTCTGTTATACATTTTTTTTTAATTTAATGTAAACAAATTTTTCGTATCCAATCATATCCAAAATAAAATTTCTGGAATATTTTCTAATAAAAAAAAATTCGGAGAACTTTTGGACGGTTTCTGGATATACCTTTTTATTTCTTATTTTTAAACGTTTTCAGAAAAGCAACACTACTCTAAAAGAATAAATATTAAATTTTTACTATTCAACCGCCAGGGGAAAATAATCAAAAATTGAAGCCTTGGTAAAGTGGGAAATAACTCTTTCAAATAATAATAATAATAATAATAGTTTTTTTTGAAAGCGATTTTTTTTTCATTGGTAGATAAACACACTCTCTACTATCGACCTTAGACGTTTTGACTGCCCTTTTACTACAATGGAGTAACTATACCTTTTTTGTTTTATAATGTATGCATTTCTATGAAAATTATTATTTAAAAAACAATGAGGAAGTCTGATATGCTCTACTATTATTCAAATGCAAACACCTACTTCAAAAATGGGATGTATTTGTTCACGTTCATTCAATGAGCCATTGTTCAAAATGTTATTACAGTATAAAATCTAAACACATGCTATTTTCTCAACATCTTAGCCTGTTTTGTTGTTAAATTGATTTTGGCTTAACGTAGACGAAGATATTTTATTGATTATGAATTCCTAATAAATAGTTATGAAAATCAAGCCTTTAAGAATTATAATAATGAATTTTTCTCTTCATGTTTCAATTATGTTGAATGTGTGAATCAGGACATTAAAACAATTTATGAATTTTGTTTGCAATAAAAAATTGACTTAATAAATCAAAAATTAACTTAATAGATCAGAAAGTCATAATTAATTTTATTAAATGTAGACATTTTTCCATCTATAATTCTTACACTTTGTTGTGTAAAATTAAATATTTATTTCGTCTTGTAAAAATAGCCGAGAGTATCTTGAAATCTCAAGGTAAAGAATGGATAAGAATATTTCCTTTACTTTTCCTTTATACATTCTTTTCTTTTTTTCTAATTTTATAGACGCAAATTTTTCTAAGACCTTTAATTTGGCATTTTTTTGTTGTTGCTCTCTTGTTTAAAATAAGTTTATTATTGACATATACACTTTTTATACTAGTAATTTTTATACTATTAAAAGTACAAATAAAATATTTACTTTGTGTTAGAGACAGGTTTTTAAATTTTCAGAAATAAGGGTATTGATTTATTGATTCTTCATTGGTTGTTACGCCCGATGATAAATAAGGGAAGTTATGCTATAAATTATTACTTAAGGTTTTTATTCCAAGTTATAGGAAAACTTGAGAGCACGCTAGCGTAAGTGTTATTCGATTGTTTTGATATTAAATTGATTTTGGTTTAAGATAGGCGAAGATATTTTATTGTGTACGAATTTTTATTAAATGGTTGATATAGTTAAGCCTTTAAGAATAATAATAAAGAATTTTTCCTCTTCAAGTTTCTCCATGTTGAATGTGTGCATCTGAACATCAATTAAATTAGTGAAATTTATTTGTATATATATAATATAAATATTTACTTAATAAATACACCACTGTGACAATTAAAAAACCGGACTGCTTTTACCCTATCCGTTTAGTTTGGTATGGAGTTGTGGAAATGAAATGGTGTTGACTTTGATGCTTCCGGAGCAGGTGGTACGTTATTCCGTCCCTCTATCTAGTTTAGTTTGTTTTTTATCCTTGTTTGTAAGACGTAGCTCTGTCGAAGTGCCGCTATGAGGAAGAGGAAAAATTCTTTAAATAATAATAAAGAATTTTTCCTCTTCAAGTTTCTCCATGTTGAATGTGTGCATCTGAACATCAATTAAATTAGTGACATTTATTTGTATATATATAATATAAATATTTACTTAATAAATACACCACTGTGACAATTAAAAAACCGGACTGCTTTTACCCTATCCGTTTAGTTTGGTATGGATTTGTGGAAATGAAATGGTGTTGACTTTGATGCTTCCGGAGCAGGTGGTACGTTATTCCGTCCCTCTATCTAGTCTAGTTTGTTTTTTATCCTTGTTTGTAAGACGTAGCTGTGTCGAAGTGCCGCTATCTTGATAAGCTTAAAAATCAAGCAGTGCATAAATTTGAAATTCCTCGCGAAATCAAAAAATTCTCCAACTGAATGTTTTAAATAGTTAAAGGAGACGTTTGGAGATAATTGCATGCCACGTATTCAAATTTTTGAATGGCACAAACGATTTTCGGAAGGTCCGGAGGTCTTTGAAGGCGGTGAACGTTCTGGTTGACGCGAAAAGTGGATTGAAGGTTACAAATTTTCAGTCTGTAGAAGAAGTGAAGGAAAAAAAGGCAGACTTAATTAAGAAGGTGACACTTAATGTCTGCTTTGGTAGTGGTTAGTCTGTGTTTGTAGTAGTTAGTCTGTTTTGGTAGTGGTTATGGTAGTTTTTGATAATGGTAGCACTGCTTTGAACAGTGGAAAATTCGTACGCAGCTATGCAGTGATAGTGAAGGGTGTGTATGTTGAAGGAGACTAAAAATATCTGTATAATTTTTCAATAGAGAAAATTTTTAAGACCAGAGTCAGGTTATTTAATTGCCACAGTGGTATATCTGTAACAAAAGTCTGAAAAATAATTTATATATATATATATATATATATATATATATATATATTAGCATTTGCCCTGCTTATTCTTACACTATCTGTAGAATTAAAACTTTATTTCTTCTTCTTGTAGAAATATTTAAGATTATTTTGAAATCTCAAGTTAAACTCTAAGAGAGAATATTTCCCTCACTTTTCTTTATTTATCTTTCATCTTATTTGTTTTCTAATTTTTTTGATTCATATTTTTCAATGAAAATTTATTTGACATGTTTTTGCTGTCTTGCTTAACATAAGTTTATTATTATTGACATGCACATCATTTTTATGCTAGTAAAATTATAAGCAAAATATTTACCGTAGATTATTTCTTAATGTCTTTATTCCAAGTTATATGAAATTTAATTGCGTTATTAACATTTTTTCTAATACGGAAGCTAAAGCTGGTTTTAGAATAACATTTTAATAACTGTTTTTTAACGCTGCTCTGTCAAAGTTAAAAAATCTTTGGATTTTTTTAACAATGTGAATGAGAGTAAATGTATTAAATCTTACACAGATGGCGAATTAAACTGTAAAATATTTATGTCAAATAAAATTTTCCTTTGTATGTCTACATGATATCTAATTTCACTACATTTTGGAAAAAGAAATGTATTGCTGATTACAATCAAATATGTAGCATATGAATAGAACACAAAAATGTTTACCCAACCTTGAATTATATTCACATTTATCTAAATGGTATATGCGTAAATTAATTCACCCAAAAACTCCCACACTCAAATGAGACAAGCATGATAATAATGCAAGGAGCATATGAATACAACGTAGTGATGGAGAACTGACTTGCTCAATGCGTATGAATTTTCACATAATTTTTATGTTACGATACGAATTCCCACGAGTCTGTTTATCAGTTGAAACCAATACAGAATCGGCGAATGAAGGAACTGGAGTCTTCCAAACACGGAAGCTATTAGCAAAAGCAATTTAGGAGATCTTGTAAATGGGATTAATGTTGTGAGAAGGTAATAACGTAAAGTATCAGGAAAATGCTTATCTTATTACAGCGAATCGATATTATTATTCGTTGGATGTTATAGGAAATAGCTTATGGAATGCCTACGCTAGAACACCAATCCAAGAACAGTTTGCTTCTAATGATGTTTTATAATTAACTTGCTTTGAACAGTTTGTCTTCCATGATAATAAAGTGCTTTGCGTAAAGAATCAAGCAAGTGTCATGTTTAATTTTATTTAGTGTAGCGAATATTTCAGAGTTAAGTTAGTGTTTTCTAAACCTGTAACATTGTACGAAGATTTCTTGCAGATATAGCTTTGTTTGCGTGCTGAAGTAACATATAAGGAAGACCTTATTGCATGCAAGAGAATAATGCATAACTGCGTGCAGACGGGAGATAATGGATTTAGCGAAGTTCTTTTGCTGTAAGAAACTGCGTGAAAAACCTTGAAAAACATTTAGATTTTCCCGCCATCTTGAAGAGATTTACAAACTATACACCACGGCCACGTTGAGAAAAGAACGATTGACAGTTAATGAATCATTAATCTAAAAATTTGATTAATCAATATAACTTATGGCGAATTAATTGTTAATCGCGAAACTTACAATTAACGAATTGTCATCAATCATAAGCTGTGGTCTTTGGATTAACAACTAATCAATTATTTAATCGCTAATTTACAAGGAAAAACTAATAAATTGTTAATTACAAAACTAATTTGATTAAAGCAATTAAAGATTAAATTCTATTAAATGCACACCGATTCTATTTTTTTTAATAGAAATAGTTGGATATTTTTAATACTTTCCAACTAAATGTGGCTATAAATTCAATTTGAATTTTTCTTCTTTTCTCTATCTATGCAGACTACAACGAGAAACTGAATTTATAATTACTTTTAACGGTTAATGTTAAAAAAAGAGCCCGTGAGAACTTTTGGGCCCTTTTTTACTGAAATTTTCAAGTCTAACTAGGTTTAATCTTGTTTTAATCTAGTTTTAATTGTTCAGTCAAAATAAAGTGATTGAGTGTTAATCAATTTCAATTGTAAAAAAGTATTAACAATTGACGAATCTTTAATCGTAAAATTTGCAATCAATAATTGATCAATTGTTAATTGAGCAGATTGACGATTGAATCGTGTCAATCGTTAGTTGTACATACGATTAAAATTTGCCCAACTCTACTCAAGAGTGAGTAAAAGGCTGTTTCGTGATTTCTAAATAGAAACATGATTTTCAGCTTAAATTATTTTAAAATTATTATTAAATAAATTATGTTAGAAAAAATTAAGCCGATAACATTTTTTCTGTTTTGTAACTAGCTGATAGACTGTATTTAGATAACCATGAATGAGGCTTTTTAATAGATTAAAATTAGAGCTGCATATTGTTTCCTATTACGAAACGAATAAATTAAATATCATGTTACTTGTCTTGAGAGAAGAAATTTTGCCCTGTATTTTTCAAGGAAAATAATTAAGCTTCCATGAGATGTGTATCCAAAATAAAGCAATAAAAATGCTTCGCTTTTCAATGATTTTTCTTCATTACTGCCAAAAGTATTTTTTTTTACTTTTAGTAACAAGTATACCCTTGAAATTGAGACATCAATCAAGAATTTAATATCCATTACTAACACAAAAAATGTAGACAAGTTTTTCAGTGCTTTTCTGATGACTTAAAATCAATGAAATGTATTTAAAATACTTTTTTAAAATATCAGTTTTGTTCAAACTTGCTTACTATGGCGTTTAAGTGCAGAGGCGACGAAGATTTGAATTTATTTTTTTAAAATAGTAATTAAATAACACAACTACGTCTGGCAAAGAGTAAATATGAGAGACAACTTAAAGAAACTAATTCTACAAAAATGTGACATTCTTTTGAAACAATACAAAATACATTTTTAATTTATAAATATGCATAAAGTTTATGCAAATAAAGATAAAGTGTATAAAGGTACAAAGAGAATTGTTTTTTAATTGCTTGACTAAAAGGTGTAATTTATAATTTTCAAGCTTATATATTTTCCACAGCATCACCTAAATTTAATATGTTAGTAAATATTTGTACTGCAGATTTTAAAAATAGAATTTTCATAACAATTGACGTAGGTACATGTAAAATTAATGATACTAGAAGTTCAATTATCAGAGCTCCTTTGCTAGATTGCAGACGAGGCAATTTCTTTCATTGCTTTATAGACCTTCAGGCTAAATGTGTTCATTAAAAATATTTTACAAAGACTTATTTTTCAAACAAAAGATTTCTTTTTCAATTTGCTCATTCATACACAGAATTAATAGATATATTTCTTTACAGCATGCTATTTTTAGCCGAACAAACGTTATGCACAAAAGAACTCCACGCTCCAAAAGTTCATAAATCTGATAATATATCCTCAAGTTACATTTCTGAGAAGAAAACTAACTATTAAAATAACATTTTGAAATTAAGGCTAAGAAGGTAAAAGGTATTTTTAAATTGTGTTTTAGAGTTTTGTTCTCACTAAGTTGTAGAGCATTTATGATTTTGATTTTATGTGTTTGTCTGGCTTTCCATTCTCTAACTACCGTAAATATACGTCAGTTTCTACTGAAACTTCTTGTACAATCTATTTCTATGTATTGTACGCTGTAACATATTAAAAATAATTCATACAGTATTTGTAGTTCTTTTACAAGAGGACTCAAAAGAATTCCAACACATTAAGTTCTATGGTTTGCTATTGCTTGTAGCGTATTTTAGAATTATTCGCAAAGTTAAAAAAAATTATTAAGGATCGCAAAATTATTTTCTGCATCATATATAACGTATGTAGAAGGAGCAGTTTTTCTACAGAAGTAGTAAATAAATTTCTAATATATTACGTTCTATGATAGTTTGGAGATATAAATGCATTTCAAGAAAAATTCAATAAGTATTCAAACATTTTTAAAAGCTTGATTTTCATTTAAAAGATAAAAAAAAACATTTAAAGTAATTTTACAAGGTCTTGCAAGTTAGATCAGTAGTGGTGATATACAACATTTTTTGAGGTCATTTCCAATATCTTGCTACGATACATTGACATATAAAATTCTGTTTGCTGATTTCTTATTTCCCCTACAAAAACATCTTTGAAATTGTGATGCTTGGGGCATTTGATTGTTGGGATGTTGAATTGTGAGAATTAAGGTTTTATTTTAAATGATTAAACATTTTCACTAGAAGTCTTTCATTAAAGTTTACTTATCCCCATCTTTCTAGTACACTTTGAATTCCAAATTAGAAAAAGGACATATCTTTACATGGAAAAGTATATGCACTCTTCTAGGCCTATAGATGTGGATTGGCTAAATACTCAGTTAGTTGGGTTTTTTATAAATGGGTATTTACCCAAATTTTTACCTTCGACATGGGTAAATACCTAAAATCGACGTATTTATAATTTTCAGTTATTTTTAATGTTTATTATCAGGGCCTGACTTACAGAGTTAGATGTTTAGGGCAGATGTCTCCACCAGGAACCCATCTAGGGTACGAAAATGTATTCTTTTTAATTAATATTTTTCATTTTAATGAACCTCATAAATAAACAAGCTTCATTGCCAATGCCAAAACACTTGTACTATGAACAAAAAATGCTAAGCATATTTTGAGAAAGAGCAGTTAATTTGGGGGAAGAACATAAAATCTAGCTTTAATTTCTTCAAACCGCTACGGATTTTATTTTTAAAAATATTATTTTGTACATCATAGAAACTGTACAACCGCCAAAATTCTTTTCTAGAGGAGAGGGGTGTCATCTGTCTTTATGTTACCTTTAAAGTTGAAAAAGTGGTAGCTAAACCTGAAAAAAAATCGTACATGAACTACTGACATGAATTTGTTGAAAGATTTAAAAAACAAAACAAAAAAAAAAGTTAAAATTTTTATTCATTTTGAAGGATGCAAAATATTTTCTTATGAAGTGCTTGACGATCACGAGGAAGTGCATTTTGCTTACAAACTGAACCACCACCATGCACTGACGAAATAAGCATATTTAAGGCTGTTAAACTTTAAAAGCCATTGGCGATTATTTGGCACACAAGCAAATTGCACTTTTAACGCAAACGTATCTATAACTTTTGATGCTGATAAAAACTCTATGCTTAATCTTTTCGGATGAAAAGTGCTCATTCTTTTTGGTAAAAGTAAGAATGGCTGGCTTTTAGATGAGAGAAGAAGCTACGCCCACTGCGGAACTAGCAAAGGTATTCAAAGGATATCATCGAAGCTGGTAATTTTCTACGTCTCCCTTGATCTTCCTTAACCTAGGTTTCATTTAAAATGTTCAAAATCTTTTTTTATTCGACATCTTTAATCAATAGATCATCCTCTAAAACGCAGCTTTCAATGGATGATGCTCGGAATACTTATGATATTTTTGCTACAGGGTTTAGTTAATTTTACCAATCTAAACGAAATATCATTACACTTTTCTCGGTTTTTTTTTTTGTAAAATGCATCCACATATAGAAAAAAGGTAAACAATTTTCAATTTAAAAAAGTATTCTTAATTAGAGTACAGCATGATAATTTTGGCATTAACTTCTCGGCACTTTGTCAATCCACGTATACTACTCAAGCCTCTACATAATAAAAGCTCTATGTACAAACGTTCGGCACTAGCTCTAAAAAATAACTGAAAAACACTCCACTAAAAACAAGGACATCTATAAGCATACACTGATAGAGAAGAAAAATAAATCTGTCTCCAACGGCTCGTATTTCACATAGTTTTCAGGAAACCTGCATTCATATAAATTTGAATGGTTCTTCCCAATGGGTATATCTACATTTTTTAAGATAAATGTATTATTTCCTAAGTTTCGTGCAACATTTACACCATCCACCGGTAATTTATCTCAACACTTTGTGTACTATGGTGACTAATAAATATTTTACCTCAAAAGATGTTAACTATTCCGACCACATTTTTCTTTGCGACCTAAATCCACATTTATTATAAAAGATTGATGAATGCTTCATAAGTTCAACTTTAGAGATCTATAGTCATTAACTATAAAATAAAAAATTATTAACTATAAAATACTCAGTATCATTCAATAATGGGGAGAGTCCCCCACCCAAGCCATTCACCCCTTTGCCAAATAGCTCTTGTGGGTTTTGCCTGAACAAAACAACAATCATAATGTAGGATCGCAAATACGAGTTTCATGCGCATTTAGGAATGCTCTTTTTAAAAGAGAATTTTCAGTGATGAATTAATCGAAACTTTTAAAAAGATTACTTGAATAAATTGAATAGCTTAGAAATCATAGTTTTTTTTATTTTGAACTATGAAATTCTCTTCTAAAAAAGAAGCATATTGTTTACATGCAAACTAAAAGAAAATTCACTTAATACTTCAGGATTTTAAAACAATTAGCTGTAAATGAAACATGTACTATTTTGAGCACAGAGTATGTATTGTTAAACTTCAAGAATATATATTGTTGCGAAATAATAACTTAATTTGCTCTCGTATTGAATGCGCCGCCGTGAAACTAGCTATTAGCGAAGTCATCAGGTAAATGGTAAACCTGTGGAAGTAACCCTGTAGCCTTGGCGACAAACTTGGCGATCGTCTTGGCGACTTGGCGACGGATTTGGCGACCTTGGCGACAAATGGTGGCTTCTAGAAAATTCATGTCTCGAGACCATATTTCAATTTGATAAGATTGTTCCAGAAATTTCTCGGCAATTCTGATGACGTCATCATCTCTATAAAAGCGCTATGATCTCTCTCCGGGGAGTTCAGTTGAGTGATATTGAAGCGCACGGTTGATTCTGTGAAATGAATAGTGTTATTGTTTTGCTTGTTTATGAATTTTGTTAGCGCATTTTAAAGTTTCTTGTATTATTTTGAGCTATTGAGCTGCGAGCCGTGAATAAAGTGTTATTTTTTTTTACTGTGCTGATTGGACTGTTTCAAAATACACCCACTTGGCGATTTTCGTAACATTGGTGTCAGGAAGTGGGGTCTGGATCTGTTTGAATGCCAATAACCAGAGCAGCCATGGAAGATAAAATGGAAAAACTGTTTACTATGATGTTAGATATGCGTTCCGACCAAGAAAGGATGTCGTTGGGTCTGAAAGAAGATATGTTAAGCCTGTCTTTGGGTCTGAAAGAAGATTTGTCAAAGATGTCTTTCAGACAGGAGAGTCTGGAAGAGAAGATCTGTTCAGGACTAGAGAGTCTACGAGAGAAAATGCGTTCAGGACAAGAAGAAATGAAGACTCAAATACAATCTGTGCATGAAAGAGTCGAGGGAGTACGAAGCGAAGTGCAAGGACAGATCAGCGACGTACAAGAAAAAATCGAGAGAGTACGAAGCGATGTGCAAGAACAAATCAGCGATTTTGAAAAGAGACTTTCTCATCTTGAGAGGAAGCCAAGTAATATTTTGGCAAGTGGAGAAATAATTAATTCTAGACCGACTGTAAAGCATTTAACATTTGACGGACAAACATCTTGGACTGTTTTTAAGACTCAGTTTGACGTCGTGAGCTCTACAAACGGATGGACGGATAGCTTCAAGGCCAGTCAACTTGTGGCCTCTCTTCAAGGATCAGCTGCGGAGATTCTTCTAGGAATACCGAATGACAAGTTGAACGACCTACCGACCGTCGAAAAGGCTCTCGAATCTCGATTTGGAAACAGCCATCTTACCCAGTTTTATAGGACTGAATTGAAAGCAAGGCGACAAAGGCCTGGAGAAAGTCTACAGGTATTAGCCGCCGATGTTGAGCGATTGATGAGCCTAGCTTACGCGGAATGTCCCCTAGATGTTCGAGAAAGTTTAGCAGCCCAGTACTTCGTCGACGCTATCAGGGACGAAGATACACAACATTCTACGAGACTGGTAGATCCGAAAGATTTGCAGGCAGCTCTGGCGTGTAGCATGAAATATGAAGCTGCGAGAACCGTTTCGAAAACACCCAGGTATGTAAGGTCTGTGGATATAGAGGGAAACGCCGCCAAGGAAAAGGATGATAAACTGGATTCTGTACTCAAGGCACTCCAGGAATTATCGGATAGTCTCGCTGTTGGGAAAAGGGGCTCTCCCCGAAGGAATCCGAACGTGACCTGTTGGAGATGTCACAAAAGGGGACACGTGCAAAGAGAATGCGACGTGACTTCTCCCAAACAGGAAAACTAGGTCTTGGGCGTCTTGCGGGGCGGAGGCTGCCTTTTCTGAATAAAGCCCCTGAAGAGAAATTGGAAGTTTCCGCACTTAGCGGAGGAGAAACTGGACTTTATGTTGAAGGAACTATTTGTGGCATCCCTTGTTTGATGCTAGTGGATACGGGTGCGAATGTCACTCTTTTAAAATCGGACTTCGCCATGAAACTGAAGGAACAATTGCTCTACACGTCTCCAAACGTCTCTATTAAGACAGCTACCGGTGAAAAGACAGAGATACAAGGAAAACTGGATGTGTCCATTGAATGTGGATCCAAGAAATTCCGGCACAGGGTCTACGTGGCTAACATCACTGACCCTTGTATCCTTGGACTGGATTTCCTTCAAAAATTTAACTTTACCGTAGACTTAGAGAAGAATGAGATACGGACAGGAGGGGAGGAAATTCCATTGTTTTCAGGAAGCGAGCAGTGTTCGAAATCATATTCTATATTCGCGAAAGAGAAGACGACTATACCAGCGAGATCTGAATTTCTTATCCAAGGGGTTCCTGAAGTCTCTGGACATTGCCGGTATGTCGTAACGAACTTTCCTAGCCAGTTCTCCTTAAAAGGGGTCTTGGTGGCAGCCGCACTCGTGGATTTAAGAAGGGAAGCTATACCTATTCGAGTGTTGAATTTGGACGATAAACCCAAGACTGTAGAAAAAGGGGCCGTTATTGCGATGTGTGAACCAGTGGTGGATATCGTCGCCCGTCCTCAAGGATATTCTAATAGTCATCATTTTCAACTAATGCTGGAGAATCTTGAAGGACTTAGTAAGGAGCAGCAAATAGCAGTGCAAAAATTACTCCAGGAATTCCAAAACTTATTCTCTACCGGTGAAGCTGATGTGTGCCACTGTAATGTGACACAACATAAAATTAATACAGGTGATTATCCACCAATCAAGCAGTATCCAAGGCGTTTGCCTCTTGCAAAGAAAGAGGAAGCTGAACGCCTGATTAAAGAAATCGTGGACGGTGGCATAATAGAGGAATCGTCGGGGCCTTGGGCCTCACCTATCGTTCTTGTTAAAAAGAAGGACGGATCGACACGTTTCTGTGTCGACTATCGGAAACTGAACGATATTACGAGGAAAGACTGCTATCCCCTCCCGCGAATAGATGACACTTTAGATGCTTTGAATGAAAGCCAGTGGTTCTCTACGTTGGACTTAAAGAGCGGGTATTGGCAAGTCGAAATCCGACCTGAAGATAAAGAAAAGACAGCTTTTACCACCGGACAAGGACTCTGGCACTTTAATGTAATGCCTTTCGGTCTTTGCAATGCCCCCGCTACTTTTGAAAGACTAATGGAAACTGTATTACGTGGACTTTCGTCTGAGACCTGCTTAGTATATTGAGATGACATTATTATAGTGGGAAAAACGTTTGAAGAACATTTAAATAATATTCGTAAAGTGTTTCTTAGATTACAAAATGCTAATCTTAAACTAAACCCGAAGAAATGCAAATTTTTACGTAAGGAAGTTACTTATCTTGGTCACGTTATTTCTGCAGACGGAGTTAAGACTGATCCACAAAAAGTTAAAGCGGTTGTCGATTGGCCTCTTCCGGAAACGGTACATGAACTGCGAAGTTTTCTTGGACTGCGCACCTATTATCGCCGTTTTGTAAGAAATTTCTCAACAATAGCGAGACCTATACATAAATTGACTGAAGCCCAAGCAAGTTTTAATTGGACAGAGGAATGCGAGAAATCGTTCATTAGTTTAAAGCAGGCGTTAACGACGTCTCCTATTTTGACATATCCCCGGACTGACAAAGAATTTATCTTGGATACAGATGCCAGTAATGAAGGGATAGGAGCCGTGCTTTCGCAGAGAACAGAAAATGGTGAAGGTGTCATAGCTTACTTCAGCAAGAGCTTGGGTAAGCCGGAGAGGAATTATTGTGTCACTCGTATGGAATTACTGGCTATTGTTAAATCTATTGAGCATTTCCATCACTACCTCTATGGACGGAAATTTCTTCTCCGGACTGATCATGCTTCCTTGAGATGGCTTTTGAATTTTAAAGAACCTGAGGGTCAGATAGCTCGCTGGATCCAAAGGCTGCAGGAGTATGAGTTCGAAATCGAACATCGCAAAGGAACTTCGCACGGAAATGCAGACGCTCTCTCCAGACGACCTTGTAAAGAGGACTGTAAACACTGCGTGAACGCCGAGAAGAAGTACGGGACGGAGACGGGTACTTTCGTGAAGGTTTTGACTGCAACGACTGTGGATCGGTGGGCTTCGAGTGAAGTACAGAGAGCACAGTCAGAAGATTCCAATATCAGGCCAATTTTGGAGAAGAAACTAAATTCCGCGGATCGACCGTCTTGGCAAGAGATCGCGCCAGAGATTCCCGCCACAAAGCGATACTGGGCTCTGGGAATCTTTACATCTTAAAGACGGTGTTTTATATCGGAAATGGGAGAGCGATGACGGAAGATCAAGCCGATGGCAATTAATTCTCCCACGTAGTAGAATTCCAGAGGTTCTGCGGGAGATTCATGATAGCGCAAGTGGAGGGCATTTTGGAGTGATGAAGACGTTAAATAAAACCAAGGAGCGATTTTATTGGGATCGACTTCGAGCCGATGTTGAAAAATGGTGTAGAGAATGCCACGATTGCGGTGCCCGGAAAGGACCTAAAATAAAAACCAAGGGTCGTTTGCAGCGCTATAACGTTGGCGCGCCTTTCGAAAGAGTGGCTTTAGATATCCTAGGACCCCTGCCTACAACATCGAAGGGCAATCGATATGTCTTAGTCCTGATGGATTACTTTACCAAATGGCCAGAAGCGATCGCTATCCCGAATCAGGAAGCTTCAACTGTAGCTGAAGAGCTCGTTCGAAACTGGATCTCTTATTACGGAGTGCCTATGATGTTACATTCGGATCAAGGTACAAATTTTAATTCAGCACTATTTTCGGAATCTGCTAATATTTGGAAATCGCCAAGACTCGAACAACACCGTTACATCCCGAGTCCGATGGCATGGTCGAGAGGCACAATCGAACAATTTTGAATCATCTTTCGATATTTGTTTTGAAGAATCAAACCGACTGGGATACATATTTGCCACTGTTCCTCCTGGCTTACAGAAGTGCGGTTCATGAGACGACCGGATATTCTCCATCGGAGATATTGTTCGGTTGTCCTCTTCGATTACCCAGTGATATTGTTTTTGGACGACCATGTGATACGCCCTCCTCACGGAATGATTACATGAGTAATTTAGAAGCACGATTAGAAAGAGTTCATTCGTTTGCCAGAGAGCGAATAAATTTGGTGAGTGACCGAATGAAGACTCGTTACGACGCCAAAGCAACGAATCACCAATTTAAGGAGGGTGATCAAGTTGGCTGTATAACCCGAAACGAAGGAGAGGTCTGAGTTCTAAGTTACAACAGAACTGGGAAGGACCTTATACAGTTGTCAAGAAATTGAACGATGTTATCTACAGAGTCCAGAAGTCGCCCAATTCAAAACCGAAAGTCAACCACATTAATCGTTTAGCTCCATATGGTGCTACTGATCATGAAGTTGTGTGATTAGACTGCCGGGTCGTCAGTTTTTAAAGAGGGGAGCAGTGTTGCGAAATAATAACTTAATTTGCTCTCGTATTGAATGCGCCGCCGTGAAACTAGTTAATAGCGAAGTCATCAGGTAAATGGTAAACCTGTGGAAGTAACCCTGTAGCCTTGGCGACAAACTTGGCGATCGTCTTGGCCACTTGGCGACGGATTTGGCGACCTTGGCGACAAATGGTGGCTTCTAGAAAATTCATGTCTCGAGACCATATTTCAATTTGATAAGATTGTTCCAGAAATTTCTCGGCAATTCTGATGACGTCATCATCTCTATAAAAGCACTATGATCTCTCTCCGGTGAGTTCAGTTGAGTGATAGACTTTGAAGCGCACGGTTGATTCTGTGAAATGAATAGTGTTATGTTTGCTCGTTATGAATTTTGTTAGCGCATTTTAAAGTTTCTTGTATTATTTTGAGCTATTGAGCTGCGAGCCGTGAATAAAGTGTTATTTTTGTTTACTGTGCTGATTGGACTGTTTCAAAATACACCCACTTGGCGATTTTCGTAACAATATTTATTTTATTTCGTTTAGATTAGATAAGCGTGTCTAAACACTGCCTCCTAGATAAAGAAAGCCTAACCACTGCTACGTCACTAAGCTTTTATGTCATCAGTTGGCCTTCTAAAGGTGACGTCATCACAGATTAAATTTCATAAAGTAAAACTATTCGAAATTTCTGGTGAATTTACTCTCTCATAACACCATTTTAATGAATTGAGATAGAAAAATTAATTTTACAAAAAAGAGCAGTTTTTAACTGTAACAAATTATCTAATGTAATAAGTGAGGAAATCACAGTGAATTGTTTTGTGTCACGAACGTATTTTAATTTTTATCTTTAACTTAAGATACTTTTTAATATTTGTAGCATTCACCATAAATCTGAAATAGTTTTACTTTATGAGAAAGAAAGTGTGGTTACGTCATTACTTGAAGGCCTAATGATGACGTCAAAGCTTTAGCGCTCAGGCTTTCTGTATCTAGGAGGCAGTGGTCTAAAACGAGACTTTGAAGAACGATTGTCAGTACACCTTACTACAGTGGAGGTATAATATGTGTTCCTGCAAACGGTCTATAATTTATGTAAATATCATTTTTCACGAAGTGTGTGGCATAATACACATCAGTAAAACATACGCATTTCAAGGCGATCGACTATTTATAGAAGTTAAAGCATGGACAAACAGACAAATAAACCATGCACATAAAGAAATTTAGGCTTTATTGAAATATTTTAAATGAAACATGTGTCTCATCTCCGCAGGCATATTTGTGCTTCGCAGTAATGAAATATATGACGATGATAATAAGACTTGAAATTTTACCTTCCTACAGATTTTTCACTAGAAGTGTAATCAGCCTTATTCTATTCACTTCAAATAATAGTTCTCCGTATGACAAAATAAATAAATAAATAGATAGATAAAATAAATGAAATAATAAAGTAAGTAAAAATAAATCAATAAATAAAAATAATTTTAAAAAATCCGTTCTCTTGTTTTTCACTTATGTTCGCTAAGGTAAGGATATGGTTTTGAAGGAATGGAAGTTATAATGGTAAATCCGGTTAAGGGTTTATATCGTCATCATTATTGGACGTCGTCATTATTGCTTTGGAGAAATTGCTTTTAAGAAAAGGAATAGCTTTTTAATCTTTTTTATTGTTATCAGTAAGTAATATTTGAAAAAAAGGAACAATTTTGAAATATCGCCCAGTTTTAAAATGTGAGCTAGATATTATTAAGGAATCCAACGCAATTTCTTTTTTTTTCTTGTGTGGGAACAATAATATATGCTTAATGCTCTATAAACAGCCGAAGCGCACTTATTTATAAGTAAGTTTAAAATTTTCTTCATGTGCATCTCTTAATGTAAATTTTAATAAAGGCATTCTCAGATAATGTATTAAAATACGCTGTAATTTATATTACAAGACTTTTTCAAATGAGTTTAATTTTAACTGGAATGTGCGTGTATGCTTTTTTATTGTTAGCATTTCTAACTTTGTTCGATTATGGTTCTATTATGTATCGTTAATGGCGCCCCCTCCCTCACATTTTTCAGCATACATTCAGTTCTTTAATTTTTAACAGTGAACATTTAGTGGAATTTTCTACAAAATAAGATATCAGTAAAGTTTGAATGAGCATATTAAGCGAAAATGTATATATTTTTGAGTAAAAATGAGAATAAATAAGATGATTTTTTTAAAAACATGCATCACTACTTGCTCTTTGGTTTTTCTCGCGCCCCCCTTGAGTGTCGCGCCCCACAAGTTGAGAAACGCTACTGTAAACTATTGCGCTCCTATATTAAGGTAAACAACAATTCAATATCTCACTAGAGATCTTGAGCGAGTTGGTATCTGAAGTACATATGGTACGTCTGTAAAAGGCATTGAAGAAAGTACGTAACAGATTGGAATTCATAATAACGTTAACATGTTTAAACATTTACAAAAGGGTTATGTTAGCGTTCCTGTTATTCATACTGAAGGCACAAGTTCGAGTCAACGTTCCAATTTTTTGGAATTTTTAAAAAGAATCTGCTAAATGTTTTCGCAATTGTAGAACTTTTTGTTTAAAGATGAGTTTTCTTTATTAGTTAAAAGAGCGTTTTTTTTCTAAGTTATTTTTAACAGCAAACTTATTTTATGCTTGTATTAACTAATACATACATGAAAGAAAATCCAGTTGCAACTGCACTATCTTGATTTATTGATCCTTTGATTATTCTTTCACGGCATTACCTAATTAATTTTTTTTTAAAAGTAAGTTTGTAAAGATAACGCGAACAGGAATTTTCTGAGATAGGTTTAGCTTACTAAACATTTTGAGGCGTTATCTTTTTGAAAAATAATAAAATACTTGAAAATATCTACTGAAAAGGTAAATTAGAAACGTGAATATCTAATATTTTTTCAACTTGATTTAGTGTTTTTTAAATTTTTATTTAAATACAAATGTTTGAGCCATGCACGTTGATTAAAAATTCAGGATAAAAAAAGGCGGAGGGGGAGTACGATATTGAAATCATGCTTGTATTAAAACGTCATCTAAGAAAGAAAGGATAAAATTATTGCATAGTGAAAAATTATTTCTTTTAAGATTTGTCGTGAACTTAAAGACTTTTCAAGATACCGATTTCTTCACCTGTAAGTAATAAAAATACTACTATTTGTAGAGGGTGATGAATTTTTAAAATTTTATGTTTTTCCTTCAATATACAAGACATCACCTTCAATATATAATCATTCCTTTTCCATGTATGCGTTGTGGTTGAAGATGGAGAATTTTTTATTATTTTTACAAATTGCAAGATCTAGATTCTTAGCAGTCAACGGAAATATTGCTCCTGCTGTAATTGGTTGTTCAAAAACATTCCAGACAAGTTCAATTAGACATGACTCAGAAGATTTTGTTGGTTGCTCTATAAACTATATTGCTTCCGTTTCAAGTATCTTCAACTCAAGTGGAGACAATGTGCTCAACGCAGTGCGAGGTCTGAATTTTCTTGCACTAAAAAAACTCGCCATTGGCTTTAATGTGCAGCATCATACTTGCATTTCACACTTACATATATTTGGCTAGTAGATACATGTATTAATCGACAATTCCGGTGAATAGGCAGGTCCATAAGTTCACATATTTTTATCTCCTCTTCAGAGACACATCTGATAAGAGCTTCTGAACTGTGATCTTTCTTCTACGAACAGAAAGTTACTTAGCATTTTCATTTTTTTGCCAAACACGAACTCATTGGAGTAAGACATCAGATAGGAGACTGAAGAGGAATTCGTCTTTGACGAGCACTTGACTGCATATTCTAGTCTATATGTCTAGAAAATCTGTACACTTTGAATCGTTCTGTGTCTTTGCACGTAATGTTATTTCATTGTCTGCCTGTCTTGTTTTCATGGATAATGGGAGCTTAGGCATTCTGCTTTTGCAGAATTTTGTACCAACCCCAAATCCAGATAGATCGATAGCGGCAGTATCTGCCCAGAGTGTTAATTTCTACCACAAACTCTCGAGGAGTTCATTTCTACCTCATTCGGGAGTTAATAGATGAATGCACTACCGATAATTAGCGGGGCTTCTTAATTTTGGAGCAAATACCAAGCAGACGACCCCAAGGCTTAGTTTTGCAATCCCCAGAGGATCGTTTTGGATAGGAACTTGGAGGGCATTGCGACCACGACGCATTTTAACGTGCCCCAGTCACAAATATCGAGCACGGCGGTCTTTTGTTTGTCCCAGGATCGAACCCACAACCTTTCGGCTACGAGATAGACAGCTCTTCCAACAGGGCTACTGCGGCCTGTGTCCTTGGGTCAAGTGTATTGCACCGTTGATCTACACATAGATATGCCTTCTAGATGAGGTTTACTCTGAAATTTTAGGCTTAACACTGTCCATACATTTGCGAAATAAAAATATGTCTTTGAAGTTAAGTAGCACTATTTGTTAAGCACTTCAACGGGATTTTCATCACATTTTTCATAGAGATTTTTCATCATTTTATGATCTCTGCTTGCTGTAACTCCGGAGCTACTGCATCTTGGACAACGTCTGACTGCTTGTTGGAACTGATTCCAACTTTTTAAAATGTCATTTTTTGCTCTTTCCGCAGTCCTTTGCATTTGTCAATAAAAATTTCACAACCATATAAAAATCACTGGTTGCTATAATTCCGGTTGGATGGTATATTGGACAACGTTTAAAATTTACTGTTTGTTGGAATTGATTCCAAATTATTGAAATGATATTATTCAGTTCTTCAGCAGTTTTCGTTGAATTTATTCGTGTTTGCTGATCAGATTATTCCTATAATTTGCTATTAGATTGATTTGTAGATTTCATTCCATTTATTTCATTTGATGGTATTAAAGTTTAAAAAAGAGAAAAAAATAAATGCTTGTGAAATTGCGATCTCATTACTAACATCCTATTCTTGGTAACTTGCATAATGAATGGGATATACAATACATTTGTTTCAACTAATGTTTGTAAAGTTCGAACGCTCATGGCGAACTTTTATCTTCTTAAACCTGGATCATCACCTAAAGTTGGCAAAATTTTCAACTGAATTGGGATTCAGAGAGATTTTGCTTTTTTTTTTTCACTAGCCACATTTATGATTCAAAATTTAAACATTATATGTTTAAAGAAACTATCAGAAAAGTACTATGAATAAATGCAGATATTTGTTAGAAATGTTAACGCAACCTTGACTCGCTAAGACATTTTTTTGTCATGTTTTCTGTACAAATTTTCTTCGCAGAGCATATATTTAAAATTAACGTTAAAAAGTTTTTACAAGCCACTTTTTAAAGTAAAGCACTAAAGAGCAGTTGAATACTAAATTTTAACGTAAAAAATAATCAGCTTTTTTATATGCGTCACATTTTTTAAAAGGTAAATTTTAAGTTTTACTACATTTCAGAAGCCAAAGGCACGTAATATTATTTCATTATAGCCAATATAGATAATCATGAAATTAAAAGAACAACAAGAAAAATCTAAATTCTTGATTTCAATTAAAGCCTCAAAAATACTATATCACTGCAAATATGAGGACTGAAAAAGGACATTAAAGAATACAAATTCGTTTTTCGCTTTAATCATTCTGATTTTTTTTTTTTTTTTGAGACCACATCACAGAAACTTCATTTTTCTTATTTCTGCTGAAATTTCCTTAATGCATTTCTGATGTTGCATTTCAGTTTATTGCAGAAATGGTTCTTTGTGTAGTGATCTATCTCTCAGTTGACATGTATGATAAAATTTACGGTTTTAGCGCAGTCCGGCCGAAATGTAAATAATAATTCCGGGAAAAAAATTATTGGTGTTTTCAGCTTAGGAAGTGTGTTTTGTGTAAAGCAGTAAAAGTATGAAGTTGCTGTAGAGGTTTTTATCAGTGGAAATAACGCTTCAGCTGTTTCTTATTTCTTTACTCTGTCAGAATAGCGTTAATACCAGCTGCGATGAGTTTTAAGAGCTGTTATTTGCACAATAAGTACAACAGTCAGTTCAAAATGTTCTGATCAATCATAGTATAGTTTAAATAAAGTAAATGGTGATTGTTTTCCAATTGAAAATATTCCATTAAAAATGGAAGTTATATATATGTATACATGTGTGTGTTTATATATACAATACAGCACATTCATAAAATGATTAATAATTCACTCTAAAAAAATTCGGACGATTACTAAGAAATTTCTAGGAAAGGCTTCCATGAATTTCCTAAGTATTATTGCTAAAGAAAGTGAAGTATATCAAAAGTAGTGTACTTGACTATACTCGACTTTCTTTAATAATAACACTAAGAAAGCACATGGAAGTCTTGTTTCAATCAGATTTCTTATGGCCTTTTTACACGAACAAAATTTCGAGCAATTTGGTTGCCACAACGAGTTGCGGAAAATTCTTTCCTAAAATTTTGCTCGGTTACCTAGGAAACGGTCAACTCCCAACTTTTTCGTTCGGAGGCGAAACTACTGCTGGTTGCTTTAATGACAGCCAATTGTAATGCTTAGTACTTCTATGTCACAGGTTGGCGAAAGACTCAGTGAGATGAGCGAAAAAAAATATCTCTTAAATGGCGATTGGAAATAGATCTGTTTGAAAGCACTCGTAAAATTCCACATTTATGGAAATTCTCTTGATACTAAATATTTTAAAAAGGTGGCTGAGGCGATATGCTACCTATAATTACATGCTCTAGCAATCGTCGAATCTCTGGCGTTTGTAAGCACAGCCGAGTGTTTTCTTTATGGCAACCCTACATACTCATTCACTTGCCGAAACGAGTTTCTGAAAATGGTTGCAGCAACCAAATTGCTCGAAATATTGTTCGTATAATAAGGCTTTTTTGTAATAGACGGGATTTTTTTTTTTAGTGTATAGGCTATTTTCATTATCAGGTAGTCAAATTTATCGAGCCTACACAATCGTGGTCCACTCACAAAATCAAATTTTGTTAAATTTATTTTATCTGTGCATCACAATCAGATTCTGTGAAAACACAATGATATAAAAACAAACATACATATAGGAAGCCCCTTAAAGAGTGCAGTTTAAGACGTTTTAAACTATTCAAGTTCTTTCTCTTGCAATCCTTTTATTTATCTTTTTTAAAAGATTTAATAGCCTTTTAAGAATATTTTGTTTGAACATCTCCCTTCTTAAGTCAATTTTATTTTCCCTAAAATATCTTTTTTTGTCATTTTGTCTGTATTTTCAGCTCGTTTATTCTGCTCCCAGATATTTATACAGAATGTTTTATTCTTCCAGAAATATAAAAGTACCAGAATATTTAACCTCTAATCAGACAAAGATGTTTTTTGCATTATATATGAAGGTATATTCGTACATTTAATTTCGTATAATTTTTGTTGCTGTGCAGCGTTTATCACTTTTATAGACCAACCTAATATTTACTGTACAATATCTATGAAATGTTCCAATTACTTTAATTTTTTAGCGTAGACGTTGTTAGATTTAAATAATCACGCTCTATTAATTAGTTATCTTTTTCTATTGCAACAAAACATGTAACACTACCTAGTGTATAAAAAAGTTTTTCGTCTTTACTTTTGAGTGCTGTTTTTGATTCCGTATATATTTTTTAATTAATAAGGGAGTTTATGTATATCAATTAAATCTTTGTTTGTTTGCTAGATGTTGTATTTATATAATTGTTTTCAGCTCACCTCGGTCAGTAATTTATGGGCAAACACTGTTTTTACTGTACTACGTCTCATTTCAATATATTAAACGTTTATTTGCCTTTCAAGTTTGCTATAGAGTCTGCTTAAGCATATTTTTGTTGTACGTGTCACAATTTTTAATCTCAGATTCACAGTTATTGTTTCCGTAGATAAGCCAATATTTATTCTAGTTAGGGATCTGGTTTAAATCTGGAAAAAGGTTTCTTTATTTTTAGTTAAAACACTTAATACTAGTTCATTATTTTAGTTAAACCACTTAATACTACATTACTCTAGCTAAACCATTTAAACAATTCTAAATATTCGCTTTCAATTAGTCTACTTGATGACTTTAGAGATAAATACGGTGTTTAATGCAAATTACTGTGCGTTATAGTTCATCGCATATTTTTTATTAATATGTATTCGAGTATTTTTTAATTTGATATTCTTAATAATTTTAAGTGCCTAGTCTTCGTTGCTTAAGCTTGTTGACTCTGTTAATAAAACTTTAGTTTTTATTTCACTGTTGGTATAACATTTTATTCAACCGTTGGCCATTTTGTCTGTCCTCTTTCTAAAAATAGCTTTCCTTTCCTTGTTCTCATATAACAAAATTACTTCGATTTTACGGCTTCCTGAACCTACAAAATACGTTTGGAATATCATATTATCCACTGGCGTTAATTATTTCATCTTCTGCAATCTTGGCGCTTCTGGCTTTCAAATTTTTACTGACCTCGACCAACTGATCATTGCGCCAGTTTTGATGTGAAAGGTCATGGGTGTTTTATTATCATATGCATTTATTTGACGACCATTGATGGCACCATGACGTTGACATCATGGGTTTGTTCATTTTACACATTTCTGCTTGTGACTTTGAAATAATAACATGCTAACTTCTCTCACTTGCCCAAAAGCGACCAAATTTGTTAAATCTTAAAATAATAATTCTATTGCTTGGATAAAAATATTTAAAAGTTATCTTATTTATGCTTTAGTTATGGGTTACTTTAAAATTACACTTCAAATGCGATCACTTATTTAAATAATTTTATCTTTAATTTAAAAGACAACTAAAGTCCATATGTGATATTTTTTTACTTTATAATTGTATTAAATAGAAAATTAATTTTTATAGTCTTCTGTTTCTTTATTAATGTATTTAAATCAGCTTCACTCTTTACAACTTCATGTATTTATCTTTGATGATTTACAAAGCAATTTGTATCTACTTAAAATCAATCTTCCAGTTTCCCAACAAATTTTATTACCAATCTTTTGATTTTCGTCATTTATCTAAGAGTAATTTCCCTTTTCCGACAAGTGGGTGGAGATTCGAAAAATAAACAGAACAATATGATCTGATTCAATTCAGGATCTACGGATTGAAACTTTGGCTATTGTGATCAAAACCTTTAGAATAAATATCCTATGAACCATTAACCTTTAATGCTGTGATTAAAATTTTGAAAATATCGAATTTTCATGTTTATTTTACCATTTCGTTCATTTAACGTTACATTGAAATACTACCGATGAAACACTTGACTTGTTCCACACTCTCCTTTATTCATCTGAACCATACATTTCAACTTTAGCTATTGAAGATGGTGGTGGTTTGTGGCATTCGACTGATAAAAATAAATGTTTCACAGATGAATTGTTAGATCCACTATCAGAGCTATGATTCTTAAGAGTATCTTGGAACGGAAGAATGAATAAGGTAGTTATTACCTACGATTTTGATTTTATTCTTTTTCGATTTCAATTTTAATTTTATAGGTTCACAATTATTCTTTGTATATAAATAAAGTAAAAATAAAGAAGATGCTCTCTGCTTATATTATAATAATCTATGCTGCTCTTTAATTAGAACATGTTAATTTCGTAAATAAACAAAACATTCTCTGTTATTTGATTTTCGTCGTTGAATCTTTCTTTCATACTGTTTATCCTCTGAACGTCTTGGGAAGTGGCAAATAATGAGAAGTTGTTTTCACGGTCCAATTTTCATATAGCTTTAAAATGATGAATATGAAAGATATTTTGGCAGGAAGATTTGTAATTAGAAAAAAATAAGCTATTAATGATATTACAAGCTATAAAATTAAACTATATTTCATGATACCTGTGTGTTTTTATTAATATAAATTACATGTACATTGTAGAGAAAACTGGAATTAATTGAACGGAATTTTACGTCACAGCTGCTTGAAGGGTAAAGGATTATCGATAGATCTTTGAAAGTAGTTTCGTTCGATTCAGAGTATCGAATACCCCCATAAACGATATTTTGTTTGTTGAGTGTGCGACGCAGTCTCAAGGTGGTCATAGCGGCCGGTCGCAAGAGCAACTACGTCATATTCGATCGGTACCACAGCTTATCAAAGTACCGATAGGGATCTCATAGAGATACTTACAAATTTTCAAGTGATTTTGACCTGCAAAATTGAAATGAAAATTTATAAATTTCTCCTATACGTAAAAAAAGAAAAAATACAAATAAAGAAGGCCTAAAATGATGTTCACTTTTTGTTCCCCCATCCTTTTTCATTTCTTCCGCTTTTACCAGATTATTAGCGAAAATGTTTACGCAAAAATGTGTCTTTCCTCTTCCTCCTATTTATAAAGTAAGCACTAAAATAGAACATGTGTCACCTAAGATAGAAGAGGACTTCTTAAGCCATAGAAAAACACACATTTTGTTTTAACGAGAGAAATGTTTACTGTAAAGATAAGCTACCTAAGAAAGTTTTTAAAACCATTTTTGCTTCCTGTTACCTGTCTTGTAGTAAATTTTTCGCAAGAAAAATGTTATTTTAAGCGAGAAGATAAATATTTGCGTCTCATCCATTTTTGAGACAAAATATATTATTCTAAGTCGTGTAAACTATCATAAACTCTAATGTTAATTGATACAGCTTCCATAGTATGCAAAAAAAAATATATATATATCTTGTGATTTTACATTTTTTAAGTGTTTAAAAGCACCACAATAAATAGTTTAGCACTGTTTTCCATGTTTAGAAAATTTGTGAACAAATTAGTATTTCTTTAATGAAGTTGTGTAAATTAGCGAAGAATAAGCTGTGTTTAGAACTAATCACTGAAATGATCTTCCTTCTCTTTGATTATCGAATTAACATCATCCAACTTCATACTCTTAGATTGCCATTTAAATGTTTAGGTAGGATGGATATTCACTCTTTTTCTTTTCTATTGAATCATTAGGAATGTACGTAAAGTGGTACCACGTTTGATAAATAATAAATAACCATTTAAATTTTCGTAAAAAAAAAAAAAAACATTTTTAAATGCGCATATATTAAATTTACACAAGGGGACAATGTAAAAAAATCAAATTGTGTATTTATTTAGATTAAAAATTATTTAGAAGGTGTTTACCCACATAATCATCCGATGCATTTTATCATTTATCATATTGTAAGTTTATCATAAGTTTTGTGAACCTCCATCATACACCAGCACGCCAATCCTTTCGGTAATGCAAGCATTCTTTCTTTAATGCTGATGTATATTGTAAAACACTAAAGAAATTGCGCCAGTCTATTCAAAATTCCAGGGGATACGTTATTGCTCAAAAGTGTGATGCTCCTGCATGACAGTGCACATTAACTTACCCAGAGCAAAACACAACAACTTCATCAGAATTTGAAGTGAAAAATTTTGATTATCCACCCTACAGCCCGGATCTGGCTCCCGGTGGCTATCATATTTTCACAAAATTAATGAAAGTTTTCCAGACGAAAAATTTGGGGAAAGACGAAGAGCTGAAGGAAACAGTGCTTACGTTTCTGAATGGGGTGTGGACGGGTGCTAACGATGAAGCAAATGCATAAACTTGTTATGTGATATGATGAGTGGTTAAGCGTATTTGATAACTAAATGGAAAAGTAGCCTTAAATATCCACATGAATAGATCAAATGTTTGTTGCGAAATTTTAAGTGATTACTATTATTGTTAATTAATCAAACGGGTACTACTCACCAAACGCTTCTCGAACAAATACAAATAAATAATTAATTTGGAAAGTGTACAATTTATGTGGTGTTTACAACTTATTTGGAATTATTCACTTATTGCTTGAATTATTACTATAATGTCTTTGGCATATTCTTCTGTGAGCCTTTCACCCTTCAGATTCATATTACTTCAAAATCAACCTTAAGCACAGAACAACGTCTTAGGGTAAGTCCGTGCTTTATTATGCTTCCATTACAAGGCATTTGGTATTCAGATCAAATAAACTGACGATTTCATCACTCTTCAGCTTGAAATTCAAATGACCCGGGATCTAAATATTTAGTACCTAGGTGTATATTAGGTTGGCATGGAGACTTGGAAATGCTACTTAAGAGATATAGTCAGTGCTTATTATCACATAAACTGCGTTATAATAGAGGACAACGATGATGTGAAAAAGAGGGAAAAAGTAAATAGTCACATGAAGTAGTTTTTGTGATTCTCCTTTACGAAATGAGCCGTTTTCTGTGAAAGTGGTATTTATGCTGTACTGGAACTGTAGTAACACTGTAGAGGAAAGTCCATTTTACGCTATATGGAGGTATTTAAGGGTTGCGTTTAAGTAATTTATAATTTTATGAACTACTTAATTTTGTATTGTTTTAAAGGATTTTTTGGGGGAACTGTTTATAAGTAGGAAACTCAAAGCAGACTGCATTAGTTGCTATAATAAACTAACTTTTTTCCAAAATGGACTGACACTAATTTCAAAGAAAAAAAAGCAACATGTGTAAAACAGTCTTTAGGATAATTCCTCTAAATGTAACAAAGGTATCTTCTTAATGTCTCTGTCTGGGTTTAAAACCTCAGCACATGAGCTTCAGATTTACTGCACAGTTAATTGGTGGCGATTGTAAACATGATTGCCTTTAATAAGAAAAAAGTAGCAAAAGTAAGATCAAACACGTATGTCCGATGCATATATTCTACACAACGAAATCTGCTATAAGAGTTTTTAAGGATCTTCTGTTAAGAAATGATTCAAATTTTTCACAGAGAGCATGCACTTAAGTTGGAGATTCTAAGATAGAAAGTTTGTCTCTGATTCGACATCTAAATTTGTCTCTGATTAGAATTGATAGATAATTTGTCTTGACAATTTGACTGTCGCAAGCTTAACTATGTACTTTCACTAAAAAGGCTACCTATAAGACTTATGAAATGTCTTGTTCGGAGATCGTATACAAATTTAAAAAGAGTAACTTTCTGCAAATGACACGGGGGTAATTTTTTCTTATCGGAGTCTTATTTACGACTCATTTTGAACATTATTTCAATTTACACTGTCCACTTGTCTCTAATACATAAATAATTAAAGTCTGTTACCACCTTTTTGGGACACCCTGTAGAGGACAGTGCCACCCTCATCTGCAGTAGCTCATGGCTCATGTTACATCTTCCCCTGGTGATTTTAAAAAATCGGTCCAGTCATTATCGACGACGCAGTTCATGATCGTCGTTTCATGGCACCGCCAGCATTCATAATGTAGAGTAATTTCATTTTCGGGACATAGTCTTTATTTTTGAAGTTATTAGTTTTTCCGTACTGTTGAAATCAATGTTATTGGTCTATGTTTTGGGAAAAAATCGATCATGAATCTACTTTTAATGAAACAGCAAACATAATGTATGCATTTATTTGAATAAAGTAGAGATAATTTTTAAACTTGTATAGAGATTAGTCTTTCATAACAAAATCTCTACTCATATTTTCGCAAACAAATTAGAAAAGAGCTTCATTCATCTAAGTCTTTAAATTTGAACTAATTATTCGATGCAAAAATAGTGTTGCAGAAACCTCTGCTTGTTTCCTGGGATCATCGTTCTAAAGTCCAGTTGGTGAAGACAGTTCTAGGAAAAAAGTCACTTGTCGGGATGGCACACGAACTTTATAGCTTCTAGAACTTCGTAGAATAATCAGCTGTACAAAATTCACAGGCACTAACGGCCAGTAGCTCGTTTAAAACAGTCCACTCAGTACCGAAGCTTTCACAAATGGTGCAATTCTCACATAAAACAAAACACATCCACAGGTAAAAATTCAGTGGAAATATTCGAGGGATAACACTAACAGTCCCTCAAGACTCAGCAATCAAGAATTTACACACTGCACTTAAAAAAAAAAAAAACAGCTTCGAAAAGCAAGCGGAAAAACACCGCTTCTATCACACAGTCAATTCACAGAGCAAAGCGAGCGTACTCACTCTGAGAGATCGATTCATACATTGACATTGTCGGGGGCAGCCGGGTTCTTATATACTTTCCGACGTTCATTCCAGAGAAATCGGAACCTCTCTAACGAGTCCCCAAACAATCACGTTTTGATTGCGTCATAGAAATATAGATGAATCATTAGCCTATTATGTGATTTTAATGAAGAAAAACCAACTTTTAGGCCCCATTGGGGAAAACACGCCAAATGACCAGAATGTCGCCAAGCTTGGCGACTTTTGGCGAAATATACCCAAATTTCGCGCCCAAAAATAAGTCCCCAGAAGTGAAGTTACCGAAGGTTTACGACCAATATTTCCCAAGATTTCTAGAAACCCCACACTAATGAATACGGAAACCGAAACTTTATTATCTCTCGTTCTAGTTGACCAATTTTGATTCAACAAAAGGCAAAATTTAACTATTGGACGCGTAGGATACGAATTTTAAACTATTTTAAACCCCAGAACAGCAGGTGGCCCCGAAAATTCGTAACATTAGACAATTTTTAAAACGTGCATGAAAATAAAATTTTAACCGCATATGTTATAAAACAAAACAAAATGGGAATTTAATGGGAATTTAAAGAATGACAAGTGGAAAAATATAATATTTTTAATATTAAAATTCAATTTTCCTTTTCATCGAGAAAATCGGAAGAAAAATATTACATTTTGTTCAATGATTTAATTATTCAAAATTTATATGAATATTTGTTGATTGCTGCCTTAATTTTCTAAAATGTTTATGGAAAAATTAATAATAATATAATTCGGTTATTTATAAGTGAAGCAAAATTTAAAAGCTATATTAAAAAAAAATTAAACATTAAAAAATATTTAAAAACTTTGAGAAGTAAAATTATTTTTTTACTGAACAGATTCTGAAATAAAACACTGCTTGCAAAAGTTAACTAACCACATTTAATTTTTTTTTATTTATATGATATCATTTAAGATTTTTTTAATTTTTAAATAAAAAACACCCTCGCTGTTGTAAACAAATTATCTTCGTCTAAAATTTCAGCTATATCATTTTCTAAGTAAATATTTTTTTAACAAATAAATCAAATACATCCATTTAAAAGTCAGTAAAAATTTTAAATAAAGGACAAAAATATATGCATGCTTTTAAATTTGTAATTACATTTCTGATATATTTGCTATGATTTTTTTTAATGTTACATACAAAGAATAGTTGAAAGATTTATGTGCTAAAATTCCGTTTAGAAATTTAAGAATGAGAAAATATAAACTATTCAACACACTAATTTATTAAGTGTTCAGCATCTCTCTTTAGCGACGCGCATTTTTTAGCGTTCTTTTTTCATCTAAAAATCAATGCTTTCAGTGGTGTAGCCAGCTTTTTAAAGAATGTAAAATTTATCAGATCAAAAACGACTTTTCTTTTTGTAAAGCCGTCCTTATGTACCACCTTTCATGCTACCGAATTTCATTGTATTGGCTTCCACACTTTTCGTAGGATGCACACATATTTTGCCATGCACCTTTATCAGCGTTTTTAAATATACTAAGACTGTGTAGAAGCCCAAAGTTCCTCATTTTCCTATTCGTTAAGCACTGAAATTAATTTTTCAAATCTTTTCAGGTAAATGAACACCTAAATCATCTCATGTTGTTTGTCGATAGTATGATAGTTACATTGATACTTCCAGACACAAATTATTGTATAGTTACAAAAACGTTATGTGTTGCAAAATAAAATAAAAGGAAGATGTTAATTTTTTATGTCTTAATTTAATAGTTTATGAATTAAATAAAAATTTTCAACATTTTTCGAAACTCATTTCATCAGAATATATTCAAAATTAATTCATATTGCAAAAAATTTTCTTTAATCTGAAAGAAAAATTTAATTTCAGAGCTCGTAATAAAAACTTCTTTAATCGAGTTAGAAGATGTTTATGTCAAATTCACTAACGACGTGAATATAATAGGGCTGACATAATATTATTACAATTAAAAATTATTTTTTCAGTTAATGGGTGTCTTCTTAATTTGTCTTTTAAATTACATTGCATTATTTCTTTAATTAGTTAAATTAAATTACTACGTAACATTTTCTGTTACTCAATTATACAAATAAAAAATAAACGTAATTCAAATAACAAGGGAGAGATCAGGAGAACTCTTCGTGTATTTAATTATTTTCTAGTTAATATACTATAAGGTATTTATTTTATTTTTTTGTTTTTCTCCTATTGAAAAATCTCTCCTAAATATGTATAAAAGTACCACTGAAGGGTCTTTGCACCTTTGCTCTAGGAAAGTGAAAAACATTTTACCTAATTTTTCCTTTCTTTTTTTTTTAACTTTTAACAAGACACTCATGTTTCCTTGATAGTCACTCAAACAATTTTGACTTACTTTTTTCACACTGTTTAAGTATTTAGTTAAAACTTCTAATAGAAATTTACAAATATCAAAGATAATATTTTAATGAATTGCAACACGTACACACCCGCACATTCCATGAATATAGAAGCATCATCTGGACAGTTAGATGCAGATATAAAGTTTTCGTAGGATTCGAAAAATGTAATATTATAATTTTATCAATCTTTCTTGAAACTATTTTCTTTAGGAAATCAAGCTGTACATTAGTACAGTTTATTTAAGCCAAACATTGGTGCAGCAGCCCCTCTTCTGGGCCAAGGCCTGAGCTGCCCAACCGCACCTTCGCTACCATGAGCTCTGTGATTCGGATGAATCGGCCAGGTGGTCAGCTTGACGCGAAGCCCCCAGTGTTTGACCGCAAGCAAGCTTTGTCCTCATTTTATCGACCCACTCAAGATGAAACGCTGAGTCGACCTTGCCCACCCCGGGATTCGAACCCCGGATCTGTGGAATGGCAGCGTGGTGCGCTAAGCATTACACCACTGGGCTTCCGATAGATTGTTTAACTGGTGTAAATTTACCTTTTATGTTTATAAAATGTATGTTATTTTTCTTTTTGGTGTTTATTTAGCAATGAGTCATTATATATTAAATATGGATCTTGATAGCAGTATGTTTCAACATGTAATGGTGTCTAAAATTACAAACACAAAATCTGTAATAACTGAAAAAATACTCTTTATTATAAAAAAATGTTGTACAGATATGTATACAGAAAGTATACAGAACATAACAATACCAAAAAGAGACTTGTCAGTTAATATATATACAGGTTATATCGAATGCGGTCTAATTATGCTGTATTATATCTCTTGAAATGTCCACTTGTGTGACTAACATGTAGTCTAATACAAGGCTCACAACAAGTCGTCATAATAGCAAAAAGTGTGTATATTAGGTGAACATTTCACGAGATATCATACTGTACTCACACACCAAAATTAGACTGTATTTTATATATATAAATATATATTGTATATTAACTAGCAATTGAAATTTTTTATTATTTTGTTTAATAAAATAATGAATAAACGCTTTTCTCTATTAATTCATTTAAATTTTTAACTATACTGTTTTTAGAACTTCAATAAACTGGCTGTTAAATTTGAAATACTTTAAACATCTTCGATCCAGAAGTCCACATATGTTAATCCTTTTGATCCCACGGTTAAAACGATGTTTTTAATTTTTTGTAGTTCTGAATCGACGTACATATGCGTCAATGCTTTAATTTTTAATAAAAGATTTTAACGCACGTGAATGTGTACATCTACATACTGATGTACAGATTTTATTTTCGTTTGCCGTTAAAAAAAGAATATTTGAATATTATTGAAATTTCCTAAGTTGAATTTGCGAATTTTTTTTTCGAAATTTATATAGCTGAAAAGGACTTGCAGGACATCATTTACTTTTAAAAGTGTTTTTATAATCTTCTTTTATAGGTCATAATAGGTGATGCTTTATTATTTGTGATTTTTATCGGGTCTGAAGAGGTAAAGTATAATAATAAAAAAGCATCAAAGCAGAGGTAGGCCTGGAAAAAAAATAATATATCTTAACCAATTTCAGGAATTATCGGCAATTTCTGTGCATGAACCAGTTGAAATCACCACGTTGTATTTAAACTAGTTCACTATATAGTGAGTAACTGGCCACGAAATTTCTTCTCTTTAACATCAAAAATTGACGAAACTTTGGTAACTAATTTAGTTTGAACCAAGCTTAACCGACAAGGTATGTTTATTTTCCGTTTGTTTAACGCGTCAAACTATCAGTACTGATATATCTGTAAAAATTACTATGTAAACATCCGGTGAGATTTTAGAAAAGGCTCCTGTGCAGCTTATTATATTTCGTATATATTTATTATACAGTAATTTCTCAAACGATTTCTATAAAAATTATGAATGGTAATGTAGATCATCCGAGAAAGACTCATATGCATATGAAGTAGCTGGAATCGTAGTTTACTGTACACGAGCAGTCGTTTTTTAGCATTCGGGTGCTATTTCTTTCAAGCACGGGATTTTTGTCTACTTCGTGCGCCGTGGTCACTTTTCGGTTTGCTTCATGTTTTCTGCAGAGTGATTTGATATTGCTAACGGAAACATCGACTATCCCTTCAGATGATTTTCAACCAGGATTTCAATACCAGGATTCACTTTGGTCGAACGGATAAACAGTGGTTTCCAAAACACAAAGCCATCCGGAGTTATGATTTTTATAGAGGAAAACTTTATAAAAATAACTTTATAAAAAGAATATGAAACACTTTACCCGTGCCTACACGAGCCAGATCAATGGTGTTCAAATGGTCATTGCGTATATTCAAGATAAAGTGAGATTTGCAGTTACATACGCTAGTCCTCGAATTTCTTATGAAGATAAATTAGACGCTCTATTCGAAACGTTGAGGATGATTGTGAGACTGTTTTAGTAGGAAATTTTAACATAGAATTAAATTCCGATCAAGGATCCGATTTCATAACTGAAATGGATACTTCAGATTTTCCAATACGCTCTAATCCGCTAGGGGTGAAACAACAATGGATGCAATTTTCAGCAACAAAATTATGCAAACAGAAGTCTATATGAGCACTTACAGTTATCATTTTCCTCTATATTGCAGAATTCATTGAATAGATTAAAAAAAAACCTGAAATTCTTCCAGCCGAGTGCGTAAATAAAATCTGGAAGCATTTCAGATTTTTTTTTTCCCCCACAAACTCTGCTACCTGCTCAAAAATTCTAATCTTGATAAACTCGCCACTTTATTCATGAAAAACTCTAAAATTAGGTTTATTTTGTTGTAATAAATATTTTTTTGTTAGACAGCAGAAGGAGCTGGTGCCTGAGAGGTTAAAGTGTCTGTCCTATTCTCCGCTAATCTAAATTCAGCGGTTAGATAATTATGACTTCATATACGGTCTACTGTTCGATTCCCATTCACCCCTGGTTGTTTATATTTGTCCTATGAACTATAAATTCCCTTTCTTGTTAAAATGTTGCTGGCCACTCTATTCTGCGAGGATTTATCTTGAAACAGCAGACAAGTCTGAAAATAAATGTTTCTACAACAACAACAAATTCATTCAGCTGGAGCTCATTCATTCAGCTCAATTTAATTCATCCGTAGTTCACCAGCTGGGTACAATAGCGTTGCATAGAGTTTTCAAACAGTGCGTGCAGCGGTGTTGTTACCTTCTTCCTTTTTCTCCATTGTTTGCCAACTGGATTGTGATCTATTGTACACTATTGTGCAGCTTTAGAACTCCACTAAGTGCTAGGTTCTGAATTTGTTTTCTTGCAAGCCATTTATATTTCCACCAGAAGAGTTCTATTGAATGTTTTGATAATAAAATACTGTTTGTGATCTGTGCGCAGTAAAAATTTCTGCGCATTTGTGGAAATATACAGTATTATTTTCATGTTGTGTGTTTCATATTGAAACAGTTCACACTTTCGATAAATTAATTGAAATTCATTTCGATAAATTCATCATAAGTAGCAGTATAATAATATTAAACATTCCCCTCTCACAAATTATTTGCAAAATTTGAAATAAAACTGAAAGAAAGGCTGTCCAAAAATTTCTATTCCTTCATCTAAGAACTTTCCGACTCTTTTATACATGATTCACATCTTTCTTCGTTGTTCCAACATGAAAACTTTGTGGAAGAGAATTTTATCTCGCTTTCTTCATTTATAATGCATTATACATGCAGGTCTTTTTCGCATGAATTTGATCGTGAGCCTTCAAAGCGCAACATCTGGGACAGCCTGACGCAAAAGTATGGATAAGATTTTATTGCCTCTGTACTGTGCCAGAATTTTATTTCTTTCTAGAGGGTCTTCAGTGTGCTTGTGATGTACATCAGTGCTCCCCGACTTTTGCATACTTTTATTTCTGTTCTCCTTTTTATTCCTTCTCCCTTCATTTCTATCTTAAATCATTATCCAGCACCACACAGCATGTATATCCAATCACTTACTCTATTGTTATCCTACATGCTATTATTATGCCTTCATGTACTGGATAATGATATATAGATAAAAAGTTTTGAAGTATTTTTTAACTTACTTTTTTACAAGAAATGGGTTTTATTGTCCCAAAACTACAACAACAATAACAAAATAAATTTTGGTTCAGTATTTTTTACTAAAAAAATAATTAAATTTTGACAAACAAACATTTTGTGGAGTGATTAGTAACCAATGTTTGTAAACAATGTTTCTCGCCCTACATTTCTATGCAATTCTGAATCCTTTTCATGTACATACCTCCCTTAAATTCGCCAGTTCATTTTGGGGGTAACCCTGTATACATGCGTCATTTTTAAATACTTTTTATGGATGCATCTCATTTCAAATGTAACCAAATTAAAATTAAGTGTAAACATCATTAAACTGACTTGCTACTGATTCAATGTATTTCACTTTTGAGGCAGAAATTTTGCATTTAGAAGAAGAAACTAAAAACATTTATTGCAAACTTTAGTCACTGTTCAGGTGATCATTAAAATTAGATTCCAGAATTATATTTATTTTTTGTTTTTATTTTTTACACTCTTATGGAAAGATCGGAAAAGCTCATACTCAAAATTAACAAGCACGCCATTGTTGAAAATAAACTTTTTACGAATATTACTTTTATTGCTACTCTGAACTAGAACATTAACTTTATTGGACAATTCGTGATCCAGCACCACATTTAATATTCATGAGCAAACAAACCATTTCAGCTATTTCCAAATGCAAAACTCGTGATTCTTGTACCTGAATGTAATCCATACCTCGACATCTGAAGCAACTTCAATTCTGCCATGATTCCAAAAGGTATTAAGTGGGATTTGGATACAAGTTATAAATGAGGCAATGAAAAAAATATTAGAGCGGTGTGAATATTTTTGAAAGGTATAAAGAGTTCTTCTTTTTGCTGCATTTGTGATTCGGACATGAGCCACTAATATCATTTCTTTAAAAATCGAGTGTTTTAAGCATTATATAAAAAAGTTATTCATTCATCTTATAGAAATATTGCTTAAACTGTAAATAAACTCTGCGTATGGACGCTTAGATATTGATTTATAATGCACGCATTGAAATCCCCCGAAGAATTTCTTTTGTTTAAAATTCTGAAATCCTAAAGAACAAACCTTAGCACTTATAAATGCCATTCACAAATGTTTGTAGGAACAAAAGGAATGAAAAATTAATGGCTTTATGTGACACATTAACTATGATTCAGATTATCTTAAAAGCATTAATATTTGATGCTTTGAGTTCATGCACATTCCAAAAGAAGAAAAAATATTTTCCTGCTTACATATTTATATATTTTATATATTATATATTTATATATATTATAAAAATAAATAAAAATAATTAATTTAAAAAAGAGTTTTTATGTTTTTCTTTCTGTACTTTTTCAGTCCTGTTTCTATTGTTCTTGCATGCTTCTATTTTGTGCAATTTTATTTTTTTCTAGATTTTATCTTAATTTTTATTCTAAAAGAGAAGAGTGGAGAGGGTAGATTAAAAATCTACCCTCTCCATCTTCCCTTATTATCCTTAGTTTATTGCTGTATTTCTTCCCCCACTCGACAACTAGCTCTTCTAGCAGATGTTTTCTGCTTACTTTATCAGTCCCCTATACCAGTATGTGCATGTACACTGCAAAAAATAATCTTAAAAATACAGAACTATTCTGTCATTTTTCCAACAAAAAAAAAATGTTAACAGAATTTAACCATGCTTTCCACGTAAACTTGCTATATTTTATGTTATAAAACGACTTTTGGAATAACTTTGTATTTTAACGACGTTTATCTGTGGCAGCCGGTCCGGTGCGGGTGCGGCGAATGGGCGAACCAAACACAAACAACCATTTACGACGTTACGCTTGAGGATCCGTAAAGAATTGCAGGTGATTTTAAACGTAATGTTTTTTAATTTTTACTTATATTTTCTGAAATCTTTCTGCTAAGAAATATTACTTTTTCAAAAAAACTCATGCTTTAAAACACAACGACGTGTATTTTAAAGCCGTTAAGCCTAATGTTTACACGTAACCTATTTCTCTTATAAAACAATTAGTAAAGCCTGGATAAATTTAATTTTCTCGGTTTCTAATCATTACTCTCATTTTATTGAAGTATTGTACAGAAACAGTTAAATAGATATTAGACTTATGAAGTTTAAGAACGGTACTGTTCAACAAAACCACTGTCGTTGCGTTGGTTTTTGTGAAATGCATTGTTTACGTTTTTTTCCGTATCGGTGTATGGGGAATTATGATTGCAAAGTTAAAATAATTTGTGATTATATTCAATTCCTGCTACTCTAGTCATATTTTTTATATATACCTGTAAAAAACAAACAGAAAAACACTAATTTTCAATTTTAAAATTAAAGTAATGATACGATTTGAGATTCATACGCCACCGGGATTAAAAATTAGCTCATAAATTGCCAGAGAAATCTCATGGCAAGTTTAGTTTTTCTTTAAAAACCTGAAAAATAGAGCTTTAAGTTGGAATATTTTACATTTTCCTACTTATATTTTCTGTTTTCTAGCATTCATCACTGAATAATAATAACAATAAAAAGCTTTAACGAGTTTTGCTTTTATTATAAGCTTAGTACTTTTATTTAAGACAAATATTCCATTGTTGGGATAAATTCCGTAAGCGGGGGCAGTGTAGAGCTAAGTGTTTTGGTTATGTTCAATTTGTTTTATATTGCATTTGAAATATGTTTAGAAATGTTTTAAGAAGGTCCTTAGATAAGTGTATTGTAGTTTTGGTTTTATATTTTCTTATATATAGACGTTGAAGACAAAAATAATGTTGCCAATTAAACCTGCCTCCGCTTATGGAATTATTCCCCCATTGTTTATGCTTAATATTGCTCGGTTTTACTCGTATTAATACTGTTTAGTAAATGGAGTTGTTTACCATTAACTTTGTGTACAGACAATCAGTATAACCTTGTTTTACTAACAAAAGTTGTCCCCAATTTCATAGGTGCACTATGAAAAGTTCTACAGACCTTTTACAAGTCAGGGGTTGATCCAGGAATTTTTTTCCAGTAAAATACATTTTGTTAAAATAATTGATAAAACAGGTTAAGTGACAGTGAAGTGCTGTTATAATTTATTGCATTTTTATAAAGGGCCATGTTAATCGTTTGCAATTTTGTGATGAGGCTGCAATACAAACCCAATTATCGTATGCATTGAACCCTGCAATTGGTGTATTGATATCAAGAGATGTATTACCTATGTAATTAAATTTGAAATTTTGAAAAAAAAAACCATTTAAGTTTTTCAGTTGGGATTTTTTGGGTTGAACAAAATCCTGTCAATCGATAAAGTGTATTTGGTACTTACGTATTACCCCGCGGTCTGCCAAGACGAGCAATTTTTTTCACCAAGAGAAATGCCGGGTATGAAATTATCAATGGTTTTGAATACGATTGGCAACTCATTTGACGGAAAAATAGTTTGGCAGGATAATACGTTAGTACTGTGTTTTTTTAAAAACTCATTTCACCCTTGAAATAATTTTTGACTTTTTATATGCAGAATTTAATATGGAACTGTGTTTGATTTAATGAATTAACATTATTTATGCTAGAAGCATTGCTGCCAACATGTAAGGTTTAATGTAAGAAATTGATTACATTGTAAGATTATTATAAATCTAATTGGCATTATTGTAAGATTTTTAGAAAGAAGTGTTTTTATTCAACAAAATTTTTAAAAACATAATTTTTTAAACTTTGGTACCTCAGTCACTAATGTTCAGCTAAATTATCCTTGTAAATTTATTAAATTGAAAACCGTATGAGATAAAGATATGATTGATTTTTTGCTTATACAGCAGAAACTCCATTTTCTCTCTAACTCTTAGATACCACCATTTATTAATAGCTTAAATGTTGTAAAATGTGTAAATTTAACTAATGTTTTTTATAAATGTATGCTTTTGATACACAGAAATCTAAGTAATAATAAGAATGAAACTGTGTTTGTGGGTTTAGACCATATACAAATCCACAAAAACGGATCAATCAGCCTGAAATTTTGCACAGATGTGCAAAATACTATAGAGTAAATGATAGTCCACCCGTTCCCAGAGTTTTGAGATTTTTTTTATGATTTCCATATAGAAAGCTTTCCGTAATTGTAACCCCCATTCCCATAGTGAAAAATGTGTGAAATGAGCATCGTGGTTGTCATGTGTTGCAATTTTGTCGAATAAAATGTTTTCAATTCTTAAATAAGTAAAAATAAAAGAATAATAATGATTTTTTTGTTAGTTTATTTTTGTAAAGTTATTTTTTTAATTATAATATCATGTGCATGGGAAATCTGAGCAGGAATGACATGTTTTGTATGCAAAATAATAAGGATTGAAGATTTCCGAGGCTATTATGTAAAATTTGTTAGTTTGGCAAAAGATAAAATGGATGATATGCCGATTTTAAGAAAGTAAGTTCTAGTGGTTTGCACAATTTTAGGCTTGGCGCAATGTACTGAGAGCTTAAGGAAATAGCATTTTTGAAAATAAGTGTATAGGTTTTAGTAGAATACAGCGTTAAATTTTAATTATCTGATCAGAAATAATGCAGTTATTAAGGGATTTCAAGCGATCTATCTTCAGAATTCTCACCAAATTCAGTAAATTGATTTAAGTTGGGGGAATTCCGCCAAATTTCAGACAATTGAAATCTTTGCATTTAGTACATCAGAGTTAATGATAAAACTCGTTATAGTTTATAATTTTTAAAATGCTGCTACTTTTCAAATGAATGCCTGCTTTACTTTATGGTGATCGAACCATATAAGGGACAGATATATCTCATTTTGATTGCTGTTAAGTCAATGCTTCGAATGATTCCCTGAAAAAAATCTTGCAAAATGGTGTATGTTGGCACTTTGGCGAGCCTTAGATTTGAAATTGGATATTATTTGAGACTGATATATATAACACTGGTTGCATGTCCCCACTTGCTAGCGGGGTGTATCATATATATTTTCCTCTCACATTTGAACACTCTCATAAATAATAACAATCTGTCTTATGACAAATTTAGGTATGTTGATCATTTATGACTTTCTTTTACAGATGTTGATATAAATTTGTATTTCCATTAATCAGCTTATAAAAATCATAACTGATTTTCATACTATGAAAAAAGATTTCTAAATAACTTGCTTTGATTTTTATTTAATAAAATTGATATTTATAATTAACTGTATTGTAAGGATAAACATTTAATCTTTAGTTGATTTTTATTGTGTAAGATTTTCAATAACGGAATGTTGGTAAGTATGTAGGAGGAAGAAACAAATAATTTTGATTGTTGTAATGCTTTAGACACTTAATAATTATTTTTTTCTTGTGATTACCTGGAAATTCTTGAAAAATCATCCTAAGGAATTCTTTTCTTTTAAGAAACAAATATAATCCCAGAAATTGTTATTAATACCAAAATAACAGCCCCAAGTGTAAAAAACTGATCGTTTATGATATCACTGCTTGATTTGCTCTTGTACAATACCTTTAAATTTTTTGTGGCCTACTGTCTGCAAGTGATTTTTTATACCTGTGTTTTAACATGCATAGGGGGAAGTGTCCTGCGATTTGATGGCTCAATCAGATAAAGCTTCTTTCTAGTAATGCAACGTCAACTGTAATTGACACAGGACATCTCTACACTGGTGAATTTGGTAGGCCGAATACTGAACAGATATTTGGCTATATTCAGCTAAATAATTTCAGAACGAAGAGAAAAAAGGTATTTTTAACAGATTTTTAAATGTATTTACAAATAATATTGCTTAGTTATACTTTAATATGTTAATTTCATATTATAAAATATCCTAAGTCATTGAATTTTAAGATGAGTGAAAAATAATCTATTTAATAATATTACAGAAATGCAGACTTTTCTACTGGGTAACACTACTTGACATGGTTTTCTACTTTTCTTTATCAGGTGGGGTGGGGATAGGAGGATTTTTTTCTGATCCTCAATTAGAAACATAATTTCGAAAAACTGCTAAATATGTTTTGTAAAACTCAAAGCATGATGCGATTAAGCATAGTTACCAGATTAATTACATTTATCATAGCATATTTATTAAAATATAAGTATGCTGCTATTAGTGTTTAACTTTGTAAAAGGTAATTTTTCATGACCAAGATTTTTTAGTTTTACATATAATATACTGTTGTGTGTTTTACCTATGAATAATATAAAATGAATTTTAATTAATCTTTATTTAGTATTTAATTACAAATTTGAAAAGTTATATTTTATTTACAATTAAAATGACAATTAAGGAGAGTATTGATTATGTGTGCATTTTATGCTGAAAGCTTTATATTAGCTTATACATAGTATGATCCAAAAATTCCGGGATTGTGGTTATTCCTGATGATGTGGCGAAAGCAAGTACCTAAAGTTAAATTGCTTGGAAAGGATTCTCCCAACCTACCCCTACCTGACTGAGTTGATTTATCCCATGTCATGCGGACGAACAGCACTCACAGCTGTTACCTTCCGAAGTCAGTTGTCTTAGCTTGGTGACATAAGAAAATTGGCTTTTCTTGAGCAGTGCTGTATCATTAAATTCTGTCAACAGTTAGGTAAGACACCAATAGAGACTTTGGAAATGCTAAGAAATGTGTATGATGAATCTACCATAACGAGATCCAAGGTTTATGAATGGCATCTGCATTTTAAAGAGGGCCGAGAATCGTTGGACAATGTTGGCCGACTTTCGACTTCATGGAATACAGAAAATGTTTCATTGGTGTCTTGAATGTGTTTGAAAAGATCGTCGTCAAACACTTGTAGAAATCGCAGAGTCTAGACACTTATATACAAGTTGCCAGTGCATTCCAATGGAAGATCTCAACATACACCAAGTGTCCCAGCACATTGTCCCTCGATTGTTGATTACTGAACAAAAAGAATAACTAATGACAATATTGGGTGATTTAATTGACAAAGTCTATAAGTACCCAGGTTATTCCCATTCCTCAATTCACCCGACTAGCCCTATGTGATTTTTACCTGTTCCCATTAATTAAAAAAAAATAATACAGGGATGCCGTTTTGTTTCATCAGAAGAGATGAAACGCCTTTGTGTCATCTGAAGAGATGAAAGCAGCTTTGCAAAAAACCTTATGGGAGGTTGGGGAAAATGGCTTCCAGAAATTATACGAACGTTAGCAGAAGTGTATCGTTGCCCAAGGTGACTACTTTGAAGGTGGATGTAGTACTTCGGTGATGTGAACTATTCAGGGTAAAGAATTTTACACGTTGTCCCCAAACTTTTGGATCATACCTCATATTAAGCTTTTGGTAATTTCGTATGCAGAGATCTTGCTGAAGTGCTATAGCATATATTGTAAACTTTTTTTTTTTCTTCTGAATCGCTGGGTTCCAGAACCGCCTTTTTTAAATCCTTAATCATACTTGTGAACCCCTCTTTATGCCTATGTTAGACTTGTAAATGCTTTCATTATTTTGTTACATTATCTAAAAAGGAAAAATGTCAGCGAAAGACTCCGTAAGTCCCTAGAACTTATACACAGAGAATGCTGTGGCTTTTTTAATTTATATGTACAGTCAACTCCGGATATAGAGAACTTTCAGCTATAGTGAACACATTTCCTTAGTCCTGACTCACATACATTAGAAATGCACATAGCATTTTTCAGTTTTAATGAACCACGACTTCCGTTATAGTGAACTTAAAAATTTTTGGACAGTAGGGGTAATGTTGTTCTATTCCCATGAAGAGTGTCTCTTTAGTGTTCAAGTAGAGAGAAAGATTATCAAGCTCCTGTTCCGAAATACAGTGATCCTCACTTATTCCAGTTACATCGAAACGGATTGAAACTGGCTGGAATATCTGAAATAAACAGCGGGACCAAAGTAAAAGTAAGAGACACAAAGTATGAAATATTGAAGATAAAAAAATTTGTGAATTAAATCAAAATATATAAACTATATTATTCAATAGTTTGACATATGAACATATTTATTTAAGAATAAAGAAAAAAAAATAACTATTACAACTTCTTGGGGTTTGAAATCTGAGATTAAAGGCTGTTTTAAGGGTATATTGTATTTTAGCGCAAACTGAATTTAACTTAGTGGTGAAAAGAGGTAACCATTTACGTTGTTCTCCTCAAATGCTCTACATAAAATGTCTGTAGTGTTCAGCGAATCTACTCATGTGGTTCAGGTGCACACCATTGTCATCATCATCGGGTGCCTGATTCATTCAGGGTGTCAGATTGATCATTATTTTTATTAAAATTCTATTAAGTGTATTAACAATTGTTTTGATTGAATTATTGTAACACCTCCACACAAATATGAGTCATCTTTGACTGGCTGACCCTAAAAGCTAATTGCGTCGAAATTTTACCTAATCTCCAGATTACTTAACTGGATAAAGCAGCACTCACTACCGAGGTAAACGGTGGACAGTGCTGTTTGGCCATTTTGTTCTGTTCATAACAATTTTGACCAGAATAAGCGGCTCACAGGATAAACCACTAACCTAAATAAGTGGTGACCACTGTACAGGTGAATTGCCAGTGTCTAGACTAAGTTGATTATATTAAACAAGGGGGGGGGGGTCATAACTTTTTCAATGCTGCAATCCATCCTATCCTTTAAAAGCATTCATTAACAAAAGTGAACTAAAAGTTGAAATTTCGTCTTGACTAAAGACGATTTCATTTTCCATCCTCAATGAATATATGTTAAAAGCGACAGCTCCTTTTTCCAACTGAATAGAATACACATTATTTCCATAAATGCGATTAATTGTGTTTATTTTACTTAACTAGTTCTAGACTTGTAAATGCAATCCATTATGTTTGATTTACTTAATAAACATTCAGTACTTGTATAAAATTCTATTTTCTAGTTAAGTATTGTTTTATTGTTATTGGACATCAGAACTTTGGATATAGTGAACGAACTATAGAACAAGTGAGATAACGGCTCTTCGCCTTAAATCTCCAAAATCTCGCCCTCCCTGCAGGGGTGACTTCAAATCAAATCAAATTAGTGAACAAAATTTGCTGCTCCCCAGAGGCTCACTATAACCAAAGACATAATCATACGGTCAGGAACCTATAGTGTCATAGAGTATAAAAATGAAATTTTTTTTTTTTATTTAGGAGTTTGCTGAGCAGGACAGTTCCAATGTCTGTGTGTTACCCATAAGTTTTCACACATGTTACAAATTTTATAAAATTAATAATTAAATATAAAATGTTGCAGATAATTATATTTATTGTGTATATGTTCATTTTATAAAAGGATGTAAAGCAAGATAATATTGATACTTGATTTTTCAATGCTGAGTTATGAAAAAGGAGTTAAAGAAAAGCAGTTTACAGATGTCGCACACATAACGGTGGAATCGTCCAGCAAATTTATCAAATATATTTTTAAATGTATCTGATTTTACTTTTTCTTTTTTTCAGGAAATGTATCAATTTACTTGCAGAGAGAAGTCCTGTGTATCTGTATTGCCTTACTTATGAATGTTTAGAAAAGATAATTTGTAATGTATATACTACTTTTCTAAAATAAAATACTTTATGGCATATATAATTTGTTGAAAACTTTTACTAAGAAAATTTTTTTTCATCTTTTTGAGCATGTATCTGTGTGTGTATGAGTGAACACGATAGCTCCTAAATGGTGCATTCGATTGAGCTCAAATTTGGTATGCATATTATAGACCATCGCCATGCAAACGTTATTGATTTTGTATTTATGACTTAAAATTTTTTACAGCGCTACAAAAAAAATTTATGGCCTATGGATAGAAATTCTTCATTTCTATCTATAGGCCTAAGTGTGTTAGTGTCTGAAGTGTGCTGGTGTCTAAGTGTGCTAGTGTCTGAATGATGCATTCAATTGAGTGCTAATTGGTTATGTATGTTATAGGTTTCGATCACATGACCTGCATAGATTTTGATGTGCATAGAGCTGATAATTTGTTCATGGATTTTTTCAGATGAGTAAAAATACTCCTTAACCTTTTTAGAAGTATTTTCTGTTCCAAACAAGTAATTAAAACAACGAACATGCTAAATTTTCAAATACATAATTAAATAGCATTTGACACATAAATAATAACTGATTTTATATCTAGGTACATAAATGTCAGTTCAACAAAAACTAGTACAAAAATTGATTTTTTAAATTTAAAATCAGCAAATCATAATTATTTATCAAAATATACCTACTTTTATATGGAAAAACAATGCGTAAAAACACACATTCCGAAATTTCTAAGGTGTGAAATATTCACATCTAGAGGTGTTGTTGCGATCACTGTTCACGGGGTTGAAAAAAAAAAAATTCTCATACATAACGGCCTACAGATGCAAATCATTTATAGTGCGCTAGTGCCTAAATGGTGCATTTTAATAAAAGTTCATAGGTCACAGTCACACAACCTGTATAGATTTTGATGTGGGTAGAGCACAGATGTTTTGTACAGTGCTACGAAATATTCTTATACATTATGGCACAAATTCTTGAAAGTGTAGTAGCATCTAAAGAGTGCTCAATTAGGTACGCATATTATTGGTCACTGTCTTGCACACTGTATAGATTTTAGTATGCGGAGAGTTTGCAGTTTTATTTTTTATTTTTATAGGGCTACAAAAAATTATTCTTATACATTGCGGCCTATACACTCAAATTATTTGAAGTACACTAGTGTCTGAATACTACATTTGATTGAGCTGATTAAATTTATTTAAATGCTTGGTAAGGATCAAGAGTTCGCAAAGTCAGTGGAGTTATTCCAGTTTTTTTCTTAAGTATAAAATGAACTGCTGAAAGTAAGCTAATAATATTTTTTCACCCTCTCTGAAAACTGTCTCGAACAAATAAAAGGTTCTATAAAGAACCTTTTATTTTGTTTGAGATTCATAGAGAGGGAAAAGAAATCCAATGTACAATTTTAGTATGACAAATTTCAGGGAACCAAGATCAGATTTGTAATTTATTAAGATTTTTTTTTTTAATGACTTTATGATAGTAAAAATTACTTTTTCATATTTTAAGATTTTCTTTTGCAAAAAAAGCAGTCATAAGTTAAACACTTATTTTAAAAATCATTAAAATTAATAAAATTCAATTTATTAATAGGAATATTGCATATTAATTCGCAAACCTTTGTGAAATAAAAAGAGGGGTTACTGAATATTTTCCCCGAAATATACTGAAATGTTACACATCTATTCACCTTTTATCTGGAAACCTTTGCAAAAAAAAAAAAATTGGAAAATATTTAAATATTTTTCCAAAATATGCAGAAACATTTATAAATACTGTATCCGCCTAGTGCAGAAACGTTCCTGCAATTTTAAAATACAAGAGCTGCTCCATATTTTAAGGTAACACTTCCGATTCTTTTTTTTTTTTACAGTGTAGCTAATAATTTTAGTTAACTAATTTTGTAACTTTTAAGTCTAAATGGTTTGGATTTTTCCGAGAATACCAGGCGTCACTACCTATGCTAGTAGTAAAGTGTATGTGTGGTTCCAGATAATTTTGAAAACTCTGTTGCTACACATTTGGAAAAAAAAAAATGCAAAATAGCTACAATAGCATTCAAAATCGGATTTTTTAATGCACCATTTAATGCTCTATTTGTTTTATATTTATGCATTTTCATTTATTTTCAAGAGTTTTTCTAGAAGTGACTTTCATTTAATGGTTCAATTTAACAACTTATGGCAACAATGCATTCTTGTAACTGTAGTGTTTAAAATAGAATCTGAAATGAGTTATTTTTAATTTAAGAGAACAAGATTAAAAGTATTGAGTGTAGTTTTCATTAATACAGCAAAACTTGGATAACTCGAGCATGATCAATTCAAAATTTCAACTTTGAATTATTCAAGTTTGACAATATAAATAAGAATTATTATTATTATTATTTTTGAAAGAAGATCGCTTTTGTGTCGCTTTCTAAAATGTGTAGTTTAAAAATGAACCCTAGCAGAGCAGAGAAAATGCTCTCTGATGTTGGATAATTTCTCATTTGTTTTTCACTATTTTGATACCTATGCTTAAATTTTTATCCCGCAATTTAGTGCCAACTATTTATAAAACAATTATTTAGTTGCCAGATTCTAACCAAAGAAAAAAAAAAGTAAATAAATAAAATAAGCGTGAACTAAAGGAAAATAAAAAGTGAAATTTTCAGCATTTGTTTTCTCCCCCCATATTTTTCTTTTGATCTGCTGCTGAGTTCAACAATGTTTCATTATACTGGAAATCGAATACTTTGTGTATTTCTAAAATGATAGGAAAAGTGTAAAATTCCCTCATTTTCTTTCTCCTTTTTATCTAAGGAGACAGACTGCAGGTTGTCAAGCTCTGCTATAGATAATTTTTTGCTTTAGAGCTCTAATGGCAGGTTTATAAATGATATGTAAAAATTTTCATTACAAATACACTCATCCTCCTATCTTTTCATGGGAAAAGAATGCTTATTTCTCTTGAAGTAAGTGGGGCACATGATGCGGGTGCTGTGCTAAAGGAGGTGCCAAGATCAATTATCGCTCCTTGGGAGGGGAACCCTAATTAAGGTTTGCCCCAGGTGTCGTATACATTAGTTGCGGCTCCGGTAAGTACTCGTGTTCTTGAAATAGCTCTCAATTATTACTCACACAGAATGTTTAATTCACACCTTTAATATTTTAATTTACTGTTGAACTGAAGAGTTATTTGTGTCTATTAAGATTATTTTAAAGTATGAGTATACTTATATCTCTAGGTACAGATTTTGAACACAAAAAGTTCAGATTCAGTGATTAAAAAAAGAAAAATCAATTTTTATTCTTGTCAGAAATATTTCTAATTTTGTTTATCAGTAGTTTAATATACACAAAAAGTTAAGTAAATGAACTAAGCACTTTTACATGTCATCATAAGGCCACCAACAGTTATGCTGGTAACGTTACTTTTACAGAAAGATTTTACATTCTGGGAACATTTTTCTGCCAGTTTTTCTCTTAATTTACAGAAATAGTATTTTTAGTTATTTCTTATATTACTATTATATTTCTCCAAATGTTTAAATGTTTTTATACATATATTTAAAAATTTTAATACATTTACAAAAATATAATAGTAATAATAAAATAAATAATACCAGACTACTTACTGGTATTATATTTATTTTATGTATTACTATTATATTTTTGTAAATTTATTAATTTTATTTAAGCATCTGTATAAAAAAATTTAAATATTTGATGAAATATGATAGTAATATATGAAATAACTAAAAATACTATTTCTGTAAATTAACAGAAAAACTGCAGCAAAATGTTGCCAGAATGTAACATCTTTCTGTGTACAGAAAGTTTCTGTATACAGAAGAATTACTGGCAGCAAAAAGTTGCCAGAAAATTTCTGTATACAGGAATTTTCTGTATACAGAAGAATTACTGGCAGCAAAAAGTTGCCAGAAAATTTCTGTATACAGAAATTTTCTGTCGACAGTAATAAATGTTATTCAACAGAATGATTCTGTAACCCTTACAGATAGTTTCTGTATACAGAAATCAACTGTAAAACGCTGCTTGGAAACGACTTTTATATGTATATGGAAAATTTCTGTAGGGAACAGAATTTTTCTGTCATATAACATACAGCTCCTGGCAACAGAAAATTTCTGCCTACAGAATATTTCTGGCAACTTTTTGCTGCCAGACTTTTTCTGTTGATTTACAGGAATATTTTTTGCAGTGTAATTCTGCTGTTGCTGAAGAAGATCGAAATTTTTTCGACCGAAACACGTGTACAACTTGATAAGTACCTTTTATGTGTGTTGTTTCATAAAGTTTAAATTATTTTATTTTAACTTACACATTTTTCAATGAAATTGTGTATGCTCATTTGGGCATTATTACATTAAAACCGTGACAAAAAAAAAAAGAAAAAATATTTTTCTTAAGAACTGTTTACGTCTTAAGTCAAAAAATAGAAGAAAATAAGAACGTTGGATAGAAACTTATGCAAGAGTTGCTACCTATTAATAATTTTTTTTCCCCTGACGTTTCCGCATGGAATAATGTAGTTCTTGCTAATAGTTTTCCCATGGAAAACAGAAAAATGTAATATCCTGTTTTTTTTCTTTATTATGTTCGTGTAGCTAAAGCGTTTCTTTAACGATATTTTGTTTGAAAGAAATGGGATTTAAAAGAAAATTCTAGTTATTATAAAATAAGTTCCATCCTGCATCATCATCTATAAAAATGACATTTATTTTTCTCAATTTCAAATTTTTTATCAAAAATTCTAAACTACTGTTACTCTAAATCCATTTATGAATCAAATGAGACTCTTTTTTTGGCAATAAAATTTTATTATTTGTAACATACTCACTATCTAAAGATAGTATTCGAGTGCAAGCAAAATTTCCTATTTTGACTGTAAGAGTAATTTATTAGTTTTTCAAAAAGCATACACATTAAAAATTGTAAGTATGCATAACTTAATGTTTATTATATCATAAATAATTTATAATGTACGAAACACATGCTAGATGTTTGACTTTTACACGAATGCATTTTTGACGGGGTGTACTTCTGAATAGAAATTAATTTTATTTATTTATTTTATCTTTATTTTTTATCTGTAGTTATCATTTTATTGCATTTCTTATAATAGCAGATTAATGAAAATAAGTTGAAATTTATTATATAAATGGAAATGTCTGCTTATAAGAGACATTCAAATTGGATTTCGAGTTATTATAAAACTTTTTTTAGTTCCCCTATCATAAGTTTCAATACTGCTATAAGTTTCACAACATAAGTAAAGGAACCATCTTCTGGCCAGTATTATATAGTGATTTGGGATGTTTTGTTTACTGCACAAATTCTTATTATTTTTCTCACATCAAACTGATTTTTTTATATTCGTCATTTGTTGTAATTACATGTATATATTTTTTCGTTTGTATAGTATATGGATTCGTTAAAAAATAAATAGGTTATTTATATTTCGGAAAGGGTTTTGAAGATGTACATTAATATAAGCTCTTGTTCAGTAGTTTAATAGAAAATAAGCATTAATTAAAACTATGCAATAGAACCCACGTACAGATTTGGATAAGCATTTGTGCCATTATTAGTTGTAATCTTTATTTGCCTATGTACGTGTTTTTTCTTGTTTATCTTATCATCGCTGCACAGTCTTAGCAGATTACATGTTGAGCATTAAATAGTTGACTCAGAAGCATTTTGTATAGTTTTTTGTCTTCGTTGTTTACTGAGCAGAGTCATTTGAAACTGGTTTTCTAGAGATAAAGAACGTATTTAGATACTTAAACTAGATAATTCTGTTAGAAAACTTATTTTACAGTCGTATTAAAAACAAAGATAGTATTGCACCTGCAAACACCATTTAAGATACAAGCATGGATGTTAAATTATCTAGACTAAAATAAATATGTACAGAAAGGCAATAGTGGAATATTGCATTAAAAGTTTAGAAGATGACAGAAACACTGATATTTTTTCATATTTCTATTAATAAGATTACGATAGGTAGTACGATAAAAATACAAACGGGCAAATGCGTTTACTGATTTCACTCTTCAGGACTGCATTAATTTTAGAATCCTTAAAGTCTCGTAATGTTAATATAAACACACGTGCAAACGGAAAACAGTAGAAGTATCTGAAAATTGCAGAACTTTTGAATAATTCCCTAATAATCCTTTAGCAATTTCTTTTATTTAATAATCAATGAAAAATATTTTAAAGCACTTTTTCTTAAATATTGAGAAAAACGAAAATTGAATGCAATTGAAGTTCTTTTTTTAGCTGACATTTAATGCTGAATATATGAAATGAAAATATATACCAAAATATTTTATCACTACCGTACTTTTTCTGTAAAATTTAGCCTTCTTCTGGTTTCCATTCTCAAACTGATTCTACACAAGGTTTCTAAAAATGGCTACTAATAAAACTTGCTGTAACATGTTACGCATGGCACTGGAGGTCGCAGAAGATTTATTCATGCTCTGGTAACGCTTTAAAAGTATTGGTGGTATTTCCGATTAATTTTTGAGAAATTAATTTTCTTTCTGCTAAAATCACTAAACCAGAATTAATTCAATCATTCCTAAAAATTTGGAAAATAACTTTTGAGGCGCCTTGTAAGCTATTGAAAAAAGAAAAAACAGTCACAGCAGTTGTAAATTTTGTTGATTTAATTCGTTAAATGAAATTTAATTGGTCAGTTTTACAGTCATAAACAGTTTTATTTCTCGGTAGATAGAGCGCTAGATTTCAAAGAATCTCTACTATATTTTTTTTAAATATAAATTCGATGCTTTTTCTGAGTGCAATGTTACAAATTTTATTGATCATAGAAAAGTAGAAAGGAAAATTTGGAGTCATCATATTTTATAGCTGGAAATACAGGCCTTTCTCGATAAGAAAGGAATTATTTTTGTCTTAAAACGCGCGATGATCATTCTTTTTGCTATTTATTTTGTGGCGATTTTCTAAGAGAACTATTGAATATAATAAATGGAAAATTAACTACTTATTATTCATTTCTGTAATCAAATAAACGTAACTGGTATATATAATGTTCTGGTGGCTTTCAAAGGGCTGCAGAAATGTCCCATTCGCCACTTATGGTAACCCTTTTGACAAAAAAAAATTCGCGAATGCGTTAGTTTGTATAAATGCGGTAGCTGTAATACAAGCTAGTACGTACTTGGATATAGCACGATCATTGGCTACCGGCAGACGGGAGATATAGCGTCAGTCATTCAAAGGAAAATACTGGACCCCATTTTAATGATTAGCTACATAAGCGCCCTCTGGCGATGCATTGCGAGGAATCGTGATGCAATCTACTGCTAACGCAAGAATGATTACTACTCGCAGCGCCATCGTACAGGCAAGTTTCGTTTAACTCTTTCAGAATACGTCGATGATCGTCCTATGTGTAAGTCTGTGAAGCTAGATACGTTGATTTTGCTTTATAAGCTCAAGTGTGATGCTACTTAAAACTTTCGGACATGATACATTTTTTTCTAAGGGCGGGCACTTAACCATCAGTCATTTGAAATCACTAAGGCGTGAAGTATAGATTATTTCAGTATGGGGACATCCTGTGGGCGGCCAGCGTTACCCCCTATGCAGGGCCCGATTAACCTCTGAAGTGAGAGGAAACTCAGTCTCATTTCGGGCCCCGTCTCCTTTTTGTTTGGTAAAAGTAAAGTTGTAATGATTTTCTTTCATAAAAATATTTACTCCTAAAAAAGAAATTTCATTGATGTAATTAGTTCTAATGATTTCCTGTTATAAAAACATTTTATTCATTAATCTGAAATTTTCCTTTGATAAAAATATTTTATTCATTAATCTTCATACTAGTTCAGTTAATTGTAACGAGATTTTACAGTATTTTTGAAATTACTTTAAGCATTAACAAGTAACTAAAAACATTAACTTACTAGAACATTAAACTTTATTAATTTAGTCCTATTTTTCATTAGGCATGGCTTTTTTCAGGAATTCTTGATGACATCATAAAAATCACAACACAGAAGTTGAGAAATAATTTTGACATTTAGAAAATGTTTAACATTTACATATTAAAGTCTACCCCTTTCTTGCGGCCAAATTATTCCCCATAATAGAAAAAAACTCTCAACTGCAGCCGATGTCACAGGCAAATATATCGCAAACAACCAATTTAGAAATGTTGAAACATGAAGTATCAAGACTTCTGAAAAGCGCCACTTCTCTTCATTAAAAATTTTTACAGTAACAGTAACTTAAAAGATCATTTAGAAACAAAATTTTGAATTTTTATCGCAGTTTTACAGTCATTTTCGGGCCCCCCTTCAAATTCTGAGGGGAAGCTCAAGCTTCCCGATCCTTTTCAGTAATCAGGCCCTGCCTCTATTAAAGGACGGGCAAGTTGACGCCCAAGCACTTGTCGGGTATTGAACGCGGACACAAAGTGTGATAGAATGCCTCTATAGCCACTATACCACCTGCGTGGCCGAACATGATACAAAGAAAATAAGGAAACATGATACAAAGAAAACGTAATCCCTTGGACCTATTTGTCTTCATATACTACACCAAAGTGATAAAAAAGATACAGTGGATTTTTTCTTGTGTGTGAGAGTGTGAAAAATCTACTTTAAAGAATCTTTCTTTCGTTTGAAAGAATAGTATTCGATCGGAAATACAGCAGCTTTTCAATGTAACGATGCAAAACTTAAACTGATCGATCGTTCAAAAGGATAGAAATGAAAATGTTTCCAACTTTCTGGGATTTTATGGCAGAAATAAAATTCTCTCTGTTATCTCACAGGAGTAATGCATTTTATGTGTCTTTTAATGCCAAGAATTTACGGGTGTTATCATTTTAGAAAGGGTATAACGAGAAACGTTTAAACTGCTTTGAGTACAATGAAAGGAAATTGAGGCAATTTGTTGAAAGAGGATGATTTCCGAAGAATTAATTTACAGGAAAAGGTGTATTTCCGGTAAACTCTTTCAAATGCGAAAAATTTAAATACTTGCTTTATAATAATAATAAATTGTTATAAATAATTTAACAGATTAGCATATAAAAGCACTCGTTTTTTTTTTCCAGAGATGCTCTTGTGCGTTGCCTTAAAATAAATTAATTATTTTTCCAAATCTCAACTAATTGCTCAATATTTAAGTATATTTAAAACTTACATAACTATATAACGTTATAAATTTCTTTCTCTACATAATTGCATGTACTATATATTTTTTGTGTTAGTGTAAATAACACATAAAATTTAAAAGTACTTTGAAGGAACACCAGTTTTTCTTAAATGTAAATAAATGTTTCTTATTACATTGAAAAATTTCATTACTGCCTAAAAGTTTTTAATTATGCATTTGTTTTTCTTCATTTAGAATTAGAGTTCTTATCCATTACAAGAAGTTTCAAACCAAGAAAAGTATTACTGCATATTAATCATAGCTATTAACTTAAATGTATAAATCTATATATAATAAAATTAGATAATTTTCAAAAAGCTTTTTGAAAAATATAATATTAGTAACTTTCATTCGGTCTGATTCATTCGGTCAATATAAATAATACTATTCTACTTTTAGCTTTTTATAATTTAATTCATGTATTTTTTATTTCATCTATATTGAGGTAAACAGGCTATCATTTTATTTCCTAAACTTTTATCTACAAACTAGCATAATTATTTTTCAAAAACTTTCCGCATAGATTTTACCAAAAATAGGTTATGTATGATCATATTAAGATGCGAAATGTGCCCTTATGCGGTGTAAGTTTTCCAGCGTATTTAAAATATACAGGATCAAATTTTCCAACTGTACTTTAAATGGCAAAACACAGGGAGTAAATCTTACTTGTTACCTAGTATGAGCTTTTTATTGGTGACTAAAAAGACATAGTCATAAAGGTAAGGTAATATTTTAGATGGCTGTAGAAAACAAATGCCAATAAAAAAAAGGTCGAAATTGAATCAGTGTGAACGCAAACCACAAAAAATGTGACATCCCTTTTGATGAAGTCATTATATGCCCATTTCTTGCACCGTTCATACTGTACTTTTGCTTTAGATTTGCAATAAGATTGTTTCAAAGCACGAACTTCATTGACAGTTTTCAAACTCTTTATTTTTTTAATGTACTTATGTACCTTGTTTAAGGATTTAATGTTTTATTGCCACCTTCCTGGTTAATATTAGCTTTTCTTTCTACTCTGCTCTTTTATGTAGTAGATTTTTGAGGAGAGTGTCAGTCAATATATCAATCTTCTTTTTTTTCCTTTCTACCCCATACTGTGGCAACATAACTTCAAATTCAGCTTTTACAATTTTTTAAAATTAAAATTTATTGCTTACATACACTGAGACAATAAATTTTAATCAAACAATTAATTTTAAGAGCTGAATATAAAGTTAAGATTCAACAGTATCTAGTGCTACTTTTTCATTTCTGCGAACATCCAGGATTTAGAATTTTAAAAATCTTTATTTAAAATCCTTTTAGAAAAGAGTGTTTAAATTTAAAGTAACCTCTCTTTTTGAAAAAAGTCGTAAAGTGTTATTTGGAAAAAGACGTATAAACAAGAGTTTAGGATTTATTTTTATGGACGAAAGGTTGTAAAAAGAAATTACGCAATGAATGAATATAAGAAATAAAACAACCTAATATTAAGTATACTTTATGACAGCTAAAAAAGCATAATTGCATTAAAAATTCGAAAATTTCGGTAAAAAAGAGAAACAATTCGTAAGCAAAAATAATTTAAAAATATTTTTATTAGATTTAATGAAAAGCCATGGGATTTTAAATTCAATAGGTTAAATAGCTACGAAAATGACTTTTTGATTTAAATACATATATTCTTAAACATTTTGAAGCTTATAGCGGGGGAATAAGATGGAATACATTTTATTTATTATTGTTGTAGAAAAAACAGAAATAACTGCAAAAAAAGGAATGTAACTTCTACTCTAATAGTTTTTTATTGGTTCTTGAGCTCCAGTTTCTTGAAAGTTCGCAGACAGAAGTTAGATTGAATGAAATATGATTTGAAGAATTTTCCATAATTTTCCTGACATATTTGATATTCGCAACCGTTTCTTTTTACGTTATTTGAAGTAAGGATTGACAAAAAAGTATTAATGACGAAAGATTGATTTTTTAAGGACAACACCGGCTTCTTACCTTACCTACAGTGTGATTATAGTTCAGATTTTCCAGTAAATAGCATTCTGTTGCTAAAAATTAAGAACAGATTGCCACCAGCTGTGGCATACACGACATACGCTCAAAGAAGTTTCCCAGAGAGTTTAGTTATAAAAATGTACACTAGGTGGCTCTTTGCATGGGAATTCAGCTCAAGAAAAGACTCAAATTAGTTAAGTCTTTTCCATTCTTTAATTTTCTGTTTTTTTTTTTTTTATTTCCTTTAACTGAAATATTATGCCTTCACCTTATTTAACAGTCAAAACCAAACATTTTGCATTTATTGAATATCTCTCGGAATGAACATCATTTTATGATGCCTTGCGAGTTATCTATCTTAAAACGTAGGTGATGGTATATTTTTTGGGTCTGCAAACGTGTAAAATCTTCAGAGATTTACTTTTTGGTGTGTACATTTTTATAGAATAAACCATAAGCAAATGTAAGCAATTGGAGTGAGGAAGAGAATGCACATCACTATGTTTACTCCTTAAGACATAAAAAAATGAAAAAAACATATTCTTAATAAAAATTCAGTCATTAATAATGTATTTTTATGTTTAAATATACTTAAAAACATAAAATGCCTCTCAATAAATATTTTTAATACGCTTACTATACATTTGTCTTACTATACATTACTATGCTTCCTATACATATTTTCTTACTATACATTTTTTACTAATACCTATATTGAAAAGATCACAGAAGAATGTCTGATGAATAGTGCAAAAAAAAAAAAAAAAATCATGTTTTTTTTTTCTTCTTCTTAGTGAAACTATTTTGCTGTAGGGACAATTTTTACATTTTCAATACAAGAATTTTTACATTTCCAATCAGCTTATGTGATTGGTTTTAGATTTATCATTTCGAATAATTTACTAATGATGGAAGAAAACAGGATAGATGAACCGTACCAATCATAATGACATTTAAACGTGTTCCAGGATAATAGTTTTATTTTTTTCAAAATTTGCCGAAATATCGATGTAAAACTTGGCGATATTTTAGGGATAACCAAATGAAAGCTGTAGCACTCAACAAGTGTATTTTGAGAGGCCCTGTAAAATAACTTTAATAATCATAAATCACTAAAATAACTTTAATAATCATAATTATATTGAAGAGTACGCTCCTAGAAACGTCTATTTAATGCGGTGTCCTTAAAATAGCTGAATGTGTCTAAGCTGTCATTTGAAATTCTTTTAAGAGCTTTTGTGGAAGAACAGCTGTAGTTGAATTAATCTGTAGCCATGAAAATTAATTGAGCCAAAAACATTGCAAAATGCTTGATGTGATTGTGATCAGCAATTAAATTTTCAGTCATATGTGTTTGAATACAGAATGGATATTATAATACACTAGCTGAAGTACCCGTTCTTGACGGGTTAGTGAATGCAAATTTCCGAAAAGCAAGAACTTTCGTCAGCATTGTAGGAGTACACAGAAGGGATGTAGTATGTTGCCAAAGTAAAGAAAGCGAAGTTATAATTTTTATGTATTATTAAACTATTACATGTTAGAGAGTAACTAAGTAATATCATTTCATTCGCTTTGGTCGTAATTATGTGATGCACGAACGAATATTTACGCATATTGAAATAATTTTCGCAAAATCTCAAAATCTAATCAACATTTTTGAAAAATTGGAAGCCTAGAATTTAAGTTGTGTGGCAACCTATCTTGTCACCCAATTTCGTTTCATTCCCTGCAGTCTTTATTTCGTGATGCTGGAACAAAATTTCAGCATTTTAAAACGATTTTCGCAAAATCTCACAATGTAATCAAAATATTTTAAAATTTCAACGCCCATAAATAAAGATTAGCAACTACTTATCATATCACTAAATTTCGTATCATTCGTATAAGTCGTTATTATGTGATGTTTGAAGAAATATAAACGTATTTTGAGAGAATTTTCACAAAATCTCAAAATCTAATAAAAATGTTTTAAAAATTGGACACCTGTAGTTTATGTTGAGCAACCATCTGTCATGTGACCAAATTTCATATCATTCGTTTTAGTCGTTATTACGTAATGCGGGAACAAAAATTCACTCAGTTTTAAACGATTTTCGCAAAATCTCGAAATCTGATCGATCTTTTTAAATTAGATGCTAATAGTTTAAGGCGAGTGACCACCCATCATTTCCCCAAATATCATTTTCTCACCTTTGCAGTTATCACGTGATGTGCGAACACAAATTTACGCAGTTTGAAATGATTTTCGCAAAATCTCAAAATCTAGTCAAGATTTTTTTTAATTCGACGCCTATGTTTTAAGTTGAGTGACCACCTATCATGACACCCAATTTCATATCATTCGCTTCAGTCGTTTTTACGTGATGCTTGAACACAAATTTACGCAGTTTGAAAGGATTTTCGCAAAATCTCAAAATCCAATCAAGATTTTTTAAAAATTCGACGCCTATGTTTTAAGTTGAGTGACCACCTATCACGACACCCAATTTCATATCATTCGCTTCAGCCGTTTTTACCTTATGTTGAACACAAATTTACGCAGTTTGAAACGATTTTCGCAAAATCTGAAAATCTAATGAAGACTTTTTAAAAATTCGACACCTATGTTTTAAGTTAACATAAACTATAGGTGTCCAATTTTTAAAATATTTTTATTAGATTTTAAGATTTTGTGAAAATTCTCTCAAAATACGTTTATATTTCTTCAAACATCACGTAATAACGACTATTACGAATGATACGAAATTTAGTGATGCGACAGGTAGTTGCTAATCTTAATTTATAGGCGTTGAATTTTTAAAATATTTTGATTACATTTTGAGATTTTGAAAAAATCGTTTTAATATGCGGATATTTTGTTCCAGCATCACGAAATAAATACTGCAGGGAATGAAACGAAATTGGTTGACATGATAGGTTGTCACTCAACTAAATTCTAGGCTTCCAATTTATCAAAAAATATTGTTTAGATTTTGAGATTTTGCGAAAATTATTTCAATGTGCGTAAATATTCGTTCGCGCATCCCATAATTACAAGTAAAGCGAATGAAATGATATTACTTAGTTATTCTCTAACCTGTAATATTTTAACAATACATAAAAATTATAACTTCGCTTTCTTTACTTTGGCAACACACTACATCCATTCTGTGTACTCCTGCAATGCTGACGAAAGTTCTTGCTTTTTGGAAATTTGCATTCACTAACCCGTCAAGGACGGGTACTTGAGCTAGTCGCAGATAAAACTAGAGTGGTCATTTCCTAACGTAACATTTTAACGAAATAAAAGGTATTGCCAACAGGGAAATCTTAAAGCTGAATGTTACGACCTATGCTGTTTTCAAACTTAAAATTGTTAGTCATAATCCTCCTGATGTCTGTAATATATTCACTGATGAAAGAATAATCAGTCGAGGTTTTACAGCTTCATGGCCAACTTGTTCCTTTGACCTAGCTCCATGTGACTTTTGGCAACTGGGGTTATCGAAATCAAAAGTTCATGTCGCTATGGAGTCACAAACTGGAGTATATCAAAAGGAACAACGTATTATACACAGTGTAAAGTATTCCTAGTGACAAGATGCTTACGGCCATGGAGTAGGAACGGGTTAGTCTCTGAGAACGGTGGTCATATTGAATGTTGTTGAATTCCACGCCGGAGGAGTGAGTGTAGTGACTAAAGCTCGACATCTCACTGTTATTTTGCAAGTTTTATTACTTTTCCTCTTTTTTTCAATTCTTTTTACATTGTAGGACTCTAAAAATACCTCTACTGAATATTTTAGGAACTGGTTTTCTTTTTCTTTTCGCAGAATCTTTTTTTTATGCCATCATTAATCTCTTTATTCACTTCGGTGACATTTTGATGATTAGACCGAGCAACAGGTGGCTGTGAATAGTATGAATTTAAAAAAAAATCTTTCTGTATGAAGCAGGAGATACTTCTGTAATTTTAGCATATGCTGGTTACATTTCATATTAATTCTGTCCAAGTGTTGTTGCAGTGCAAAATTCGAATTAAAATCGTAAATGAAGTTACTGAATTTGAGCGAGTAGTCCTTTTTCAGGAAGCTCTGTTCATAATCAATTTAGTATGCTACAAAACAACTGGGACACAGCTAGGCAATCAGTGTCGTGTTGTGAGATTACGGCCAATTATCTACACGTGGGGTCTAGGCCGATGGGTGGTGCCCTCCCTGAGGGTCTTTCTAAGAGGCCCTAACCTGTATTTACACAAAGTTCTGGAGGAAACCACGGAAACGTGCGAACGATTAGGTTGGTGGGAGCGACCTGGTTTTGAACCAGGCACTTTCCGTCTCCCAGTTCAGAGAGCTCTGCGCTTGGGCTTGGCAATCAGACCCATCTCGAAGGCAACGATGGGCATAGAAGGAAAATATTTGTCGTCGTGTCTTTGCAACGATATGAATGAGAAAGTTAAAACGACAGTTAAGTATTTTTAGAATCAATGCTCTTAAGTCCTACACTTTCGCAACATTGCTTTTCGTTTTGCTAAAAATGTACATTGTATGAAGCATGATTGATGCAAGTATGAAGCATTACTGATTGCAAATGAAGAGCATAATTTAATTTTCTTTCAGAATATATTTATATGTACAAAGAGAGCGGGGAAGAAACTCCGAAACCATAAAAATGTCAAGAATTTTTACTGACTGCAGTCGATCTAGGAAATAGCCCCTTCTCATAGAAGTCGCCTTATGCATATCTATAAGTCCATGACCTCACGTGATGTGAGGGGCGTAAACATTCGCGACAGTTGGATAGAGAGGTGAAGTCATCGGTAACTGATTGGTACGACATCTGTAAAAGATTTGTCCTAGCTGTATCCGCCATTTTCAATATGGTACAATACATACTATATAACATAATAGATTTCATTGCTATCGTTATATAAGTACGACATACAAAACAAGAGCAGGCAGATAGACAGACGAGGGGACGGCCAGATAGAAAGATCGTCTGTGAAATTATTAACAAGTTTCAACTTTGTACGAGAGTTAAGAAATATATCTATAAATATATACTTTTTTTCAAAGGGCGGGCACATGACCATCAGTCATTGACCATATCTAAAGCTCGATGTACTAGTCTCTTTATCATTGGAGGCACCTAATAAGTGGACTAGCATTACCTCCTATGAAGGGACGGCGCCAAAGCACACCAAAGCGCATGACGGGAGTCGAACCCAGACCCATGATGCGGTGGAAGGGTTCTCTAGGCACTACATAATTCGGGCTCAGAGTTAAGAAGTATAGTTAGGTGATAAAAAAGTTAATTTTCTATAATTCCATTTAAGACGAGTGAAAACTAATAAAACATAAATGAAAGAAAAAATGCGATTTTAAAAATATATGCAGCTAAACATTTTGGTATCAAATAGATTAACCGAAATTTACAAAACTTACTTTAAGATAGCAATCTCAATAGAATAATTTCCTTTTGAAAATCATTTATTAGTCACTATTTTACCTTTTTTTTATTATTTGAGCAGAAAACTATTTTAAGAAGCTTAATTTTACAAGGAAAATTTCATACTGTAATAGATATTCAAATTAATTCCCATTATTATGAAGATGCATCGCATTAATAAAAATATCAGAATGCGAGAATGTGATAAATTTTGAGGCTAATGAATTATTAAAATTAATTTGAATAATTTCCAAAAAAGCTTTGCCCCCCCCCCCCAAACCATTTTCATTAGCTAATTTCTGAAACTGAATTTTTGTTAGGGATGAGGGATTAATGAATAATACATTATTTTAATATGATTAAAACAATAGTTATGTATACTATCTACTTAGTAATAAACCATTCATTCCTCAAGTTTCGCTAAATTTATAGAGGAATTTTATTTTTGACGACTTGTCTTATGCAGTGTATGTCAACGTCTTAAGTCATTGTTAGTCTGAGCAATAATGTCATAGATGTTATTTATGCGTACTATTACATCATTTGCTGTTTTGAAAATGTTGTTTGCGGCATCAATAATTCTTTCGCAAGCTCTTAAGAAATAATTTTTTATAGAATTGTAGTCAGAAATTGCAGTAGTACTTTTTAAAGTTATGTTAGTAGCACTATATTACCATGTATATCTATTTACTAATTCATCCTTTAGGGAAAAGGAAACCGGAATTTTTATTTTTTGTTCAGAAACTGAATTAATTTACTAATTACTTTGCAGTCATTGTGATGATTTAGTATTTATTTTAAATAAAATTGTAAGGATGTTCAAAAATATTCCTAGTGAAAGTTCAAGTTCCTTAAATGAGTTATTCATATTCCTTCTCACTGTATGTAAGGATAATAATGAATAGATATTTATATTAATAAAATTAGAATTTTGTCTGTACATTATATTTGGAATTCAAACATTTTGCGTTTTCTATCTGTTTCAAGCAACTAGGAGAAAAAATAACTTTTAAAAAAGTCTGTCTGTCTGTCGTTCTGTCTATGACACTGTTTTTGTTGGCCAACGTAAATGAAATAAAATTTTTTGACACTATAGGAGGTCAAAACTTAGAGGTCGATTTGTTTGAAAATTTTGATTAGATATTGAGATTTTGTTGAAATCTATTTAAAATGAGAAAATTTTTATCGCGCATTATATAATAACGATTAGAGCGAGACATCAAATTTGGTGACACATGATAGATGGTTATTTAACTTCAACTGTAGGTGTAAAATTGCTTGAAATTTTTGAATAGATTTTATGATTGTGCGAAAGTCTATCCAAAATTTGTAAGTACACAACAAGTTTAAATTACTAAAGAGAATTATAAGAAATTTAGCATCATCATGAAGTTACTTAAACTATAGGCATCAAAATATTTCAATTTTTTGATACATTTTGTGAAAATTCAGAAAATGTTTGTTTGCGCATTTCTGAAACATAAATCAATGGAATAAAATGAACTTAATCTGAAACCTAATAGTTTGCTAAATAGTTTAAAAGAAATGTTGCAATCCTTTTTCTCTTTCTTAGCATATCTCCAGAATTAAATGTTACAAAAAGACTAAAACCTTAAGGAAGTTACACAGATTTATCTTTTGTTTCGATACAAAGCATGACCTTGTTATCTTATACAGCTTCCGGCAAAATGTATTAAAGAAAGAATTCTCATTTTCTACTTACACGAAAACAATGCATATAACTTTTCTGAACACAGAAGAATCAAAATACTTTCAGAATGGTACCTAAGAGAAGATTGCAAACAATTAAAAGTATTTGAATATGTCAGGCACAACATTGTTAAAATAAACTTTAATGTCAGTTACAAGATGTGATTGCTGTGTACAAAGGCGTCAGTTCGCTCTGATAACAAGAAAGCTAAATGCTAAGATCGTACAAATACAGTACTAATATCGTAATCATGCTAATATCTAACTACACATGATACAATTTAATAAACGAATGTTTTAGAACTGTTTTACAGAAATAAAAAATCAGCCAATTGAGTCAGGTCAGTTGAAAGTTTTATAAATATATACAAAAATCTTCTTCTTTGCCAGAAGAGGAGACCTCACTTCGCCGAAAGTGTCGTTTAGAGCTACATACGCCCTTCTTGGAGCTCCATTTCACAATTTATATCCTCATCAGAAGGAAGGGAAGATTTTGATATATCTCAGAAAGTGTTAGGGAACGCCTCAGGGATTTGAAGTGCGTCTGTATGGCTGTCTTCAGTGGTAAGGCGGAAACGAACCCACGACATTCCGTTTACTAATCCAATGCTTTAACCACAAGGTTACCACTGTCCTTGTGTGTTTGCTTCTCCGTATGTCATATAAATTCACACTGTTGACCCTGTTGTCTCGAAATTTTGCAGAAAGAAGTAGAAAAATACTAGGGATAAAGGACAGTGAGTCAGTAGGTGTTTTATATTTTTGATCAAATCCAGAAATTGTAAAAATACCCAAAAGAAATAGACAAATAATACCTCTACACAAGTATATACACACATACACACACACATATATATATTTTGGTTTCCAAATATTAAGAAAAAATCCCCAAAAACAGCGATAATTCGCCAAAAACCAAGTAATGTCCGTAAGACATTCGAATATGTTGTCAAATTAATGCTGCTGAGTATGTGCTGCAATATGAAAATTAGTGGCCTTTCAGCCAGAATAGATAATTTTCTAGTAGCGTGAAATTGCTTGTTTTAAATCAATCCTCCATTTTTTACTGTGATTGTGGGGTGAGAACTCAGGTATAGCCAATCCGTAGCAATGACCTCCAGGCATCATTTGCCAGAAGAACTGCTGTACATATAGGACAAAACCATTTTAATGCTGTAGAATAAGCCCACTTTACTGTAACAACTATTTACTCGGGAATTTTGCCACAATATATTAGTTTTATTAGATCAAGAAAGATAAATGATGCCAAAAGCATCAATTATAAAACAATAACCAACACAACTAATTTTTAGAAATTAGAAAATATGTGGTCTTAAATTCTTTAAGACCACATATAAAAACTATACAGAAAAAATTAGAAAACAGCCTAAGGAATGATTTCGAACTGTGCTTTATTTTGAATCTCCCCTAACCTATGAGTTAAATAAAGTTTATCAATCGTTTGTGTAGAAAACAAAAATGACTATACGTGATCTGTAACTGCAACCAGCAATTGTTTTGAAAAAGTAGTAAAATATGAACAAGAACAACGGAACAGCTTCTGTTCTTCCAGATTGTTCCTAATATTCTTATTAAAATTCTTTTTCTATTTTAAAATTTGTAATCACTTTTCATCCTGTGCTTTACTGCTCAATATATCATGCCTTTGACCTCTGTATACTGATTTTAGAAGAACAGTCATTTTTATGTAACTGTATTCATTTATTAATCAAGCATTTAAATTGTCTGTTATTTTGTACCGATTTTAAGTGAAAGTAGACAAAAATCAATCTTTTTAACAGTTGGTATGCTTAAAGTTACACCTTACGCAAACAGATGCAGGCGATGTAGAGTTAAGTGTGATTAAATTCACTTTAAAATATTGAAAAGCCAAAAATTTTGATAATTAGGGCCAATTTTTTTCTCATAAGTGTTTGATTTTACACAAACATTTTATTTATTTCTACGCTCTAACTCCGAATTTTAACGGAAGTACAATGCAACCATGCAATTTCCTTGCAATGTTATAATTATAAAGGAAAAACGGATTTACAGGTAAAGATGAAGTAATGCTTTAAAATCTATCTCGGACTAGAGATACTACGTCAGATAGTAAATGGAACTTAATCACATTCCATAGTGACATATTTAATTCGAAATGGCAAATTTTCAAATTTTTAGAAAATTTACAGATTGCAGTGCATTTAGTTTTGATTATGAGCAAAAATAGTGTGAATTTAATATAGCGAAAATAATATAAAAACCAGCGTAGCGATGTAAAACTTTATTTTATGTAAATTTGTTATTCAAACTAAAAAAGTATTTCAACATGATTTTTTTTTAGATGAGGATAACCATTAATTTGAATGTGTTTACACTAAAGGTAAATGCTTTACCTTTAGAATTTTATTTCTAAATTGATTTGTTTATTTTTCTGCCTTGTTCAACAGTGTTTTGAAATTTTTCAACACCAAAACTCAAAAATAAATAATTAATAATATTTTAAAATAATTTAAAATTTAGTGACATTTTATTACCGAATAAATGAATATGCATTTCAAAAATTTTCTTAGTGATAACTTTTTGACAATTTGCTAAAGTATTGGTTGTACTCTAGTTAAATGCTGAAAGATTGAAAAATTTACATAATGCCTATTAAAAAGATAAAGGAATTGTATTTCAATAAACAAAGGAATTGTAAAATTGTAAAAAACTAAAGGAATGTGTATCTCATACAATACAAGAAATTAAAAGTATGCAATTATATTAAGTAAGAAAAATTTAAGTTTTTTTGCAAAAGGAAGTCTTTATCCTATGAAAGTTTGGATTTACATTAACAATCTTGCAGTAATAAGAATCTTTCGTTGGGTACAGAAATAATGTACCTGCAATCCTTAGTCCTTGTGTTACTCAAGTCAGGAAGCTGTCTATTCTTCTAATTTTTGTTGAATCCCCAATCATTTTATAAAGTTTTCCAAAGCCTTTAGTAGGAGCCATCTATTTTATGTACAGAACACTGCAAGGGTACTCTACAACTGTATAAACTAATTCTTATATATATAGATAAACACTATTATAAAAGCACTAAAATATGATTTATAAAGAAGTTTTGTTAGTAAACTACTGAATATACCGTTTCAATTTAATTTGAGAGAATCACAGAGTTACATGGTTTTTCATTTTAAAGTCATTCATAAATGTCTGTGGTTCATTAGTTGCTATAACGGGTTATTGTGTTCATACACACGCACATACACACACACATATATATATACACGCTTAAACCCAACGAGCGAAATTCGATCAGTGGGAGCGATTTTTGGCGCAGTTCTCAAAAATGCGCTCGCTTCTCCTTTAGGAGAGTTTTTCGATCACAAGAGCGGAGCGAAATATGCGCGAATCGAACAATGAGCGAGGAGGGGAATTCTCAGAAAAAAGACGAAGCAAGGAGGAGAATTATCAGAAAAAAGACTACTTAAAGAGCACTTTTGCGGAAATACCGGTAGGTTTCGATGCAAACGGATCGCGCTCCAATGTATCGTATTTTTCGCTCTTTGGTTTTAAGCGTGTATATGCTTATATTTATCGCAGTTACAATGAAACAACTTTTGTTGGGTATTCTGATTAAGCTACATGAAGTTTCATGGCACTTGCAATTACTCATTTTGTACGTTATTGTGCACTAAATGTGATTTAGGCATTTTAGATTTTGTCCTCGTGCAGCAATTCCAATGTTCTCCCGACACACATGAAATTGTACACGCTTGTCATGAATTTTTCTCCTTGCTGAAGAAAATGACAGAAGTCTTTTTTTCTTATGTTTTGAAGAAATTCGTCGTCATTATATCTAACGTACACGTATACATTAGATCATTACACTAGTTAGGGACAAAATGCTTTGAAAAGGAAATCGTTTTTGAGAGTTATAAGAACTATGAAAAGAGACTTTCTATCTCTTTTTTTCATCTAAAAAAGTTTCTTGGGGAATGTTAAGAAAAAATGTACTGAGTATCGTTAAAGAGTATCCTGCAATGTAATTTATATTTTTACTGAAACAAAGTACCTTTTCAACAATACAATTCCACAGTAAGTGTTTTATAAATCAGTAACTCAAATGGATATTTTTATTTTTAAGAATCATCAACTGAAACTATTTCTTTCATTATAGCTTTCTGTGCCTCAATAGTTTAAAAACAAGATTGAAATATAGGCAGGAAATGGGCAGGATTTGTGTCGGAAAAGTTTTTGTTAAAACCATTATGAATTCTTAAATCACATTCCAGAATTATTGTGTAATATTCTAACTTTCTCGAATTTTTCCAGCTCAAACAAAAACATTGATTTAATAGTGAAAGCCAAATCTTCTGCAGTGCTTTTTGTGGATAACTACAGTTTTTTAAAGCCCATTAATAAGAATAAATTTGGAATTTGAATTACACGAGGTGTGTTTTTCCCATAGAGTCAATGATGCAACAGAACTTTATTCCATAAACGTCTAAGAATATTATAAACGTTTTAACGCACTCTTTAGGAGTTAATTTCATCGCTTAATAGAACGAAATCCCGTAAGTGTGGCCTAAAATAAAGTAAGTGTTAGAAAGCACTGAATAAACTTGGTATCTGCAGTATCAGACATGGTTGTTTTGTTGGCTCATAATCGGAAATTAAGATCACTATTAACCTGATTTTCTTGGTCTGCTCCAAGAAGATAATTTATATTTTTTTGCTCATCAGATAATTGACTATCAGCTGACACGACATTGGTTATGAAGGATTCTGTAAACGTGCCGTTTCTGTGAGGCTGAATATCAATTATTACATACTTCTTTACCTAGTCTTGATTGCAGCAGGAGAGTGTCTATACTGTTAGTGTAGGTAGTTCAAAATTTTAGCATACAATGGTAGTAAATTATGTGCAGACATTCTATGGAGAAACTTTGAACCATGATTTGCCTCCTCCATAAAATGTTTGCAGCTGATTTACACCATTTTATGGTGAAATTTTAATTACTTTTATTAACAGTTTAGTTCGGGGCTAGGCACATATTTTGTGAAATTAAGTCATTTCAATATAACTAGTTTTTTTGTTAGAGAAACATTGACGAGTGCTTAAAACTGCTCTTCAATACACTCGTAAAATTAAAATTCAAGCTTTTATTTAAGAAACGGCAAAAAATTGTTTTCCTTGTTTTAGTAAGAGAAATAATCGGTCGTATAAATTCTAAATTATAACTATCTCATTTGTGTTGTTTGAGCTATAAGTCTGGTTGTATGACGAAAGGGTTTGAACTAACAGGTTTAACCGATGCAAAACGTTTTATGGGACAGTTTCGCATTCCACTACAACCTATTTATCATGGGTATAATTCAAGTCATTATTTTTTAGATTACTACTTCTGGTGATATATAGGAAAGTAGCAGGACAATTGTACCACCTAAATTCATAAGAAATGGAGAAAATGTTTCCTGAAGGAGAACGTTATTATTTTAATGGAGTCTTGAGTTCAAACTACATTTATTAATGGGACGTTATCATTGTCCTTGGGCAGTTAGGAATTGCAAGATGGCACTGCACTTTTTTTTTTCGTAAAACTAATTTTTATGCTTTCAGCATGTTAAAGTAAAGATAACTTCAGTGAAAACTGAAAATAATGAAGATGAAAGATTTTGTCTTTCTTCCTTTCTGCGTTTCACCACCTAGTCTTTTAGAGTCGAAAAATTGACATTGGGGAGTCAGATCGCTTACACTTATCCTTGTCGACTTGATGCAAAAAGTAAAACATAAGATGCTTAGTTTTCTATTTTCTTGGTATAATGAGATTATTTTCTTGGCAGATGTATTTTTCTCTTGGAGATGGTAGAAGTATTTTTGTTTTTGGACAGATATGCTTTAATTCGTCTTCTGAATAAAAGCGTAGACTAGAGGCGAATTCTAATCCCCAAACTTCCCTTTACTGAAACTCGACACGTTGACCGAAAGCTTGACTTTATCACAATTTTCTTACAAGCAAGTACGTAGGAATAATTAACTGCAATAATTAATCTTTAATGGATAAAAATTTAATTTTCTTATTGTCGGCAGCCAGAAAGATAGTGCTAAGTCTGAAAAATAAGTCTTAGCACTTACTGCAAGAGGATATATTGTAGTTCAATTTGAGTTTTTAAATAAAAAATAAAATAAATTATTTCTCCCCCATCCCCGAATAATAATGACGTGTAAACCCTTGTTAATAAACCCAGGTTTCACCTGCTCTGGGGATTTACTGATGTCTTAAGTGCATTTTAGTTAAATTCATTCAGCACGTAATTCGACTGATTTTTTAAATTTTAAAGAAAAAGAAAGAACCGAAGTGGGCTAAGAAGAACATTAAACTGAGACGTTCAAAATTTCTCATTGTATTTAACAGTAAATTTGAACCAACTGACAAGGTAAAATATGCAAATATAGTTACTTTATTTAGAATTAATATTTAAATTTTATAAAAATGTATTCTTAACATCATATATTATAAAACTTTTAGACTTTCAGAGAAAAATTAGCGATGATCCCAACTATATCTTTTAAAATTTACTAGAAGTCAAATTATATTCGGAAGTAAATTTCATAGAAAAATTCGAACAAAGCGAAATAAATTTAAAAATTTATTTTCTTATAATAATTGTGTGTTTTGCAATCTAAATTTTATTTTAAATAAAATTTATATTACAAAAGAGAGGAGTAATGATAATGACACTAACATAGTTAAGATATTAATAATGCATAGTTAAGTTCCATAATTGCTTTACTAGATGTTATTGTTTCTGTAGCCAAAATTAAACTGTTTTTGTCGTTTCGAAAATGAAGTGTGTTTTCTGTTATTCCACTAATGTAGATTGTTGAGACTTAGACATTTTTAATTTGGGGCTGGTGCACTTAAAATGATGAAACGTAAAAATATTAAACGGTAGCTGCCTTTGTTTTGGCACATTTTTGCAATACGAGACATCGCTCAAGCATGTTTGCGACATGTTTTCGAATAACAACTAATAAAACAGGCTTTAATTTTTTATCCATCAGACATAAGTGGGTGCTGTAAATTAAAAATATTTTCAAAATAAGGTCGGAAAAGAACTAAGTTCAGAAAAAAATCCTTCACTTAATTTTCAAAACTTGATACCATTTAAATTTATTTACGATCGCCGAATGAAAACTTTCCAATTTGTAAAACAGGCCTCATACACTACTGAAGTAATGTACAAAATTATATCTTTCATCATAAAACGTACGGGAGATATCTTTAAATAAGGATGGTAAGAAACTAAAGATGAATTTGAATTGTAATCGTTTATTGCTAAAGTGCAAAAAGTGATTTTATTTCGTTATTTCTCTACGACCCCTAAAATGCGAACAGCCCATGTGATATTGTCTCTTCAAAAACTTTTGAAAAGTGGTTTAAGTCACCACGTATTTATCTTCGTATTTTTGGCACTTCTTAGGATGGAAATCTCAAATTTTATTATCACCACATTACCATTTGGTGCACATTTTTCTGATTAGGATATTTTTTTCAAGTTTAAAAATTTCTCTTGTTGAAAGTTAAAGTATGAGGAAGTTCTCGGTGGTTGCTCAAAAAAAACTTCCCCTCGGCCGTTTTTACATAACGTATAGCTTATTTAAACTATCCATGAGTTACGCTGAAGACTTAGAAAACAGGAAGACGAAATGAATTCAGAAAAGCTACGTTTATTTGAGGTATCAGCAAAACAGTCTTACAGGAAACAAGTTCAACTACGTACAGTACATTGCTTCAATAAATTAACACCAGGAACATATCTAATCGTTCCGGCCACCGGCGTGTCCCATAAAAAAAGAACGCAACCTCCTCTGACAGAGAGCTATCGAGAAATGTACTGAAAACTTCTTACAAAACTGCAGCTCTTTACAGGTTGGCGAGTAAAATATGGACACTCATAAGCCACAGCCCCATGTGACAGAAACTGTCCGGTAGGCATAATAAATATAAAAATTTGAAATTAACGGAACAACAGCAAATCGCCAAGGCAGCAGTGCCAGAATTTGGAGACGCCAAAACAAAAGCCTACAACGCCCGTGAGAAAGCAAAGACGGACGACCGGGAGTCACCAAGAACTTACATAGCAAATGCTAAAGCGAAATTAATTTAGAAGGGGAACTCCGAAAATCCCAGACATACCGTCGCTTAAAAGAAAGAACATTTTATCGAGTCGAAAAACAAAGTGGAGAGAGAGATTAATAAGGCATATTTGATTTTGAAAGACGAAACATAGGAACATTATTTTAAGACGCGAAAAATATGTGAACTTCGTCACATAAAGAATTTTTTTTTTTCGTACGAGAACGTTTAAAAATTTGGAAATGACACCTCTCGAAAAATTAACGGGAAGATATTTTCCTTAACACAGTCTTTTTCCCTACCTTTATTTAAAAAAAAATTTCAATTTACATTGCCCACTTATCTCTAATGGATAAAGATTCAAAGCATGTAACCATTTTTTTACACCCTTAGTATAAATAATTCGAACCGCCAAAGACTTGAAAGCCATCTTTATCCTTCACCCATTTCAGATATATTTTCTGCAAGGTGAGTACAGTCTAGTTGATGATAGTCTTTACCTCAAGAAGTTCACATGGAGAATTGGGAAGAGTAAACTAATTTGCAGGGGAGCATTTCAGGAAGAACTCCTACTTTCTGATGATTTTCTTTGCACAGACGCGTGCTAAAACTTCACGGTTTGTGAAAATGGAAACAATTTATATATCTGATTTCGTTTTTATTGCGTCTTCACTACTAATCTTTGAAGAGAACGCTTTGCAAAATGGACTGCGAGATTAAATTTTGAATATTAGCTCTTCTCTTTCGCCTTTCTCGAGATTTGCTTTGAGATCATTTTTATTTGCGAACTAAAATCGTGTTTGAGGAGTATAATGCTTTTTTTATTAATTTCGGAATAAAATAATATAAAATTTACTAGCTAGGGTGATATTATACTGCACCACATTTTTCTCAGTTGCTATTGAGTGCGTAATTTAAACACATTCAAACACTGAATAGAAGCCAAATAAAATGTCACACAATTCTAAAAGTAAAGTTTAAGGAGCAAAATAAATAATACTTACTTACTTTTCAATGTATAATATATTACTTCATTCCACGAAGTAAAGGAAGCATTATGATGCGTCGTAATTGTTAGCATTTCTTAGTATTTTGACGATGTTTTCTATAGTGTACGTATGCACTTATGTTGTACATATTTATGCAAGTATATTCCATTTTCACTGGTTTTGTTGTGACGTTTGTATGTACGTATGCAATTCAAAAACAATTAACAGAAGAATGTTTAAATTTTTTATTTAGAACTATTGCAGCAGCCTTCTGTGCACCTCCCGTTTATACTGCAATTGACTACATAGTTTACAAGGTGACACAAAAGGTTTTCATTACATTAATTTCTGTGGACATCTTAATAATTTTTTCGGAATTGATTTTTTTTATTAAAAAAACCCGCTAGCTGTCGACATGCTTGGGGATTTTTGACAAAACATATCGAAAATTTTCACCGAAAGTACAAACTTAAAAAAAGAACTAAATTCGCTCCAAAAGAACGGATTTTTTTAGCATTTGAGTGCTACTAATTTCAGACACAGATTTTTGTCTACTGAAAAAAGAAAAAGCGAATCACTTTTTAAGGGTTGCGAGATAATGGAGGGAATGGGGGTTGTGAAGTTACCAAAGTTGAACATTTTTAGTGATTTCTTGCCAAGTTTGGGGCCAAATATGCGTATTTAGTGAACATTTAAAATACGAAATTTATATTTAGTATGAAACTTTTTATGAAGCTTATAAAGGGATGGAAATAAATTTATACGAAACTTATTTTTTACTGCATATTTAAAATATGAAAGAATCAGATCGTTTATTTTTTAAGAAAAAACATTTATTGAGGTCGACACTCAACGGGCGAACTGTTGCAAATGAAAATAAAACGAAAAAGAGAAAGCGAAAACAAGAGAAAGAAAAATTTAATGGCTTTAGTACGGTTCTGCAAACTCCAGGAAATAATTCGCTTTAGGAAACTTATAGTTTTTAAAATAGAAACTGATGCAGACAGAAGTTGTTCTTTCTCTTGCTCAGAATGTAAAATTCGTTGAGCATACAGACGCAAAAGAAATTGAATCAAAATGCTTGCCCAGACGGGGGCGCCTCCGCGGCATTTAAGAAGTTTCAAATAGCACTTTTTATGAAGCTTTTAACAATGCTGTAAGTCTGTCAAAACTGAAAAAGAACTGCTTAGTCGCATACTATCTGTTATTTGTAACTCAAACAACTGAATTATGAGGTTTTTCTAAGAGATAGAACTATGTGCGCCATTTTAAAAAAATGTAAGCATATTTTTTACGTTTTAAAGTGATAAAAAACAATTTTAGGTAAAAGGACAAAAATGTCAGTTTTCTAAACCTATTATTATTCTATTACAAAATAAAAAGAATAAACTCATAAATGTTGTTGGTAGCTTTCGGTTCTATTATTTATGCTGAGAATACTTTTGCATGATCACTTACTGTTGAATTATTCATTTAATACTTATAGTGTCATTCATTTGACTATTAGCCGTAATATATTAAAATAATTATTATATATAATTAGTTAAAATTTTCTGTTTTACTCTAAATGTCTCATTTTTTATTGGTTTTAAAAAAAAATGTTGCAATTTACTGTCGGTGTTTGATGTTAAAAATGTGTTACGTTTTAAGTTGTAGATAAACTTCTATTTCAAAGATTATTGCACACAATTAGGTAACATTTATCTGTGTAAAACAGTATTTTCCTCAGCCCTCATTTTATCTGAGAGTAGAGATGTTGATACTTACGTATCATATCGCCGTCTATTCTTGGTATTTTGTTTTCGCCAAACGATGCAATTTTGCGCCAACTGTCATCGGCCCCTGTGCTATTATGTAAATCCGGACTACCATTGAAACGTTCTGTGAAATAATAATCAACTAGTGTTCTGCAGATATCTAAAAATAACAACAAAGGATTTGCTTATATCGTTCTGAAGCTATTATAAAACCATCAACAAGAACTTCGAAACTTCTTATTTAGAAAATGGTCGACGTTTTAGTACGTAAGTACCGATATATTTAGAACATTGTAACTTTATTTTACACAAGGAATACTTAATTTCTTTAGCCCATCTTTCAGCTGAAGAATATTGCAAAAGATATTTAAACAGAAATTTAAGATCTACTGTTTGGCAATTCGAACTTTTCTGACGGTTACTGAGTCAGTATGTAGTTACTATATTTTACAGGTATGAATGCTTGGCTATTTCTGATGTCAGCTAGCCAAAATATCGCAAATAAAAAGTCATACTACGATTTATGAACAAAAGTAGGATTTCTCAATAGAGCTCTGAATTTAGTAAGATACATCATCTTCTGGAGCTAAAAGCTACCAAACGTGGTAGCTTTCACCTCCTTTGACTATGATATAATTAATTATGGGAAATCCTGGATGCCAAGCAGGACGTGCTACCCACGATTGAGCTGAGTAAATTTAAATCGTAGGAGCGTGTTTGCAGAATGAGACAGGAACATCTACCAAAAGTAATCATTGATTGGAACCCGACAAGAAGACAGCCGAAGGACCGACTGAGCTGGAAATATTCTCTAGATCAGAACTTAAGAAACCTTAATCTGACTAAAGATATTTCTCTGAACAGGGAAAGATGGAAATATGCTCTCAAAATTGTTATCTTGGGTCGAGGACACCCATTTTTCAGTGGTAACTTCTAAAGAGGAAGAAATATGCGGACGATTTCTTACTAACAACATCCACAATTGAAAAAAATAAGAGGGCGTGGTTTGCAATTGCCAGAAGAATTTGTCAAAAAACTACTGTCCAAACTTCCAGACGCATTACATGCAGCATACAGAGCTGTAATACATATGAGCACAAGAATAATTCTTAATTACTAGCCACCATGGCGGTCAGCTTCACAACCCCATACCTTGTGTTCTTTTTACTTGGTGCAAAATTATTGGCAATCATTTTACTTGGCCAAATTATTGGACTCATTTCAACGAAAATCATGTTTCTTTGTTTTAAAAATATTTGTCATTCAATACCACAAGTGTTAATGTTCCAATGTTAGCAACCTGGTGTTTTTATAGTTGCATTATTTAATACGTGTCCTTGGTTACAATAATGTAAAAGAAACAGAAAATGGCTAAAATGTGCTTTTGTGCACTGAATGGCCACATTTTATTTGAAAGAGGTATGAGCGATAAACAGGCCAAATACTGTAAATTCGATATTTTAAAGCAGTGGAAGATCCGAAACATCTTGTATTTTCGCATACGTATTATTGTTATTTTGTAATATAGCAACTGCGTCAAATACATAAGTAAAAGTAACCAGTCAGGAATATGCTTGCTCCATTTCAAGTCATTCAACTTTTCACTTGGATTTTTGCTCATGTGTTATTGTTATTACGCTAATGTTTACTCTAGTTTTTGCAATTCCAGCATAGAAATATCTTCGATTTTAGTACTGCATATGCTAGCGTATTAAGCATATGCAGTACCCGTAAGTAAGTAGATTGTCAACAGGGCTGACATATTGAAAGGGTTACTTCATGGAGAATATTGTGATTTTGAAACAATAGAATATGATCAGTTAAGTGTGCTAGTTCAAGACTAAAATCATTTATGACTAAAATTATTATTAAAAAAGACTAAAATTATTTATTAAAAAAAGTGTATTAAAAATGCTAATTTGGTTTTTCAGTATTGTAAAAATGATATTATTTATTCTAGTATATATTTTACTGAAGAAACTACCGGATCTATGCATTTCTCATTTTTAAATATAATTAATTCTCAAAATATAACTGATAAGAAAAATAATGAGAAAGAAAACTAATAAGAAAATAATAAATACTCATAAACCAAGCTCCCTCTCAATCTTGATTATTTGTCACCATTAACTGTGTCTCAGACTAAAATCCCATGTGATAGTAAGCATTGTTATTATCTATATATTATTTATATGAAAATAAATAAGAGAAAGATAATTTTACATTTGGATTTAGTGTTTAAATAAACGAAATTTGGGGTATATTTTTTCAAATTTAATCTTGAAATAATGCGTGTATATAATTCATTTAAGAAATTAAAGAAATAAATTTATTCAGTAATATATTTTACCGCAAGAAAATCGCAGGATCCATATGTTGAATATTATCTTAAATTAGATTACATAAATGAAATTTTATCTGTTTATTAAAATGATAAAGATAATTAGAACTAAACAAATTCATAAACGTAGAATAAATACTTTGTTTTATAAATCTAAAACTGATATATTTCGTATTGAGTTTTCGTATGTTTTAAAATATTCGAATAGCTAAATTTATATCGGAAAGACGGTAACTTTTACGAATGTATACACATAAAGGTTTCAAGAGCTTAGGTAATTAAAATATGCGTTTCACAAGTACGATAATGAAAGCTGCACATAACCCTACTAGCAATTTTGCTCGGGCCATCATCGGCTGGCTACGTGGCCGGTGGTAGCCCGAGCAAAATTGCTAGTAGGGAAGTCACCAAAACCGGGTACAATCTTCACTTTCAACATTTTCTAGACAACTAAAAGGAATTCAAAATATTTGAAGTCTTCGAAATCCAAGACTTTGAAATATTTACATGGTTTTACAGCTTGATAGATAGATAATCAATGCAGACATCAGTTACAAATTAGAAAACTAATTATTTAAATTTGTAAGATATTAATTTAAATTATAATTTACATGGAATCGAAAGGAATTTATTAAAATTCAAAACATTTTTTAAGTTTATTTATAACATATCACTCAGCCAAATTCTATTTCGTTTGCTTTTACGCTATGGTTTTAGAAAACTTCTATAAAACCTCAGAAGCCCTTTTTAAAAATTGAGAAAGAAAATAACTTATATACTTTGATTGACTATCCATCGTCATACAAAAAAAAAATGTTTTCATTCGATTTAGATATTGTAATATGATGCATAGAAAAATAAATTAGCGTGTAGTTAAATGAAATTCTGATTGCTAATTTGGTCTATTTAGGACATGAAAGGAAAACAAATCGCTTGAGGAATTATAAAGTTTCGTCTTTATTTGTATATCTGATTACAAAAATCATATAAAATTGAGTAATAATGGCTGAAATATGTTTTGCTATTTTTTGAACGTGTTAAATTGAAATCCTATAAAATGGAAAAGATGAGCATTTTTCCTCGAATATTTTCTTTCCTGTTAGTCAACTTCATTTCAATTTCATTACATTTAGTTCATTTCCTTGGCACTTGTTACACAACTAACATAATATCTAACGAAAAGGAAAATATTTGGGAACGAAGAAATCATAATGATATTCTAGCAAGTGGAACTGAAAGATTTTCGACTGTTACACGGTGTTATTACAAACCATATTGGTATAGGTTTTCATTCTCAACTGTATTTTACAGTAGAAAAATCGTAATATTTTGGGAAAAAATCGATTTCAAATTTTGGACAGCTGTGATTCTTTATACAGGCCAGGAAACTTGGAAAATAAAGGGCGAAAGAGAATTATAGCTTACGAAAGAAGTTTTAAGCGTTTGTACAGGGTGTCCCACAAATATTACGTCAAACTTTTAGGGGAGGTAGGGAACATGAAAAAGAATCAGAATAACATAGGAATGTGGTTTTAAAAACGCTGTTTTCATACATCGATTAATAAACACCCCACAAAATGTGTTGAAGTGTTACTTAATTTATCGTATCAAGTTTTATACCAAATGCTTCATTCTCCGACAATTACAGCATTCAAAATGAAATACTATTTATACTGATAAATTTTACTCAGTAGTAGTAAGTATTTTTTATGAAAAATAATTGAACTGTCACTACACATGGTAGGGAGTTTCATCAACACTTCAGCCTTTTGTGGAGCTATTATTAACAAGTGTATGAAAATAACGTTTTTGACCCCGCATTGCTCAGAGATTCTGAATCTTTTTCAAGTGGCTACAACAATTGTCCTAAAAATCTGTTGCTACATTTTTGAAACCCTGCTGTATATGTTCGTAATTTTATTTATCTATACAGAGTAACACAGTCTATCTTTACTAGTTCATTTTTGAAAATTTTCTAAAAACACATGTAATCAAATGTGATTGTAATATTTTTTTTTAAATAACACTTTTTTGAATTCTAAAGCTGGTCGTTGCAGGATTTTAATTTGAATAATTTGATTTTTTTAAGCTTACTGAGAATATGGTAATTTTAATAAATCTGTTTGTTTTTGGTTAAGTAAAAGCTACACGAAAGCTATCTGTGTATAGGGGTTACTAATTTTAATAAGAGAAGCGGTTTAGAAGACGTAATGTAATCTATGTTTTAACCACTTGAGAGCTGATTAAATAAATTTTCTTTTAAAAAATAATTTTTTTCTTAAATACGTTGATGAAATTTTTAATTAAAAAGTAAAATAAATAATCGTGAAGATTAAATGTTTTATAAAAAATTGGTTTTACATTATGTGAACTAATTAGGAAATCCATTCTGTACGAATTTTTAGAAAATAAATAATTTTTATGTCCTCAACTGTAGATGCAGAATCAATATTTAAAGTAGATTAAAGATATCTTTGGATACAGAATTTATTCAGAAAGTTCATCGAATAGTAATAACAAAAACAAATTAAATATAAGTATTCAAATTTAAATGTTTATGTAAATGACTGTACTTTTCAGGGGCCTCTTGGGGGATTTCATTAAAGTTTCCTTAATGCGTGTACTTTAAATTCGCCCTCGCAATATTTTATACTTTTTCCTGAACAACCCTTCAAAATCTTTCGTTTTTCCTTTCCGCATTTTCCCATTTTTCTTTTTAAGACTTGCTAAAGTTAATGTTTTTTTCAGAATATGCTTCAACCTATTACATTTACCTGATCGCCGTTTAATTCGTTTATTTTTAAAATGCTTTCATTATCAAAAATTCACATTGTGACTTAAGAAAGACAGGGCGCTTTTAACAGAAAAACGATTTTCGCATATATGTTTTTTTTTTTTATCAGCAAAAGTATAAAGTGCTTTATGATTTTTTTTTGTCTCTGTCCGTCTGCGCTCTAGTTCATGAAATATGCATGTATTGTCACAAAACTTCACATGTCAAAAAAAAGACGATAGACTATGTAATTGACTGATGCATGCAGCATCATATGATAGTTTAAAAATTTAAATAATTTTGCATAATTTTTATCCACGAAAATTTCTGCTATAAAAGATCAGTCTTCGTCGTCAGTAGTGCATATTCCATTCGTAAGTGCTTTATAATATAAAATGCATAAATCGAATAGAATAGACATTGAAGACAGTGATTAAAAAAGTACTTTAATAAAGTATCTCAATTTTCCTAAACCTGTTTCTTCTCCAGGATAATTACAATGTTGGGCCAAAGCTGAGATTTCAGACCAATGTCAGAAGTCAATGATGAGGATAGAAGTGAAATCTTTGTCATTTTGAATTTGTGTGTTCTAAAATTTCAAATATTTTGTGTTCTGAAAATATAAATGATTGATTTGTGTTCTGAAACATTTCATTAACCCTTTGAGGCGCAACCCTTTCCCAATGCTGAAAAAAGGGCAGCCGTAGCCATCGCTCGACATAACTACCAGCAAGATGGCGGACGATCGAAACGTTCATCGCGTGCCACAGATCTAGAGAACCCTTTTTTGACGACAGCTGGCTGTGCGGCACAGCCAGCTGTCTGGCAGCTTTCTGGCCAGATAGATTGCCGCACAGCCAGCTGACTGGCTGGCCGTGCGGCAATCTATCCAGCTGTTCTCGCATTCTTCCATTTTTCAGCAGATGTCAGTGGTTTAAAAATATTCGTGACCATTTTTTTACAGGAAATGACGTGCTAAAAAGTAAAGGACTCTCGTGGAGCTATGTCACCCGCAACTATTTTTATAGATATCAAATCTATTCTTCGTGACTGGCAACAATCAAAACGTCAGAGTTTGGTGTTCCCAGAGAGGGAACACTGCGCGTTAAAGGGTTAAAGGGAGGGAGCATTTTTATTGTTAATTTGATTATGTAGGAATGTGTGGAAACTGTTTTATAATCGTAGTGCTTTTAATACATGGTTTACACTTACTTTTTCTGCTTAAAACATTAATTTTTTGCGATCAAAAATATTTTAAAGTTATGTGAGATAATAATAAAAATCAGTTTCAAATTTTGGGCAGCTGTGATTCTCAGTTGGGTAGAGAAAATCAGGAAAGAAAAGAAACAGAGAGCGGGAAACTGTTTGATAATCCATGTTTCTGGCATGATTTATAGTTCTCTTTTCTGCCTAAAGAGATACTAATTTATGACTAACAAAATATTTTAAATTTAGATGAGGTGATAAATCACGAAACAGAACGTGGAGGTTGAGTAAATTTATTTATTATGTACCAGCAACTCAAACAAAGGGATTACTTAGCTAATTGACACCATAAATAAGACCAATTCAGGAAGCTAGATTGGTGTGAGGCGGAAAATGACATAATACAAATTAATCTTTTGCTCGTCTAATATGACCATGGACAATCGAGTAGATATAGCTGTTTTTTATTTCTGCATGAACTCAACGTTTTTTTAGTACCTGATTAAAAAAAATGACAATATTAATCTTATTTTACTATCCGCCGATCCTCCTTTAAAAACTAACCGAATAATTTTCTGTTTTATAGGTAGTTGTGTAATTTTTCATATGAAGTATAACATCAAAATTAATGGACAGATTACTTATTTCAAATGTTTTACGCTTTTGTAGTAAACGATAAAATACCTGAATGCTACTTTTTTTATGTTAGTCAAGGAAAACCTTAAATTTCAACTCATAAACTAAATATAAGGAATTACAAAGCATAATATTTAACGAAATTACGGATAATGATTAACCATTCTATTCTGTTTCATTTATAGTATAATCTAGAAACTTTTATTTTTTAGTACCCTAACAAATAAAGAGTATAATTCACCACTGGAGAATCTTTTAAGGGGACGGTGGACACCCAAATCATCAAAATTGGCCAAAAAATGTGTTTTTTTCCTTTTTACATACTAATATTCTACAGTTAAAACTGGAACATGGAGAAAAAATCGCATATGTCTACGACATTAGAAAAAAAAAAAGATATTAGAGTTTGGTAAAATTAAAGGGACAGTTAAATGTCCACAAAAATGCAAACAAACGCATAAATAAACTCGTGACAATTTTTATTGAACGTTTTACGAAATAAGCTAATATTTGAATGAAATTATTTTTAAAATATGTTTTGTTAAGATAAAATCATAAATAAAATTATTCAGAAGAGACGATATTAAACGTAAGTGGAAAAATACACTTAAAATTGGATTTTCTCCAAATCAAGTTTTTTGTGATATTCTTGCCTTCGAAATGCTTCATGCGCCTTAATTTTGGTCGGAATTGTAAAAAATTTACTACAAACATTTTTCTCATACATTACAATGAACTGTGTATCCTTTTAGAATATGGTCAAAATTTCGATTATGAAATTTCACTTTTGTTTACGAAAACTGAAAAATTTCGGTCAAATTTGGTATATATCCATGAAAATATTTCTAAAAAATTAAGTACTCGGTCGATTCAAAAATCAAAACACAGATTTGTTTTAAATTTATTTTTATGCTATTATTAGGGAAATTAGTAAAAAAAGTTAAAATTAGAACGCATGGAGCATTTTTTCGAAATTAAAATATTATTTAATTTTTAATTAATTACTAATATTTTTAATTTTTTTCAGTTATTTATAATGCCTGTAGTTTAATATATTAAAATAGAAAATTTCATAATCCTATTTAATTAAATAAAAAAAAACTTTTTAATGTCCACCGTCCCCTTAAAACAAATAAAATATATTCATCTAGTCTACATATTGTATTTATATTTATTTCACTATATCCGGAAACATCCATCAATTTAATTTTTTTCGAGTAAAGTAGAATATCTAAGACTTAAACGAAAACAAAAAGTACTCTGAAATATCACCCCTACATTTTTGTAAATCCTCATCGTGATTTGGAGTTTCTTGAATTTTTGTTCTTCATCTTTGTTCCATGATGAATTTTGTCTTTTGACTTTCATGTATTTCAGGGAAAGATTCTGAAATATTTATTTTTTTATGTAAATATTTGCTTTTCTTTCAATATATAGAAAATAAGCCTAAGAGATTCAGTATATTGGAGTTCAAAATAAATCTTGGCCTTTTAAGATAAAATTTGAGCACCTACGGAAGAAGATATGCAGGTTTATACTCTAACACAACATCGTTTCAAGTTTATTTAGTTGAACTCCAATATAGTGGCCTCCTTTATAGTGACAAATTTCTTATAAACGTCAAAATATTCTCCATCTCATTCAATCATTCATCCATTGAAGGAAAAATATTTATAACATAGGTAGGTTATATCGCTATAATATAATTTAGTACATTCAATGACGTATAACTGAATCCAATCGTACAGCAAATGTAATAAAAAATAATAATACCCTGCTCACAAAAAATGCACTTTATTATTTGGGGTAATAAAATGTAACTTATCACCTGCCACTTTATAAAGTAGCTTAATATAAGAAGAAATAGAATTATCTTTATTCATATTGTTCAGATCAAAGCTCATTGACGTTCTGGAAACAAAAGCTTACAAATCGTAAACCTACGTAATGTACTTAGCTTTTGAATATAGATGTTTGATTGTTTTAGGATATTGAAAAAAATATTCTTGTAATTTTTTTCTAAATTAGAATAAGCTTGTTACTATCTACAAGTTACTATCTACAAGCTCCTAGAAAGAGAGTTTTTTTTACTGGGAAAATGTTGACCGTAGTAGAAATTATTTAGATGACTAAATGTTTTCAATAAAAGTTTAGTTTTATTAAAAGTTTTCAGCTGCTTTAGTTCTATTCTAAACCAGTTGAAGTTGCCGTCCTTAATTATTCCTCACTAAAGCTTAAAGAGTATATTTCCATCGTAGCTTTTATGCCCATTGTTGCTTCGAAGTTTAGGTTCACTTAATGTACTGAGAGGCATCTTGCTGAGAAGGGTTAACAATTTTGTAGGAAAATATTAAAAAGAAAATAATGAATTTTGGTTGAAAAGTGTTCTGTACGCTATTTATTTAGGTAAAAATTTAGAGTAAAGTGGGTAAAATGGGTTGAAGAAAAGCCTTTAAATTCACTGGCTGTTTTCTGTTACCAATGATATTGAACATGCAGTTATTCGTGTTACTTTGGTCTACTGTATTTACTGTATTACATCGCTTTATGCAATTCATTAATTTCTTTCATAGTTAAAAAGATTTTATGTAACTAGATTTTTAAGTGCAAAAATCTTAAACATTATTAAGAGCAACTGTTTCCTAAAAAATCATACACTTTATTAAATTTTGTTTACTTCGTATCTCAACTTACAAATTTTTTAAATTTTAAAATATTATGCCTGGGACAGTTAGACTTAGGTTCTATATAAACATTTTATGCCGACGCCTCATTGTTGCAGGCTAAAGTGGTTAGGCTGGATAAAATGGAAGGCATTTCTTTCTGACCAAAAGTATTAATAGTTAGTTTCTATAAACCTCTCTTTTTATACTGCAATTTCAGACACCCATAGACAGCATTTACACTCATTAAACCGCTTAGTAGGAACATCTGGAAATATAATACCTTTTTTTCTGATAATAACCTGTTTTGACGTTTTCCAAATTGAAAATAGTAAAAAAGAATTTCTAAACTTTTGGGAATGTATTACTTTCTTGAAAGTTTTTTGGACACACAAGAAAAAAACCTGGATTCAATAAACAGGTAAAAGCTAACATTTTGTTTCCAGTTAAAAATAGTAATTATCACGAGTATAAATCTTGTCAACTAATATTTGAAAATATAGGCTAAAAAATAAATATTATGTTGTAACGAAAGTTCCCCGCCACCTCAAATATCGTCTACGCGAACAGCTCGCGTTGGCTTGTTTGCTCTTATTTTGCAAAAGGATTTTTAGCATTTGAAAAAAAAAGACATTTTTTAGAGCATTGTGCTGTGAAATCTGTAAAAAAAAGTATTATCCGTAAGTTCAAGGTGTCTGAAATGGAGCTATCACGCTAACAGATCAGAACCGTCTTCATCTTCCAGCTCTGTTGCAAAAAGTCAGCTACAGAATGTCACCGAATCATGTGTACAGCTTCAGGTACTGCTGTTGTATCATATGACACTGTAAAGTTTTCTTACCGAAAATTCAAACACAAGGAATTTGACATTCAAGAAACAGAACACTCTGGTTGGCCTACTGATGTTAATGAGTCTCGTCTGCGAGAACATGCGGAAGAAGATCAGTATTCAACCACTTGAGAACTAGCTAAGGAATTAGACGTTCGTGCCATGACTATTAATCGCTCTATGCATCGTACACTGTCTACCAATAAGTATTTGGACACCTATGCAAATGACGATATCTGCGGTCCTGAGGTAGTCACGGCCTCCGCCGCTATATATCGTGTAGGAAACAGCATCGGCATTAGTCGCATGTAAGATGTCGCGCAGTTCGGAGCTCTCTGATTTCGAGAAAGGTATAATTATCGGGTATCACAAATGTGGCCGATCCTTAAGGGACATATCTAGCAATCTGAAGTACCCAAAATCGACAGTGGCCTATGTGATTAAGAAGTGGAAGGTGAGCGGTGATTGTCGGAATGTGCCCCGAGTCGGCAGACCAACGAAATTGGGAGATAGAGACCGACGAGTGCTGTCCAGAGAAATTCGGAAGAACCGCACCCAACCGATGGCCCTCATCCGCGAGGAGTTTCAGCAGGCATCTGGGAGTATTGTTTCAAGTATTGTTGCGGGAGTATAACATCCGCAAGGAAGCATTTCTGCTTGGATTTCATGGTCGTGCTGCTGCCCATAAGACTTTGATCACAAAGTCCAACCGCGCTGCTCGGTTAATGTGGTGCAAAGCACATCGAAATGGGACCGTAGATCAGTGGAAAAGGGTTCTTTAGAGCGCCGAATTAAGGTTCACCCTTTACCGTTCGGATGGCAGGTTCTGGGTCTGGTGTCTGCCTGGAGAACTTCTCCTGCCAGAATGCATTATGCCAACAGTCAAGTTCGGCGGAGGTGGAATTATGGTCTGGGGGATGTTTCTCCTGGTATGGACTGGAACCCTTGGCTCCCCATTCATGGTAAGCTCAACGCCGATGCCTACTGCACTATTTTGGATGACAATGTGCTTCCTACGTTGTGGCAGTTTTACGGGTTAGACCCCTGTTCTTTCAGGACGACAATGCCAGTTGTCATGTTTCGAGGTTAACCAAGGCTTGGTATGGTGCCAATGGAGTTCATCGAATGGACTGGCCTGCCCAGAGCCCAGACCTGAACCCTATCGAGAACCTCTGGGACGAGTTCGATCGCCGAATTAAGGGGTGCACTAACCGTCCAAAGTCGGTGAAGGAACTTCTATGTCTACTCCAAGCCGAGTGGAAGACAATACCACTAGCTGTAATACAAAGACTTGTGGAGAGTATGCCCTAGAGGGTTCACGCTGTAATTGCCTCTCGTGGAGGCTCTACCAACTATTGATTTTGAATATAGTTTTTCTTTTCTATCACAGGTGTCCAAATACTTATTGGTAGACAGTGTATAAACTTGCCTGACGTACATGTTCAATCGCTGGGTGCCAAACGAGTTGACTCATGCAAATAAGGATAGACGAGTCACGCCTGCACTTATCTGCTCGAATATCAACGCAATAACAACATTCTGTACTGGATCGTCACGTGTGATGAAAAGTGGATTTACTTCAATAACACAAGCCAAAAAGGGGGTTGGTTTGCACTCGGTGAGCCCGTCGGTAGCGTCCAAAAGCGAAATTCGACTGACAAAAAGATCATGCTTTGTATCTGGTGGGATTGCTGTGGTATCATCAGCAAGGAATATCTAGAAAAAAATGGAACTATCGGCAGTAAAGTGTACAGCGAGATGCTAGTCCGTGTTGACGCTGCTATTGGGGCAAAACGCCGAACTAAGTTCCGACGCAAGAAGGTACTGTTCCATCAATATAATGCAAGACCACATGCGTCTGTATGCACTGGCTGGACTATGTACAGACTCAAATTGGATCTTTTGCTGTATCCACCATATAGCTCCGACATAAATTCTTCGGACTTCTACCTTTTTTCACACCTGCAGCTACATCTTTCTGGTGCTATCTTCATCCAACGAATTATGAACAACTATCATCATCCCGATTTAGCACAGGACCTCCAAAATGAGGTTGATATGTTTTTGGTCTCACATCCCCTCATGTTTCTGGGCCGAAGGCTTTGAAAAACTTAAAAAACGTTGGCAGGTAGCATACGTAAAGGTAGGATACATTTGGGAGGTGTTACTACCCGCACTAAAGGTACACTGCTTTAAGGTTCTGTTTCTTACTTTGTTAAGACCTTTCTATAGCGGAAAATTTTCGTTATATACCGTATTTATCAGCGTATAAGTCCAGACATTTTAGTCAAATAAGAGGCTTCAAAGTTGGGGGGGGGTCGACTTATAGGAGGATCCTTGATTTGTATTTTATTTTATATTTTAATCAGAAGTATAAAATGCCCTTTTAAAAGACAATTGTTCTAAATACCTACCCATTTTATCCTACTAAATTTTACTTCACCATATTTTGCTATGTATTTTTTTTAGTAATAATAATAATAAAATAACTCTGTGACATTTAAAAAGTTTCAGAGGATTATTTTTTTGCCTATATAAAACTAAACTGCATGTTATATGTCAAAGGCATGTATTTTATTTAGAATGCTTGTGTACGGCTTTGCAATGTTTCATCCTCGCAAGAGTAAATACTAATTAGGACAATGTATGCGTCAATATATTTGATGTAAACATTTAGGGAATCAGAATTAATCTTAAGCACGAAAATATTTTATCATTATACCTTCCTGCGCCTTATTTTGGGAGAAGAAACTTGGTAACCCTATTAAACTAATTATCAAGGGATAGAATCAAACGAACTTCTTAGTTCCTAATATTTATTTTTAATTTTCCCTATTAATATTTCTGGACTATTTACAGATTTCAAAAACACCCTTTCGAACAGTGAGAATAGGGAAATAACAAAGTCAAAAATAGATAAAAATATTATTACAATCAACTACTAGAAAATTGACAGGTTAAAGTTTTAAAAAAATCAGCTTTATTTAAAAAGCTTTCTCCATTTTTAGTTTGTTAAATAAATATAAATAACGGGATTATGTTTGATGTTGATGCAATTAATTATTCTTTATCTTATAAATTGGCCAGAAAAATTATACTGTATTGATCTTAACGCATTTAATTTGTGCGTAAGTGAAAACCTATTAAAAAATAGTTCTTTACATTACGAAAAAGTTTCTTCGAACATTATGTATTTCAAATTATTTCAGCATAACTGAATATTTTTCGGGTATTGAATATAATCTAATTAGGTAGCAACACGTATTTTCTCTGATTTGCACACTAAAACACTAACATGCAGTAAATATATTTTGGAAGACACACGAGAATTCATATTAATTCTTACAGTTATTTGGATTTTTTCTTTGAGAAATTCTTCACAGATCAACGAGGAAGAATGACCCACATACGTTCATATCGGTCATTGTTAAATGTCATCCATAAAAAAGACATTAAAGATATTTTATGGATAGGAAAAATTTTGCAGTATTTTAAGAGCTGAACTTTTTTTAGTGGTGTGTACATGTAACCCTAAACATAATGTAAAGTAAAAAAAATACATTATTTTAAAAATTGATTGTTATAATGATGCTGCATTTTGTCCATTGTTTTTTTTTTCGATTTCAGAACTGTGAAAACTTTGATTTTTCTTATGTTAAACTGATGCTACAGAACCTCTAAAAATTTTTAATAATAAACAGCAAATACAGCACAAAAAAAACTACCCCCTAGATCCATTCTAAAAAAGTCCATGTTTTACCGTAATCAATTTTCTGAGTCAAAATTGACGAATAAAGAGTGGAATCTTAATCACAAGCAGAAAATAATCGGATTGAGAAAGTAAAAATTCATGTACAGAAAATAAATATACATACGGATTACCGTAATTGAGTAATCGACAACAAATCTGCCTTCCGTATCCTGGATAAATGCATTACAATACCTCTGGTGAGTTGCTTTAACAACAGTGCTTGATTAACGAGAGAAAATGGCGAGGTTTCTATAACTAAGTTCTCTGCTTCGCAGTAATTTATTTTCTTTATGACTAAGCGCATTATTCAAGCCAGTAAATCATTAATTCTTCTAAGTGATGACTGAAATACAGAATCCAAGGGAAAATAAAATCATCTAACCACCCGTCGTATAATGCATCAAACTCTTCGATTGCTATTAATTCTTCTCATTAAGTTGTGACGAGGAAAATCTGCGGCTGTATGAAGGTAATAATTCAAGTACATTAATAATGGAATCAATTATGGAAGAATAAAACTAATCAAGGCTTTCTTTTGATTTTCTTAATTAATAAATTACAGTCAAATATTTGTAAATTTGAATTAGACATTTGTGATAGGGAACGGATTTAACAAAACCTAAATTCAAGTTTTGAACAATGGTGTGAATTCTATTTTTTGTCTTTACATGTAATTTATGAATGAGAATTTTTGATTTAATGTATGCACTGAATCATAAATTTCGACAAAAGCGATAGTTGTTTGACCTATAAGAGGGAATCGCCTGCAAGGGTTTCCTGTTACGTAGCCTTTTGGAGATAGGGGAGGCGGGGATCCCAGTAGTTGTAATTCCAGATGAGGGACCAGCTTCTCAATAGGCATCCTAAAAGGTATCATCTCAACATGGAGGACATTTGAGCCACGACATCTTTATCATCTTTATCATCTTCAGCATCTTTAGATATCTTTGACATACACGGTCCAAGAGCAGTCCAGTCGAGATAGGAAGTCACATTCGAAAGCAATTACCGGATCCAAAGCTCCTACACTTTCAGTGTTCTAATGGACCCTCTGTGGACCCTTTCACAAATGGGACCACTGCGGAACACCGTAATGTGAGCACATTGTGACGTCGCAGGGACTATAGGATCCATATGTGAGCGTTTTGAAATTTAAGTTTATGGTCACAGAGGATCACGGTGCTAACAGGGATTTTATATAAATTCCTATCAGTCAATACCAAATCAAAAAACGAAAACAACATTTACTCCCAATATTTGTCGTTACATAGTTCGATAGCTAAGTTCGAAACTTCCAATACCTATGAGTTTCTTTCTTCTGTACTGACGATTAAATTTGTGGCAAAACTATGTAAAAAAATCAAACAGCTGTAAGTGTCCCATTCGGTAACGTAATGCTGTTTTCCTGGCCTTACCACACTATCAAATACTTAAAATCAGTCCATAATAATTTTTAAAGTTTCGTAGTCTAGTAAGAATCTACTAGAATATAAATTACTACTAGTCCCAGCTGGAATGAGTTGAGTTCAATTCAGAATTTAGTTCAACACTTATGATTCATTACACTACAAAAGGAAGAGAGCAAGCGGTAACATTCAGGAACTATCTGAAGAACGTGTGGTCAAGGAAAACAGTCTTGCATGTTCTTTCGGCAAGACAGACAATATGAAAAACGTGTTTCTCTCTATCAATGCTGCTCAATAAATATTTGAAAGTACATGATGCACTAAAAAATTCCAAAGAACGTCATTAGCAGTGACGTCAGTGGCACTGACTGGTCCTGGCTAATGGCATTTGCATTGCACATGACTGACATTTAAGTTACCTCTTCTCTAGCTGTCAGACATACACTACTGTCCAAAAGTATTGCAAGTTTGAGAAAAATCTCTACACTGCGTAAAAAAGTAGAAGGGCATTTAGATTTTTGTAGAAAAATAAGGAACCTTTTATTTTTACTGAATTTTTTTTTTTTTTTTTTTTTTTGTAAGCAACATTTTACAGATTTTTGTTCAGCACACATAAAGTTAATCTTGTGTTAAAATTGTCAGAAAAAAGACATGGTAAAATTGAAAAATAACTACATGATGTGTATCAATGAACTTCCGTAGATGTTATACAGCAACCAATTTTGGTGCGTCTGACATCCTCACTCCAAATCAAATGGAATTTCTTAGATTATACTAAAAACACAACGTTCTTTCTTTCCACTTGCTAGAGAATTTGATGTTTCGGATCTCAAACAGTTCATTTTCATACCGTCTATTTTCCCAGGTATTTTAAAATTTCCTATTGCTAAACTGAATTTGGTGCCGATTGTCCGCAAGCATATTTCTCTACAGGCTAAGTTGAAATCTTCTGATCCGATTTCCATTCATGAGAGGTACCCATATCAGGACAGGCTTCATGTTTACACTGATGGGTATGCCACAAATTCCTCAGGCAGGGCTGGTGCTGGCGTTTATTCAAAATTTTTCAGTCTTAAAGAACCTCTCAGTTCCTGGTCAGAAACTTTTGACTTCGAAATTTTTGCAATTTTTATGGACCTTAATGCTGCCACTGAGATTCCTCACCAAATCATTGTACTTTTTGCTGACACTCAGGCTGCAATACTGTTAATTACAGATTACAGTCTACTTCCATAATAGAATGCGTTTAAGTAGATTATAGACTCATTTCTTTAGTAGTACCGGTAGTGAAGTTCTACTTCAATGGACTGACTGACTGATGGAAACATTGTCGGAGTACCGTGGGCCAAATGGCCAAACTCCAGTAGGATGAGAGCTTCTTTAGCGAAAAGCTTCTACTTCACTCGAGATCTACTTCAATGGATTCCCAGCCATTGCTGCACTAATGGATAAGAGCAGGCAGACTTGTTGGCCGAAGCGGACTTGATACTACATCTACCTTCTCTCCCGATCCCTGTGCGAAATGCTAAGAGACTTCTCCGGAACAATATCCGGCAAGAAGAATTTTCTCACCAAGACATGGCCAATGGAAAAACATGGATTTGTCAACTTGATCATCAGACTCGAATGCAGCTTTCCCTCCATCTTTGAGTTGAAGGGTGACGTCTTTCAGAGTCATCACTGGGCATGATTATCTACAGGTCCATCTGTTTAGGATTGAACTTGTCGATTCTTCATTCTCTCCTTTTCTGCAATACTGTGCACATGACTGAAGATCATCGTTTTAATTACTCCTCCCTTCTTGATGTTCGTTGTCTTTATAATTTTGTAGTCCTTTCCCACTCTAGTGCTATCTCTTTATTGTACTGCACTGCAAGGCATCTTATGTCTGAGAAGACGTTGGTAGGCGTAATTAACATATATACACTACTGGCCAAAAGTATTGTAAGTTTGAGAAATCTAAATATCGTTTCAAGAATAAGCCCAGAAAAATTGGACAGGAAATTTTCCAGATTTAAATACTTTTGAGAATTTATGTAGTATACCTGGAAATAGTACATCTGAATATCACCAAAAAACAAAAAGAGAGCTTTATGAACCTACAATTTAAGTTGTCACCGTGAAACACCGAAGGCAGTGTTGTAAAACAGTCTGGAATCCATATCTAAAAAGAGTGGTTGTTGTGATCAAAGTCAAGGCTGCTCAACAACATAATAAATGATCTTTAGTTCAATTGCATTTATTTATTGTCCTTTTTTTGCAGAATAACTTGAAATTAATTCTTTAATTAATTTTATTCCGGCGAGCCAAAATGGATTATAATTTCTATAATAACGTATGCATTTTTATTCTATGTTTTTTTTTCAATAAATTAAATTATTATTTTTGTTCCTTAACTTAATGCTATGTTGTCTTTGAAGTAACTAATTTAACATGTTGACATTAAAAAATTTCAATGATATTGATTTTTAATTTTTACTGGGGGAGAGGGGGCTTGATCTTGAAAAGGGTTAGATTTCTGAAACTTGCAACACTTTTGGCAGTAGTGTATATATATATCAAGTGGAATGGTCAGATGCCTTACTTGAATTTAATTCCTTATCACTGACAATTATCTACTCGCCATAATTTTCATAGTTTTCGAAAAATTTTAAATTTGTCTGATTTTCTGTGTAAGGAATAATTTTATTTATTTTACTCATTTACTTACATATATATTTATTTATTTTTTGATGGAGCGAGTTCAAAGTTTTAGTTCAATATTTTATTTACTTCATTAATTTTACCACAAAATCTTTCCCCAATAAACATAAAATACATTAAGTTATAGAAAGTATCTAGCTCATCTTCTACAATTTGTTTCCTTTCAAAGATTTCCAAATTCCTAGATAGATAATACTTTGCACACAAAAATAGATGCCTAAGTAGACACTGCTGGAAAAAAGTTTCGAAGTTTTTTTAGTAAAAGATGAAAGGGAATTAATTCAGTATTATACACGCCAGACAGTACGAAAATCGTCTTCGCCATGTATAATATAGTTACTAGTTTTTAATCAAACCGCTGAAAGCAGATTACAGGCAGCATTTTAAGCTATTCGAGAGTTTCGCTTGCATTAAATTTTTTCATAAGTTACTGCAATGCCACGAAAAATCTCAAAGACACCGAAGTATCAAAGGGTTACAATGAAAGGCTTATTCAAATGAAGGGAATAAATGAAAGACGTTCATTTTTTCTTCAGAGAAAGCATCTCATTGATCCAAACTATGCATGTCCTGAAGGAAAATTTTTTAATTAATTGTTCGAGAGTTGTCGATGAATTTGTGAGATGAATTTGTTTTCACAGTATTAGAATTAAGAATAGTCAGAGTTGAGCAATAAGGCATTTAACTTGCGCATTGTTTTGCATTCTTCATAAATTTGTTTTTCGAGCGAGTAGACTTTCTTGTGTAGACATGTTAAAAAGAAATGTCGTGATTAGATTCCATTTTAATGTAAAGAATTACATTATTTTCCGTTACAAACAACTTGAATGAAGTATTTTTAACACTTCCAAACAAAGTGTTTGAGATTTATGCCCTACTGTCTGTTCGTCCGTGTTCCAACTGACGTACTCCGATGCATAGAATACTTCAAAATTTGTGTAGCGTATTTCTGTGTACTGTAACATGAACGCTATTTAAAATAGTGTTCTCCTGTAGAATAATAGTAGTCGCTATTTAAAATAGTAGATCCTGTAAAAGTGATAATTTATAACACTTTTACAGGATCAAACAAAAGTTCTCCAATACATTACGATTTCTTGACAGTCATTGTTTACAGCGAGAGATATTCCACTAATTTAAAGAAAAAAATGATACATGTTATTTTATCCCGGAACTCCCGGCGGCCGGGGCTCGATCCCCGACTGGGCGTGGCTGTCATTGTGTGCGTCCTTTCATAGGGGGTAACACTGGCAGACCACTGGGTGTCCCATAGTAAAATGGTCACTCCTTCGGGCAGTTGTAACGGACAATGCCTAGTCGGCAAGTTCCCGCCCGTAAATATACATACATACATATATATATATATATATATATATAGGAAATTCCAATCTTCCAATCTATTACAATCTATAGGAGTTTAGAGACATTATATACTTAAAGCACAATACCATATGCAAATAAACATTTATAATAGATTTATTTTTTAGTTGAAGTGTAGAAATAACATTCTAAGTTCTTTCACAAGGTCTCGAAAACTACTTTAACAATTATGCACTGCAATTTTGTAGTTATTTCCAAAATGCCGCCAATTTAACAACCACACATTGCCAAATTGGGCGCAAAAAGATTTTTCTTGAAAAGTGTTTTATAATCAATTCCTCCAGCACGTACTGAAAATGAATATCTTATCCAGATGCCTATCAATTAAATTTAAAAGAGGTCAACTATGGCTTATATGACATTTATGTATACCAATTTCGTTTTTGAAAAAAAAAAAAATATTATCCTTTACACAGAAGACCAGACGGACGAGCAAATCGAAACAGTAACAATCTTCAACTTGCTTGGATAGTCTGAAAAAGTAAAAAAATCTCCATACCTGATGCACACGAATGCATCGTCTATCGTCTACCTGCATATGAATGATTGACTCAGAAAATTTTTTCAATACAATATTATAAAACAACTTTAATTATATTATTTTCAGCTTATGTCATGAATTAACCATCTAAATAACATTGTTCCTTGAAAATACTCAAAGGTATCCCCCTCCTCTTCAAAAAATTATGCTATACAACTTAATTTTCTTATGATTCTGATGTAAGTTGAAATATCGCTTAAATTTTTTAGTAAAGGTATTTCTAAATGAGCAAAGGAAGTTCTAAATGAACTAAGCTTGTACTAATCCTTATATAAAATTGTTGAGGTACAAAGTTTAACTTAAATAAAGCATGCTTTCAAGTACCACATGCTAACGTTTAACTGAACAAAATGAATGAACTTAAGTTCTTTGAAGTGATTCAATTGTATTTACGTTCAAATAATTTAAATAAATACACCATTGTGTGGATTGAAACAATATGCTAAGTCTCTGATAGGCACTCCCTATTTAATTGTATAGATTGAAGGAAATTGGAATGTCACAAAGAAGAAATAGTTGACAAAGGAAGCGTTTTAAATATTATTAATTATGTCAAACTATACTGACTGTATCACTTTTGTAATTTTCATTCTGTGAAGCAACTTCTGCTTCCTGGAGGAAATTATATTTTACAGGAAATTTAATTAAGTTTTGTTGTAGTCAGTTGTTCACGAAATTTGATTGAAATATTTTTGAATCAGTAACTTTAAAAATTACCGCATTGTTTCAGGTTTTGTATGATAATATTTTTAAAGATCAGCCCCCCAAAAGTACGGACACTTTATTTAATTACACTACTTTTTAAAGCTAAAAGTTTAATTAGGATTAAATAATTCCTTATTTTCAAGATACTTACACATGTATCCCTTGTAATCACTGTTACGATTTCACATAAACTATTTCTATTTTCTTATTCAATTTTTTACACTTAACACATGTAACGTTGATCTTACCTACCTACGATTTCGTCACATTTTGACCCTGCAATGTTGTTCAAATGACGACTACTTTACCTGTCAGAACTGTACCTAGAAATTTTACAGAACGGTGCAAAAGTTTTTTTTCTCCCCTATATTTTAAAATTCTAGTTTCGAATGCTGGCATTTTTCTTGTAAGTATAGTTACAAGTATAGTTATAGTTTTGTAAGTATAGTTAACACCTGCTTTGTTAAAAACTTAAATTCTTAAATTCAACTGAATAATGTGCGTGAGTATAGAAACAGGTATTTTTTGTATTCATGGGCTATTTTCTGTTACGCATTATGCTAAACGATCATTTTGTGTTAAATTATGTAATGCATTCCTGTCATTCACATCTGAAAAGAAATCATGTAGAAGTTATATTAGTTTTAAATAAAACAATATTAAATTTTATTAAGAGCTGGGATTTTCAAAATGATTATCCTGAATTAAAGGTTTGATTTTTTACTCAAAAATTGTACGTTTTACAAAATACGTTTGCTTACAAATGTGTTTGTGTTATATTGAAATAACCATTCTGGTTGAAAAGAAATAAACAATTTTTCTATAGATGAAACTGTGTTGAATATTTAAACAGTAAAATTAGTGAAACTGTGACGAGATTTTGCAAAATATCTGGCCTTTTTGTAAAACCTATTAAAGTAATAGACTAAATTAAAGACAAAAAATTTAATACACCTTGTCAAATTTTACTTTATTTCTCATCGTAAATTAAAAATAATTCAAATTTAAGAATATTGTGGTCAGAGCTGTTAGACCTAGATTCTGACTAAACATTGTACTCAGACGTCACGTTGTTGAAAATTAAGATGGGATAGAATTTGTAGATATTTCTTTGATAAAAAAATGTAATTATTTTGTTTTTAAATGATTTTTTACCCCACGTTTTCAGCAAGATACTTTTATATTCATCAAAATGCTTATTAAGAGCGTTTGGTAACATAATATTAACTACGCTTAACTGTATACCCACTTTTTCCCCACGGCACTAAAACATAAATAGAAGGAAAACTATTTATTTTTAATTCTTACCTTTTTTTATAAAACACGTTGTTTAGACATTTACTAAGTTGAAAGCAATCACAGAACTTCTCAAATACTTGATTCAACTTCTTCTCAAATACTTAGATAACTTCTTCTCAAATACTTAGAAACGAATACATTCCGTCAGGAATGTATTCGTTTCATGAAAGATGTTTGGAGACTCAAGAAAAGAAGATGAATTTAATCAGCAGGTAAAAGCTAATATTTTGTTTTTAATTGCAATCGACAAACTTTCTAACATGTATAAATTTTACTAACTAATGAAAGTATAGGCTAAAAAAGGAGCATTATTTAAAAACAATTTATTAATATTTTTTAAAATCAAATAGCATCACATCACGTAGCATGTGATATTCATCATATTCATCACGTAGCATGTAGGGTTATACCCTACATGCTACGTGACAGATGGGTGCTTCAAATCTTCTGTAAACACAGAAAAGACTTCTTAGCACTGATATAGTTCTTAACGAAAATATATTCGAATGAAAGGCTTTGTGTGGGTAGTTCTTTGCAAAATAGGAAATTTTATATTGATGCCGATCACAGCGCATATTGTTGTAAACTGGAATTTAACTGTGACGGGCGCCACCTATGTGTGTGCAATCCTCCAGAGAAGAGACAGGACAGATTTGCAGTTGCTACGTGAGATAGCGCGATTAGACAAGGCTGGACTAAGAGTTGGATTAGCATGTCTGGATCAACAGTTGCTGATTCAGAACTCATCATTGCAACGTTTCGGAGTCAGCTCGGAACTCTGTTCCGGTCCCTGGGTTGGAGTTATCGCACCTTCCCGAGATTTGGCAGAAGGCGTGAAACATGCGAAGATCATCCGCTGCATTTTTTCTTTCTTTAGTGAAACGGCATGTGTCTTACATCATCCCTTGCAATTCGGGAAAAAAAGACGACTATTTTCAAGTCTGGTGCTAGACCATGAGATTGAATGACATGGAAAATTCCCAGTCTTAAGATACCTTTAAGCACGAGGAATGAGAATAATGGTAGATTTAATCATGCGAAGTAGATTATTCGCATAAATTTAACACTTTGTGTTCTACGATGATTGGAAATCTTCTTGAACATCCATTAGAAGCATAAACATTGAGTTCCATGATTTATTTATGTAAAAGTTGGGGAGAAATACATCAAATTAAGCTAGATTTTTGAAACAATAAATAAAGTATGGCGACGCACAGTTTTTATGTCTTGATAAAATTTTGGTTCTGTGCTCTGTTTTTTCTCTGTAACGATAATGTCAAATACATAAAGAGTTCCACTTTGAATACTGCTTTATCATTTTTCATTTATAACCTTCGTCAAATTGGATGCTGTTAATTTTTTAAGGAGAAAAACTTCTAAATTTGTCATAATATAACAAAGCAATTGTTTGTAATACGAATTTCTGTAACTCTTTAAACTTGCATAATGTATCAATATTTTGCGAGTAAGGAATTAAAAAATCTTTTAATTAAGAATAGTTGTTATTATTTAGTTATTTTCGAAGAAGCTTAATATAGGTATAATTAATTAATATTTTAAGCTGTACTTTTAATTGTTTTAAAAGTGGCACTATACTTAAATAAAAAATTAGTTACTTGTATTTTTAATCTTGATAGAATTTGTAGCTAGACCCAATTAATGACGCTCGCAACTATACGTTTTTATCAAATAAAATATCGCTTTAAGAGTAAATAAATTACCGAGATTACGTATAATCCAACGCATTAGAAGTAATCTCTTTTTGCCTAAATGCTTTGAATAGCCGGGCAACAAGGTTCATTAATTAAGGATTTTTCAAGTGGACCATGAAACTATTCAACAAGTAGGATTAGAACTTCTGGTTGAACATAAATAATCTTGAATGGTTATTTGTCTGAAAGAGCTTAACATGCAACAGCTGAATGAGACATATGTTTATAAACTACTTTAAAAATAATTTTTATTGGTCAGAATTTATTTGGAAGCCGTTTTAATTTAATTTTATTGAATTAAAATAACAGTTGTCAGAGAGATCTTAACTGCATTATGAACAATGCTTTTATAAAGTGCTGTTTTCTTCAGTATTTTCTAAACTATAAATATAAAATCTTAACATGTAAATAAGTTAAAACATGGCATTCTTTCATGAAAGAATATTTCCCTCGCTTAAAATTTTTTTATGTAGATCTGAAATTTTTGAAAATTTCATTTTTTAAAAGTTTTAAGCTCTTAAATGCTTTATAGAAATGTGGCGTGTAATTAAATGCCTTTTTCAAGCAGAAAATGCATCTTGGTTTTCTTAGAAATAAAAAAAACTAATTCTGTTTTTCAAAGTACAAAGGATTCAGTCCAAAGGTTTTAAAACTTTTGTCATAGAATAAATCTTGGTGTGATTTGGGAATATTTTTTTAAAAATATGCATTTCGTAATTTTTTGTGCTGGAAAAATAATAGTCTGAATGAATTAAGTTTTTCTGATGCATTTAGAAAAGCACATGGATTATTTTCCAGTAAGATGATGAAACTTGTGAGCACTTTTTTAATTTATTAGGTTTAGCGTATTTAAAAAAATGTAGATTTACCGATTTCTGATTAAAGGAAATATAGATGATGACAAAATAACAGTAAGATAAGCAGGAAGGTATTAAGTGTATTAAAGTTTATAAAAATTAAAATCTTTTCTGACAAAAAAAATATTTTAAAGCGTTTTTCTATTCTTTTGATGAGATTGTTCAGTAATTTGAGATTTAGGTATTACTGGATATTCTAGAAGTGTTTTAAAAAAGAAACTGATATCTGTACTAAGCTACAAATATGAACATTTGTATGAAAATTCTGCACACTAAAACATCCTTTCCCACTCTGAACTTTGGAACAACTGCTGCTATATTCATAAAAGTGCTTTAGTACGAAAAGACGCATTGTGGACCTTAATGCTAAGAATAGATTGGTTGAAAGACGCATTTGTTTTTTCATGATTTCCTACTGAAGACGTGACAAAATGATCTGAGAAAGAAAAAAAAAATAGTTATAACAATTCTTTTTCTCTGTTTGAGATGTTCAAACTTCTCATTGTCAGCTGCAATGCTCTGACGGTGATTCTCGCTTGAATATCACGTTGGAGAACAGAGCATGATATATTGGCACAAGCGTCGTACGTACTTAATGCGTCGTTTAAGGTCCTGCAGTGTTTGTAGTGGTGTTGAATATACCTGCTGTTGCAGGTATCTCCCCAGGAAAAAAGAATCAGTGGAGTTAGATCAGGCGAACGTGAGGCCTTCTTCGAAACCACCATAACCAATTATTTGGTGCCCGAAATCCTTAATGAGGTGCTGCCTCTCTGGAGATGTCTTGTGAGCAGGCATTACTTCATTTTGAAACAATACATTCCTAAGCAACGGCAGGCTCTCCACAAAATCGGGTATTACGTTTTTAGTAATTGTAAATACCGTGTACTCGTTAACGTGCCATCGTACAACATTAGACTGATCACCTTGTTATTGTAAATTGCACACCAAAACGCTAACAGCAAACCCTATTTGATTAGAACTTTCCAGTGCCCAGTAATGGGTGGTTTGCCTATTGTATACGCCATTCCGTGAAAAGCATTGCTTCATCCGCCAACATTATACACTCTCAGAAAAATTCGTCTTTATACACTAATTTATCCCTCATTTTTCAACGAATAATTTCCATACACCTTGGAAACTTAATATTTCCGTGAATTCTTCTTCCCACTATCTGAAGAAGAGGGAAAAAATTCGTGAATGTGGAGAAGTTTTTTCAATTGACAGGAGAAAAAAAGAAACGGATATTCGTCAATTAACGAAAATATTCCGGGAGCACTGCTACCAGAAAATTTCCGTGAATTGAAGAAATAATTCTTGAGAGTGCGTCTTTATACGCTAATTTATACTCATTTTTCAACGAATAATTTCCGTACTCCTTGGAAACGTAATATTTCCGTGAATTCTTCCTGAAAATCTCAAGAAGAGGAAAAAATTTCGTTAATTCTGAAGAAGTTTCTTCAATTGACAAGAGATAAAAGAAACGGTTATTCGTCAATTAACGGAAATATTCCGGCAGCACCGATTGCTGCAAAATTTCCGTGTATTGAAGAAATAACTTTTGAGAGTGTATCTATCAAGAATAATGGCTGAAACTTTATCTGATTCATAACGAAGTTGCACGATGCACAGCATTCGCTCGGCAACCCCGTCCGTCCAGTAAAACTTGTTCAGGCATTGGCATGTATGGATGAGCGTCGAATTTGCTTAGAATTTTCCAAACCTGACTTTTGGAGAGGCCACTTATTCATTGATTTCTCTTGCGCTGCATTTCGGATACGCGTATGCTAATAACGCATCCTATTGAACTTGCCGTCCTACTTTAGCTGGTCTGCCAGATCGAGCTCGAATAGTCATTCAGCATGTCTTCCTTAAACGTTTTACAACAGTTAGAATAGTTTAATGAGAAGGATGCGGGCCTGCAGGGCAGGGAAGCAGTTCCAGTACAACCTTGCTGATGATCGTGAGTTGCGACCACAATCACCGTAGAGTAAAAACCACCAGACAGTATTCACCTTTGGAAAATAGCTCCTTGATCATGAACATGAACATACTATGACACCAGAAGATGACTCTATTATAATTCTCTCAGGTGAAAAGGTGTGACGTTTCTTACGCATTTGCATACTGCAAAAATTTCAAACACCAAGTTAAAGTTGCGTTGAGTAGATACGACACTGCACGCTCTACCTATTCTTTACGTAGAACTACGTACTCTGTTTATAAAGACAGTCAGTACAAAGATGCAACCTTCGGGATTTGAACTGTCGTCCTTTTTATTGGGAATCACGAGCGGTACCACTGTGCCACAGTGCGGTATTGTGTTTTGCCAAAGATAAATACTTTTCCTTTTCTTCAAGTCACGTGATGTCACAATGTAGAAATTCACGAGAAGCTCCGAAAGGGAAGCGAGAACGGTTGTAAACGCAAACAAATTTGCTTTTATAACCGTTCTATTCTTTGCGTTAATGTACACAACGTGTGTTTTGTACAAAATCCATGGTGCTCATCAACAATTTTGTAAATCACTTTTTTTTCCCTATCTCGTTCCTTTTTCGAAATACGAATGCTAACTCCGTAGTTTTCCACCAAGTGGCGCCGTAAGTGGTTTCATTCAGTAGCGCATGCCTAATTTACTATATATCGATACCACTTTTATTAATACAGCAGCGGCCGTGTCGAAGTTAAGAGGATGGCGGCAAGGGATTTTAATTGGCTTAATTGTATGTTTGAACTCCCTGATTTCCACAGTTCAAGTACTAGTTAAGTACGGAAAGCTAGCCCATTCAGCGAGCCAGGTTATAAGCTACTATATAACGCGCCAAGACCCATGCATTATATAAAGATTCGTTTGAATCGGATCATTCACTCACTCGGTTAATTTGTTCGATGAATCACGACACGAAACGCTTTCAGGAGATGATTCGAGCGATGTTTACTTACAAAGTTTTTGGCACAGTGTTTACCACTCTGATAAATCTCACTTTCGTCGCAGCTTCGAACCCATAGCTGGTCTTCATAATTCACATATTTGAATTCGAAATGCCTCGAAGAACTTTAAGCACAGTCTACTAACAGCAAAGCAACCGAGACTTTTGGAAGGAAATGAGGCGGAACATAAAGATATGAATCGGTTTGTGGGTCAATGAATCATTGATTTCACACGGGGCCATGTACTCATCGTATGTACGGAACTGGTGAGTATGATCTCAGTTAAGCGCAAATGAAACCGCGGGTAGCACAGCTAATGAAAAATATTCAAAACGAATAACACTCATGAATAACGCTTGGTGATAAATAAGTTGGTTGATTTCAGAAGCAAACTTTTAAAATTTTCGAAGGAGAGGGAGACAGTAGGGTCATTCCACGTCAAATCAAACAAAAAACTGGAAAAAGTTCACCACACCAACTTAGATTTTCCTCAAATTTTATATAGAGGATTTATAGGCTAAGACATCAACAAATCTCAATTTTGGAGGTTCTACGATCATTAATTACAGAGAAATTAATTATGCAAATTTTTAAGTTTTCTGCAAGATGCGCCAACTTTTTTCTCAATTCCTTAAATAATTCCTTACCTGTAAAAGTTACTGAAGTGAAAATTTGTTTCTAGGAGTAACTTTTTACGCTGATTCCAAAAATGTTATCGAAATTTGCGTATCTTCTATAGTTTATGCATGAGCACTGCATTTGCTAAAAAACATCATGAATTTTTTTCGTCATGTCTGATCACAGACACATGTTTTAAATTTTTATATGTTGTTAAGATGGAATAATCCTACATCCCAAAAAATTTTCATCTTGGCTTTCTGCTCAGGACCAGAGAAAAAAAATTGTATGTATGTACCTATATATGAGGATTTTCATATGCAGCATTTATGCGTAAGATGTGAAAATTCAGAAGCGTTAGTCAATTTTCCTATGTCTTTTAAATTGATATCAGAAATTTAACTGCTACTCAAAGTATTTGCAAAAACTAGAAAATACGTAAAATTGCTTGCATCGGAAAACGTAAAACAAACAAACAACAAAAAATGCATGTTACACACAGTGTTAAATTAAAAATAATTCTAAAATTAAAATTTAGAATTATTTTTAATTTAATCCTGCTGTTTTTGGCAATCATCCATCAACCAATAAATCTTTTGAATTCTGTATGACATTCAAGTCAATAGAAGGAACAAAGTTTGTTGAAAGAATTGAATTCCTGTAAGTTACAGTACTTATTTACCTTTAACAGATTGCGAACAAAATTGTGCTTTGGCTAGTTTTGTGGATGGATACAGCAATTTAAAATAGGTTTTACTGTATACTGTATTAAATTTGTATTTCACAGCAAGTAGCATAGCGATGTCAGGCACATTGTCAAATTGCACATTTGGTGATATTTTGCAGAATAAATGTCATGTAACCAGTTATTCACGGCAAACGGGATTTTTTTAATGGGATAGTTTTACAGAAGAGCAAAAAGAAGTAATTGCACTGAGGTCTGACGTGCAAAGTGAGCAACTTAATAATAATACAAATATTTGTTTTCACATGAAAAATTGTTGCTTTCATCATATGATCAACTTCAAAGGTACTGTTGTAATCCATTTCAGTCTCATAGTAGACGCATCAAGAAGAGTTTGAGATCTGTGTCATCGGAATTTGCAAAAGAACACAGCAATCTTAAACTAGGGCAAAAGTTATGTCCCCAGTGTCGAACTCGAATAACAGGAACTAAAGCATGCTACAATGAAACTATTTCAAAACCTGGGCATCTCGAGACTGAAAGTACACCTCAGGAACTTTCTGTACCAGAAGGCACTGGAAGTTTCAATGAAACTATTTCAAAACCTGGGAATCTTGAGACGGAAAGTGCATCTCAGGAACTTTTTATACCAGAAGGCACTGAAAGTTTGAATATAAGTATCTTAAATCTTGGATGCACGCCTGTCAAGTTGCACGGGATTAATAAAAAAAAAACGTCAAAGTTATGGAAAAAGAAAATCAGCAGAGGCATGTTCACTATTGCAGAAGAAATTTGCAACAGAGCTAAATGTTCCTCTAGAGACTCTGGATCAATCAAACGAAAAGCAGTGTATTGACTGTAAAGATTTAGACTGCCTCATTGAACTTTTGAAAGAAAAGTGTAAAATCTCATCTGGACAAGAGGTTTTGAAATTATTAACTCTTGTACCGAGTAGTTGGAGCTGTCAGAAGACCGCTTATGAATTTGGTGTCTCAACTTACATGGCCAATAAGGCTAGAAATCTTAAAAAGGATCATGGTATTTTGGCAGAACCTGAAAAAGTAAAAGGAAAATCTATTTCCAATGAGGTAGCTGAAAAAGTAAGAAAGTTTTACGAAGATGATGAATTTTCCAGAATGTGTCCTGGAAAGAAAGAATTTGTTTCGGTAAGAGATTCTGAAACTGGCACTAGAATTCACATGCAAATGCGACTACTTTTTGTAAATTTAAAGGAACTGCATTTGGCTTTCCAAGAAAGGTATCCGCAACTAAAAATCGGTTTGTCAAAATTTTCTTCTTTACGACCACCTTGGTGTGTTACTGTCACTGCCCGCGGAGTTCATTCGGTATGTGTTTGTGAGACTCATCAAAACTTGAAGCTACTGTCTGCAGCATTACCGACGAAAATGGAGTACAGAAGCCTCCTCTCCTTTATAGTATGCTCTGTTGACTCTAGAAATTGTATGCTCCACAGATGTGAGAATTGTCCTGGGTCTGAAGCCTTGGAGCAGTTTATTCTGGATACATTTAATGAAAATGACGTGGAACCTGATGACAATATTGCCTATCAACAGTGGGTTCACAATGGACAATCTAAACTAGTTAATTTGACATCAACAGTTGAAGAATTTACGAAAGAGTTGTGTAAAGCAGCAGATCAAGCAACAATACATCATTTCACTACGAAATCCCAATCATTGTATTTAAGAAAATATTGCTGCTGAAACAGAAGCAGTCCTTTTACTCGACTTTTCGGAAAATTATTCTTTTGTTTGCCAAGATGCTATTCAAGGTTTCCACTGGGACACAACGCAAGCTACACTTCACCCTTTCGTACTTTATTTCAAAAATGAAATAGAGACAAGTTTGAAATGCTTAAGTATGTGTGTCATTAGTGATGAACGTGAACATATTACCTCTACAGTTCATTATTTTATAAAAGTAATTATGCAATATATCAAAGAAGTATTGCCAGGTTTAAAACTCATACATTATTTTAGTGACGGTTCAAGTGCGCAGTATAAAAACTATAAAAACTTTGTTAATTTATGTTTACATGAGAACGATTTTAATATCCGGGCTGAATGGAACTTCTTCGCCACCTCACATGGAAAAAGTCCATGTGATGGGATTGGGGGCACTGTAAAGAGGCTTGCAGCACGTGCAAGTTTGCAAGCCATACAGGATAACCACATTCTTACTCCCTTTGATTTATTTAATTGGGCAAATTCTAATATAAATGGTATAAAGTTTTTTTTTTGTGTCCCATGCTGATGTTAAGCAACATGCCAAAAGCTTGGAAATTCGTTTTCGGACTGCGAAAACAGTGCCTGGAACTCGCAGTCATCACAGGTTTGTTCCAAGCAACAATTGTGAGTTGACCCTGTATCGATTATCGACAGATGATGAAAATACTGGGTTCAGAGTTAGTCTCACTGTGAATAAGAAACGTGCAACGAGTATAAATACTGATGACTTGCAAGCAGGAGTTTATGTAGCTGCAGTATACGACGATAACTGGTTCATTGGATGCATAAGTGAAAAAGATTCTTTTGAAACAGACCTACGTATAACTTTTATGCAGAGACATACAAAGACTAATGTGCTATTCTGGCCTTCTAGAGAGGATAGTTGTTTTGTTCCTTTTGAGCATGTGTTGTGTGTGACACCAGCACCTTCATTGACAGGTAGCACTGGACGACATTATTCTCTTGACAGTGATTCAATTAAAAAAATTACTGTCGCATTTAATATGTTCAAGTCAGCTATAAAATAGTTTTTTTCTGTTTGTAAAATAGCTTTTATTCTTCTTATTTTGTCATATTTCCATTTCTGTTTAATAAGCTTAGTTCAACATATTATTTATCGTATACAATTTCTTAAGAAGAGAAACATGTCTGTACATCACTTATATAATTTTAAATTAAAATCAGATATGGGTGCAATACTCAGGTATATTCGCAACTAAAAATAATGTTTTGGATGTGTGTTTGCAATATATTACTGCAACTTTGTTGTTTTATCGCATCTTAGCTGTGAATAGCAGAAGTATCTTTTTAATAACAAACGATGAAACTGCCGTTATTTAATCAAAAGTTTTGCATAAAAGATAATTTAAATGCGTTAAAGTCCTCCTTTCCAAATAAATCGATTGAAATACATGGGGAGGAAATCCGGCTTTTAACGATTTCCACATGATGTTCTATAGTTATCATTATCTGTTTATGCCTATACTTATCGTTGAATTAGAAGAATATGCGAGGAACAGCTTATAAATAATTGGTACATTGAAGTACGAGTATAACATTAATTTCAGGATTTCGATCGTTTTGATTTGATGAGTATGCTAAATTGGCCTCTTGCTAATAGAAATATTCAATATTCGAGCTATTATGATTGGTAAAACCCCTTTTCTTATGATAAAAATTTTCAGTGTTTGCATACTAATAGGCACAACTGTCATAGAATGCACAAAACTACCCCAGATCGGTAATAAAATTAAATATTCTTTTAAATAATCAAGGCTTTAAATTTAAATCATCTTAAGTAGTTATAAAAATACTAGATTAAAGAACGGGTTAGAAAAACAAATTTGCAATTATTTTTTACTCTCACTACTTTACAGCTAAATATATTATCTGAAGATAATTGAAGTAAGATATTTCAATTAATTCTGCAATTATCTTCTGTATCTATCAAAAAATTCTTACTTTAGCCAAGAATTATTATTGATAAAAATCAAGTAATGTATAACGGAGCAAAAAAAAGGTATTGTGAATAAAAAATATATTAAATGACATTTTTTTATTTAAAAATTTGTCGTTTTAGCTTGCAGTGATGGAAAATAGATTTAATTCTAAATAGTTTTCCAATGCTTTCCATTAAAGGATTTTCTGAAAGAGGCTGTTTTTTGCGTTTGCATTTCTCAACTTTCATTAGTTGTCATTTCTAAAAAGCCTGCATCAAAAATGCATTTCAATGCACGGCAGATTAAAAATCATCTGTATAAGCTAATTTTAAAGATATAGTATAAAACTTATAGTTTAAAGTTAGACAACTATTAAAATACGATAGTGTGGAGATATTATTTTACATCAGTTGAATATACATATATATATATATATATATATATATATATTGCTATTATAACAGTTTTTCTCACACAAAGTTAAGTTACATAACTTTCATAACGTTTAAATTTAAATAACTTTTTTATGCGGGTGTGCTAGGAAATAAGTATCTAAGATTATACTTATAAAAGCAAAATTCAAAGTACCTATTGATAAACATGTATAAATAAAATTTTAGAGAGATATTGTAAAGTTATTAATTTTATTAAGAAGTATTCGATATTTAGCGAATTTTTCTTTTGAAATTTAAAAATATTCTTCCTTTTCTCGTATTTTCTTTGAAGCCAAAGTTCTAAAAAAAAGTCGGAATGAAACCAAATAAATCCTTAAGTTTATTAACAATCTTTCTTATTATGTTTTTTATAGTTCGTTATTTTTCCATTTGAAAATTCTAATTGTATATTTTGTCAACATTTTCTTCTGCGCAGCTTTGTGGTTCAAAGATGCGTTTGTATTTTTTTATTAATTTTATAAACTGGTTTTCCCTTACATTGAAAAGTAATGAATCATTAATATTTTTTAGATTGAGCTCCACCAACGTACTTCAATGGACATAAAGTGGATGCAAAAAACCTTTCTTCAGGAACACGCAAAAGTTAACAAGGAAGTTGAAACAGAATATTGTTTAGCTCAGGTGGATTGATCAAATGCAGAGACATTTTTTTACCGACAGTGACTGTTTTATGCTAATGATCTTTGAAAAGAATTTTGTAGGAAAAAATATTGGAACTAGGAACAAATTATAGATTTTTCGTTATTTTCACTGCAACGTCTAGAATAAATATAAATGCAAGTGAAACTTGTTCTTTATTTAATTATAGCCGAAGATTGAATCTGTTATGGAATGTTGTGTAATTAATTTTATTAATTGGTGAGACAGGTTCACGTTCATGCAATTTATTTATCAATTGTCATAATTAAGTGTGTTATATCTCATGAAAATAGTCAAAAAATGTGTCTTCTGATGATTTCTTTTTATCTTTTGTATTAACATTTGTCTCGGATTTCATTAGCAAAGAAACATAATATTGAGACGTAATTAAGATACCTGACGAAAATAGTCTGCATTAGTCCGCATTAAAACGTGCTACTTAAGGAATTATGGCTCAAGAACATAGTTGCATGAGAATGCAAAATATTTTTTAAGCACTTAAAAACGATTATTATGAATGCCAGTGCCGCTTTGTATAATTTTAATCATAAACTACACATTACAAAAATGTAAGTTTTGAAAACAATTATATTTTAACTAATTAATTTAATAAGAAATAAGGAGACTGCTTTTAATTCTTCTCTTTCAAGTATTTTTAAATAAGACATTTTATTTTTTTTCCTAGCCTCATTGACGTAAAGGGGAAGGAAACGTGCAGAGTCTTTTATGTTTGATATCAGAATACAGCATAGGAAGAATAACTGTATGTACACAACTCATTTCTCTGTATTATTGAAAGCCTAGTGATGCGGCACAACACATTTTTTTTTTTAAATTTTGTTGTTATTGAGTTGTATTGTGACAAACCTGCACAATTGATATCTGCCAAGGTTGGGGAGAGGGGGATAACTCTGACTTTTTAAAGAATTCTTAAGCGCATTTTCGTGACATCTGGAGAAAAAAAAATACTGTAACATTTTTAAGTGAACAAAAAACATAGAAACTTTTATAAAGGCATTTGTCAAAATGAAAAACAAAAGAAATAATTCCATAAATGTGTTTTATTTCACTTAAGTAAACAAACAGACAAATGGATAAAATTCCTGTATCGATGCTATTGAAAATTGGCCAGATTTTTTAAATTATTTAAATCAATGAAATTCCAAATTTCACTCTAAAAAAGAGTTGACAAATAATTTTTGAGTTTTTTTCTGGTTTCTTTATAAGCTTTGGCATGTTTGCTAAAGCTTTTGTTTTATTTTGTGAACAAAGAAATTGAAAATTTCTGGGAAGTTTTATTTATAAAAAAATAAGAATTCTATCTCTTTAAAAACCAAGTCTTGAGCTGAGCTACTATGCCATCATATAATAAGAACAGCCGTTAAGGGAAAGAAATGAAGCGAAAAGTATAAAATTAGTTCTCATTTAAAACATCAAATCTATTTTGGAACGGCATTTTAATGTTTATTGGTTTTTGATATTTTATCAAAAATGAATTGCGAAAAAGAGCTTCCATTCAGTAAAAGAAAAAAAAATAAGTAAAATAGGATACAGAAAATGTACAAATTATTTAGTTAACGGAGAATTTCAGCCTAAATTTAAAAAAAAAACAGGAATTAACAACTTTTAAAGTTTCCAATTCAATTAAAATTTTTTTCTTATATTAAATTATTCTCTATTAATTCAACATTTAATTTTTTTTTTTTTTAGGTTTTAATGCAATAATGGAACTGTTTCAGAAGATTCAAACTCACAAACGATGAACTTTATTGTATTTTATAAGTTCCTCGTCATTATTCCAGCGTTAAAAGATCAATATTTATGTGCATAAACATTTGCTTTAAAAGTTTTAAGACTTTTCGTTGTGTAACATCACCTGGAAAATGAACCAGTTGTGCATTTTAGAATTTAATTGAGTTGACAAGCAACTTAAATTAGTGTCCGTAATTTTCAGAAGCTATCATTTTGCCTGGAAAATTTGTGTATACTTAAGTCTAAATTTTAGCTACTTTGTTTGTTATAGCAGCCAATGTGAAGAGACCAAGATGTATCGCATGAATGGCAAAGAATATGAGTTACACAAAAGAGAGAAAAAATGTCTGCATTGCTGATATTTTAATTTTTACTTCATGTTTAAAGTAAATGTGTATTGACTGGTAAATTATGGAATTTTAGTAACTGAATGGTGGCATGTTTCATGAGTAGTGAATACCAAAATTGATGATAACGGCATTTTACCAGAATAATTTTACGGCTTGTTCTCATATTTCAGATTTAACATGTCATCGATTTTTCAGAACGGAGAACGAATTATTGCGTATATTTTCAATATAAATATATAAAATAAGTCATACATTCTGGGTAATTTAACACAAGAAATAATATTTTAAAACCCCCTCATAATAAATCGGTTATTTCTTGTTGTTATCATTTCACGTTTTGAAATCGCAAATTTTCCCAATGGATTACATTTTTCTTAATAAATTTAATAAAAAACTACTAGTGACACTAAATTTAAATGAAAAACAATGCTTGAGAATATAATATTTGATTCATTTAACTGAGATAAATTGCTATGAATGTGCGCTTCCTAAATCAAATCACGCTATTGCAAAAGGTTAGAAGACACTAATATGCAAATATCTGAAAATATTCATTAAAACTAATCAATAAAATGTTAACACCGTGAAAATAATATAGAATCAATCTTAAACAGGCAACAATTTGTAACTCGGCACCCATTATTTAAGTTGCTAGAGGTTAAAAGATTATTAAAGAATTATTTTAATACGTCAAAGTGTAGAACTTTATTTTTGATTTATTACAGGCTGGAAACGTTTCATGCCTAAAAAAGTTTAATGATGACGCATATCTGTTCTTGTTAAAAATTTAAAATATTCCCAAGTACACTTCTTAAGTTTCAGAACCATTCATCAAATCCGATGCACATATCCGAGTCTGAGGCTTTGCTACTGGATAAGTAATTCCTCGCATGAATTCTTAAAATCTCTAAACATAACGAGAACTTCTGTTTAACGTCGTAATAGTTTAACGCAACTGCTTGGAAGTTTTTACATGTTGTGGTGTAAAGTTTGAACTTGAAAACTTTGTATTCTAAGAAAGCTCAGGTGTGTTTTGATTTCATTTTGTATTGTGATTTCATTTCACATTTCTGTCAGTGCTGTAATTGTCGTAACCTAGCTACGAGATATATATATTTAGTATATGCTATCGTTCTGCTCTATTATATAAACATAATAATAAGTGTGCATGTAATTGCAATAACTCTTTTACAGGGAAATGCAGAATAATTGCATTCCATTAGTCTATAAGAAGTCAATATCGAGATATTAATCGTTTTCAAACAAAATGACGTTAGTACGTGTTAGAGTGATTTATACACACTAACTTACTTCACTTAACATACTTCATTTTGCTTTTTCTCTCTCTCTGGAAACAAAAGAAGTAGAGAAAGCCATTACAGTTATTTTACGGGGTAACGTATCCTTATTAAAAACTTTATTATTATTTAGCACGCCTGTTAAATCTGCTGTAAGCATTTATTGTTCTGTAGACAAGATCTATTACTCATTCAATTATGGCTGTCGATGAAAAATTTCGGGGTCGCATTATGTTTGTGGTGCGTTATATTCGGGCTAATACGGTAGTACTTTTTACTAACGTGAAAAATTCTTTTAACAGAATTATATATATGTACATTTATTTATAAGAAAATCATAAATGCTTATTCAATCATAACAAGGATCTAAGGCTCCTTTAGCTTTCCTGACCGCCGTATCCACCATTAACATCAAATGGCGGTTCAAGCGGCCGTTCAGTAACTACCGCTGGGAAAACTCGACTGGTCAGTCCAAGATTCATATTCACCGTTAAGCTGGGATAAAAAAATATTCAATGTTTTGTGATTTAATTTAAGAAATGGGGCCAGTGAACGGGGTTCAAACAGGGCACGGTGGGAATCGAAACACTCATTTGACAAGTATCCACAAAGCGTTGCGAGTTGGCATCACGTAGAAGTTGTTTTCTTTGTGCTTCTCCATGTGACTCCACAATCGCTTTGCTTTCCCCCTTCGAGGAAACTCTTAACCAAGCATACTCGGTTATTTGAACCTAGCTCTGCAGAAAGGTTGAGTTTTTCGGTTTGAACTTAGATATAACTCTTGGTTATCCCTTTGAGGCGCAACCCTTTCCCAATGCTGAAAAAAGGACAGCCATTGCCATCGCTCGATTTAACTACCAGCAAGATGGCGAACGATCGAAACGTTCATCGCGTGCCACAGATCTAGAGACCCTTTTTTGACGCAGCTGGCTGTGCCGCACAGCCAGCTGCGTCAAAAAAATGGCAGCCGTTCTTCCATTTTTCAGCAGATGTCAGTGCTGTTAAAAATAATCGTGACACTTTTTTACGGGAAATGACGTGCTAAAAAGTAAAGGATCCTCATGAAGCTATGTCACCCGCAACTATTTTTATAGAAATCAAATCTATTCTTCGTGACTGGCAACAGTCAAAATGTCAGAGTTTGTGTTCCCATAGAGCGGGAACACTGCGCGTTAAAGGGTTTTATTTGGTAGTAAAGGGTTTTAAATGGTAGAAACTCCAGCCCGGCCATCCGCGAATACCATTTGAGCGTTTGACCGAGAATTTGATGTAAACGGCTGTGAATACGGGCGTAACTGTTATTCACCAAACACTTGGCATGCTGATTATTCCTAAAACGCTTGTTAAAGTCGTAAGTTATCTTACGACGGTAATATATCTCACCGACGACTTTAACACGCGAGTTTGAATTAATTCTCATGCCAAGTATTTGATAAATAAGGCCGTTAAAGTATTTGATGAACTGATTCTTCCTCATTAGAAGGTACGAAACATTTTGGAAATAATTTCTTTATGCTTTTAAATGCATTTTGGAGGAATATTTAAGATGAGTTCTCTTAAAGTAAACTTTTATCGTTAACACTAAAGCACTCCACTGTAATATATATATATATATATTAAATTTAGTCATGTCTAATAAATTTTTCTATTATTTCACTATAAGTGCTTTCTGAATGAAATCTTAAAATCTAAACATGTGAAGCGGAATCTGTGCTTCGCATCGGAAACATAATTGATTGATCAATTACCAACTAATACGCGAAAGCTCACCATTCGGATAAAATTTAATCTAATCTGCCCTTTGATTGCATTAATACTCTGCAAACTTAACATAATGTGACAGGTATGCTTTTAAGCTTATAATATCATGCTAATGAATAATTGATTCTAAAGCAATGTTTTATCAGCCAAAAAAAAAATAAATAAAATAAAGTATTGACAGAATAAGAGAATCATGCACTGTAAAAAATAATAACTAAACAATTACTATTGAAAAAAACAACAACATCAAAGCGTATACTTTCAGTTCAGCAACTATGTGCTGTTATTACCAAACTTTATAGCATTCTCTACAGACCTTTCCTGTTGAGCAATTACGTGTCAAGAAGAGATAGATGGCAATTTGACAGCCAAATAAACTGTTTTTGAAGTTATCTTTTGGACTTTCCAGCTCATAAAGTATACAGAATTCCCGAAAATGGGGTAATTTAATTCTTTATCTATTAGAGATAAATAGGTAATGTAAACTGAAAAAATGTTCAAAATAAATTAGGAAGTGTAAAGCAATAATAACTATATAAACAATAACTGTGTTGATAAAAAAAGCATCTCTTAACTTTTTAGACAATTACACTTTTAAATTTGTACATGGTCCCCGTACAAAAAAAAACAGTTAATAAGATGTGTCCCATACGCTAATGAGGTGGTGATATACAAAATTTGAGAATTATATCCAAAAAGGTATGAGATATGAAGATTAATATATGCTGACTTAAATCACTTTTCAATAGCTCTCAAAGGGAAAAAAAACATGTTGGATAATCTTGTTTTCAGGGGTCGTGCAGAAATTACGAAAGAAAATAGTTTTTTGGCACTCCAGCATTAAACGTTCACAATCAAATTCGTGTATCGGTCCTGATCATCCTTTTATTTAAACATATATCTGAGAAATTTTATGATGAAAGGCTGAAACTTTGTTAATCGTCACATTAATGAATGGGGCAAATCTTACTAATTGATAATATTTTGTACGGGGGTTGTATACAAGTTTAAAAAGTGCAAATTTTAAAAAATTAACCAGAGGAATTTCTTATAAATGTAGTGTTTTTTTCATCCTTATTCTGATCACTTTTTTTATTTTGCGCTGCCTGACTATCTATAACAGATAAAGAATTAAAGCGTGTAACCAACTTTTTGGGACACCCTGTATATCTACCGTAGAGTTCTCCAGTCTGATGTAATATACAAGAAAAAGTATTATTTTATTTTTTATATGTCGTCAAACCATGCTTATGTACTCTGAAAAAACTGTTTTCTTGAATCAACAAAAATTTTCTTAAATCAACAAAATTATCCGGTTGAAATAGAGCCAACAAAACTTTTGTTGAATTAACAAAATTATTTTCTAAAATTATTTGGTTATTTCAACAAAATATTTTGACAATTTAACAAAACAATTTGGTAGAAATAACTAAATATTTAGTTAATTTAATCTAACTGTTTGTTTAAATGTTTTATTTGGATAAAATCAACGAAGATATTTGTTTGAATTAACAAAATTTCTTTATTAATTAGTGTTGTGCTAGATAATTAACACAAGTATTTTGTTGTTTTTATTGTTATCTTTTTAACCCACAAGCAGTTGGTTGAAAGTTCCGGAGATAAAACTAAATAATTTATCTATTCATCAAAATTTATAAAGAAAGCACTAAAATAAGCACTAAAATAATTTTTTTTTTTTGTGCTTTTACATCTGTAGAAAGTTAAATAAAAGAAATTCGATGTCAGTTTTTCTTCATACGAAAATGTAGTAGGGTAATCAAAAATTGCTTCAAACTTTCTAGTTTATTTGATAGTGATCCAGGACGGTTTCAGTGAGAACGAGAATTGGAGTATTCATGTTAGCTATTTTGAAGTGCAAAATGATCCAACATGAAATCAGTAGTCTGCTTTATTTCGTACACAAGCGCTTATCTAGCACAACTTTACCGCTGTTATAAACGTAAAACAATGATAATAAATAACAAACGCAATATAAACATTTTTATCGCCGGAATGTTTCATTTGAAAAATGAATGTATTTTCTCTTAGAAAGAAATATATATAAAAAAAGATAAAGTTCTAAAACCATAAGTGATTTTCTTTCCGACATAGTATGTGAATTAAAATGTTTGTGACATAAAAAAGATATGGATTTTTAAAATATCTGTACCGCTTTAAAATTTAAACTACAAAAATACTTTCGAAATACAAACAAAAATTAATAATTCGGTATTGTCCAGCTTTAGCCTATATTCAAGATTTCTTTCATCGATACTATATATAAATTAATATTTTTACGGACCAAAATATTTTACATCCTTCGACATTTTGCGACATTGTGGAGAATGATTCTGATTGTTTTAACTAAGTTAGTCTAACGGAATCTGTAGAAACTTGTAAAAACACTAAAATAAAAAACTTAATTTTTATAAATAGATAAATTAATTAGGCTTACCTCTGAAATTTTCAACAAACTAAGAAACATCACAATTTATTTTTGTGTTTGGTCTTATTCATACTTATGCGTATCGGCAGACATAATTGCAGATCCTCAGCTCTTCCGTAAATGATGATTTTTCTCTTCTGGCTTGCCCTGTCCTGCGCTTCACCTTTGGGTGGTTCTGGCGGTGTCTTGCTCAATCTTTTTCACAGTCCTGCGCATGTCCTTGACGCATGACGCAAACTGACTGTCGAGCGATTTCAAATTTCATTCGTGCTTAGCCTTTCCCCGTTTAAAAAAAACGTTTGGTTGAAATTCAAAGCGTTTTGTTAAATCAGTTTAGTTGAATGAAAAAAGAAAAAAAAATGTTGAATCCACACAGCAGAGCTACCAAACTTCTTTACATAAAAAAATGATTAAATTCAACAAAACACATTTTAGAGTGTGAGTGCACATTCCGAACAAAAACTCCCATGGATTAATACAACAGTTTAATTTTAGAATTTTGTGTTACAAATTTGAAAAATTCAAATTCAATTTTTCTATTTGTCGTTAATACTCTCTTTGAGACCAATTTCTCCAGTTACAGGTAAAAAAATCATTTGAAATCTACTCATACAGTTAAATTTATATATTTAAATGAATGAAAATAGTTTTAAATCCCCTATGATATAAACACGTTAGGAAAAAATTCATATTTTCTACTACATGTACTAGTTAATATTCTCTTGATGACCAATCCTAGTAATACAGAAAAAATGATTTATCTGAAAACTACTCTTATACAGTTGCATAAATATATTTAAATGAATCTGAACAGTACTTTTAAGTCCCCAAGGTGTGAGTATATATGTAATTCCATTTCGAGAGTACTTTAACATTTCACTATCCGGGCACTACTAATCAAAAATTACTTACGGTGAAGCACTTTAATTTTAATCAGAAACCGGCTGCGACGATTTGTCAGACAACTTTTAATTCTCATCGGCCGTTAGACAATGTATTATTCTCTCAGGCATATACGAATTTGAGTATTTATATACGCAAGGACATTTTTGTCACGTGTCATTCAGACCCCCGCGAGGGATAAGAAGATAGGAAGACTGTAATGAAGCACTGTTCGAACATTTCAGCTGCCATCGTACTATCTCCCAGGAGTAATTCAAGTTCTAACATGTATTTCGACGGCGAGGAAGATTTTATTCTCTATATTGACAGAAAAGTAAATTCACAGCATGCTGGAAATAATGACGTATATTTTACGACTTTTCGACGGATAATGGGTAAAGATAATTGGGTTCAGCTTTCTTCGAAAAGGGCTTGTTTACATTCAAAACCAATTTTGGTGGGTGACAACTTTGATGGTATTTCATCTTTATTCGGTTTTAAGACCGTTCCCTGAAAGAACTAATCTTAACTGATCATATGGCTCTTGTGAACAGCTTTAAAAATTGACAAACTATATGAGGCAGTAGATATTTGAGTTTTTTTTTTGTGCTATGGCAAGCCTACGCAATGGGCAACTGCTTAGGGGGTGTGGAGGTCATTTTAAGGGATTCCAGCCCGTGATCAGATTACATCTGGAGAAAACAACCTAAAATCCCAGACGGTTAGCTCGATAGTCGCGCGATAGGCCCGAATCGGGATCTTCCCACTTTAGACATCTTCAGTGTCTTATCCACTGGGCCATGGTGGAGCATAAGGCACTTGAAAAAAATTCGGAATATTTCTTATAAAAAATATACCATATTCTCTTCATAGAAACAAACATGTACGTGTGTCATACATTTTTCAGGAAGTTAATCCCAAAAATTATGAGGACAATTTCCAGTGTTAATATCCGACGTAACATTGGCACCATATAGAGAGGTAATTTGACAATGGATGTAAGACAGCATCTCTTAAGCCTAACAAAAGACAGACAGACAGACAGAAACAGAGAAATGGGTCGAATACTTTCTTAGACCTTTGCTCAATTCATTCGCCATTTTAATTGGATGTCAAAAGTTTATCAAATGGAATTGTAAGTTATCCTAAATTTATATGAAGATGACTCTTTCAATAGTCATTAAACTCTCTCCTGTTCTATAAGCGTAGATGTGAGCAATGTAAAGTACTGGTATAATAACTTTGGATATCTTCGTGTTTCAATGGATTTTTACAGAGTTAACTACCTGAGCGTCTGTAAACAATACAAAAATGAAATATTGTTTTCACCCTTAACCCCCTTCGGCCCTGGTGTCCTAATATTAGAACACATCTTTGTATTACTCTATATTCTTTATTTTCAAGAATTTTAACCCCAAAATGTTATGTCCAGCTAATAATACATACAAGGATAGCAGGACGTTATCATTTTTGCTCTGTAGATGGCAGAAGATAATGGACGTGTCAAGCCGTTTGAAGTCGAAAGTTAAATGCATCTTTATGAATGCATGAATAAATCCATGCATGCAGTCGAAATGCATAAGTGTGAAGTATTTTCATGTTTTCACGCACAAAGAAATTGTTTCAATAGGTTTTATACAAAATAACTGTAAACATTTTTTTTTCTCATCTTGCTATATTATAGCCTCGTGTCCTATTATTAGAATATTTTTTAATTAGTTTGGTAATTGGCTGAATGTTAAAATATTTCATATTTAAGATGCTTCATACAGTGAAGGACATCTAACCACTTGTTAAACAATTGGCTCGTTCAACACAAAGTTAACTCATTTGCTATCATCGTCTGCGAAAATTCAAGTTGTACGCAGTGTGAATTTAATCAAATTGTGCATATAATCGCTTGGACACTGAGACTTTGTAACGAAGCGAGCTAACTTGTTAACAATGGGTTTATCAAATTGTTACCATTGTGTCTTTGCATAGGAGGCTTCCTATTGTACCTTTGCAGCGGTGCGGTGGGAGCTAACACGTTAACAATAGGTCCGGGGTTAAAAAGGATAAAAGAAATGAATTATATCGTTCTTGGGAAAAGTTAGTGAGTTCAGGCAATTACAAGATGGTAAAGAATAATAAATTTTTACAATGGCTGATGTAATTAAAAAACATAAACTCTAAACATATTAAAGCTTACAAACTCAAAATTTTGTATATATTTAAGGATTTTATCTACAAAAAATATGTATGCGCGTTTCAGTAAAAACTAGAGAACAGCGAACTAAATTTAATATCTTACCTGCTTATAAGATTATAAAGAATACTTGAAGGAAGAATAATATGCTATAAATTTACTTCAGATTCTCAGACCAAACTGTATTCCCAGGCTACAATAAGCCATTATCATCCATCAACAAACAAAAATATAAAATCGAAATGTTTATAAATATCTAAGATATGTGGGGAATGTAAATAGATGTGACATGGCATTTAAAATTTCCGAAACAGTCTATGTAAACAAAAGTACAGAATCGGTGACAGTTTAGTGTACTCAAAAATAACAACTTCCTCGTAAGTTTTCAAAACTCTGAGAAAATATGACTCTGTGTCGTTCACCATCTTCAAAGTAGTACAGTATTCATCAATCATTTGAAGCATAATTATTTTCCTATAAATGATAAATAAGTCTTTTAGAAACTTTTCGGGTTTTCGCTCAAAGATTTTTGATGGACCGATAAAAATTCCTCATTGTGGAAGTGCTTCTGCCAATGATTATTTACCAGTACTTTGTGCGACAAAAAAAAGTTTGAGATCTGTCAGGGCTTTTTTGGATCAAGAATCACCCTTGGGTTTTGGAGCAGTTTGAAAGTTTTGAAGGAACTGATTGTTACCATGCTTTGAAGTAGGAGAAAATGTATTAACAATGTAAATATCGATTTTTGTATGCAAGTGAAAATACATTTGCTTTATTTTTTTCAATAAAACAAAGCCATATTCTTGTGTGTGAGTTATTTTCTGTGGTGCAGAATAAAACGGGAAGAATTCAAATATATCGATTTACGGTTGAAGGTTAATCGAATACTCGATTTATGGTTAAATACTAACTTGTCAATCGATTTGGGGTTAAGGTTAATCAATTTATGTTTACATTCTTTTGTAATGACGATAAACATAATTACGACTTAAATATCACGTGTGCTTAAGCAATAAGATATTTTATGCATAGTTAATTAGGAAATTTTCCCATAATTTTCAGACAAATGTAAGTGCTGTTGTAAACAGTATGATTTAGTTTCTCTGATTTATTAATGTATTTTCACTATAATGAATGCATGATAAATGATTTGATGCATTAAAATTTTAGCTATTTATTTAATTTATTAAATGAAACAGGTCACAGAAATGCTTAGAACTGACACAAAATTAAAAATTGGGGTAAATACATTTTCTGAAAACAGCAATAAAAATAACAGTTTCGTTTTTGAATGGTTGCACCTTAAAGGAATACGAAATTACTTAAATTGCAATATCAAATTATTTAAATCCTTCAATTTTTATCAGTAATAGATAGGAGCTCTGCATCAAAAGCACTTCGATGTTAGCGTAGTTTTCCTCCAATGCTTATACATATATTCTTTTTTTCTTGCGTATTTCGAATAAAATACATTACAAATATTTGTTACCTTCCATCGGTAAAGCTTTTAAAAATGTATCAGTATGTATCATTAGATAAGAAATTCCTTTTCCGCAGAAATATTTTGTATTTCATTCGATTATTTTTCAATTTTAGTGATGAAGGACTTTATCTGAGCCAAATATTTCTTTACTGCAACATACTTCCTGTTGAAAGATCTCTTTACTTTAATTTTGAAGAGGCTTGCTGCTTGTTAGAGAGTTGTTTAAGAAATTCGCTTGCGCTTTCTAAATTTGAGAGCGAGCTAGAAAATAGCACAGAGTTGAAGAATAAGTTGAAGTTAGCTACTGATTTCAGAACATACAGAGTGGAATAAAAATTCCCTGAAAGAGATTTTTAAATGTAACATAAAATCAATTAATTTGAGTGTGAAAACGAGATTTACCATACAGTGCTTTATAGGATGATACATTTTTTGAAATAGAAGCATTGTTTTTAGTCGGAAAATTAATTTTAGTCCCAAAGTTAATAAATACAAGCATTAGTTCCAAATATTTATTTTAGATGTCGTAATACTTAAAAAAAATCATGAAAACTCAAAGGAATCCAATCAGAAGTATTTGTTTTGTGCAAATAACTCAACTTCAATACGTGTGATCTCAGAAGCATGAAGACGGTATCCAGTTTAACTTGTGTATTAACTTGTACATAAGCATTTATTCTCAAAGAGATGGAAATATAAATATAGGAATCTCTAGTATTTTACTGTCACCCATACAGGAAGGATATAATTTGTCTTTCATATGGCCTCGCAGAAAGAAATCAAGAGTGGAGCACAGCAGATTATTTACTTCAATACTTCATTTATCAGTTTTTTTTCTTTTTTTTACTAGGTGCACATTTTATTAAAATTTTTAACGTTAGATTTTGGGTTTTAAAAATCCAACATTCGTTATGGGCTTTTTAAGTACAACTTATTATTGCAAGAATAGTCTAAAAATTAAACGAAACTCGTATTAACTTAACTAGTGGACAAGGTGCGCTCTTTATCGATAAATTATGGAAGTCAATACTAGTTAAGTAAAACGTTATACCGTAAAGAGCACTGTCATGCAAACTGTAAGACGATATTTTGGTTTTATATTAAACTTTAAAAAGCTTTGAGGATTTTTGGCTTGCCCTATATTTTATTGATTTATTTTAATTGTCTAGAACTATCATGTAAAAAAGAAGCATAGTTAATATTTTTAAAGAGGTAACAGGTTGGAAAGATTTTAAAATGATTCCATATTCAAAGGCCGATCTCGGAAAATAAAATACCTTTGAAGAACAAAATAAGAATATACATTATTTGCATTAAATGTATGAAAACAAATAATAATATTCTGTTCTCCTGACAATTAAGTATTTTCTACTTAAACAAGCTCTATGCAACTACATATTAATTTCCTTGAGAGAGTAGAAGAGAAAAATAAAAAAGAAATAGTGCTCATATACCTTAAAATGACTTTTATAAGAGTTTATCACAAATTTCTTATATCAGAACAACTTCTATTAAATTTTGAAATTTCTTCAATGCACTGATTTCATTGTCTTATTCTGTTTATTGCGTGAATTTATTTAAAACTTCTTTAAAGACCTCTATTCTAAATATCTAAAGTTCTTTTCAAAATAATTTTTCATTTGTTTATAAGATTAAAGCATTTATAACCGTTGTAGATATTATTGTAGTACATTATATGGACGTAAAGCTTAAGGTTTGTTTGAAAATTGTGCTTAATGAAATAAATTTACCTGCTTCCATACTACATTTTTATAAACGTTTCCTTTCCCCGTTTAAAATTTTATTTACTTTGATTAAAAAACAGTAGGGATTTAATAATAAAAAGCGATTATGGAACTATTATATGAACCCTTAAACGTGTTGATAATATTTCTGTGCTGCGAATACGGTTGAAACAATTTTACAATGCATTCAGTTCTAGATGATTCTAGAATCTATAGCTGGGGAAAAATAATCTTTGTGCTCACAAAATCCATAATACAATTTTGAGAATAACATAATAAACATCATAATTATTATGAAGAAAATCCTTGAAGAAATCCATCACCAACAGAGTCTTCAAAATCTGTGTAGAATGTAATAACATCTCATCCTGGATACGTTATTCGTCCCGCTCTAACATTGGCTAATGAGATATTTGTACACTAGCACAAGCTCTCGCTAACTTTGCTCTCGAATTTAAAGTGTTATAAACCTTATATTACATCGGGAGTGAGAGTTTGCGGAAAGCAAATGGGATATTTATGAATTGTGTTAGGATAAACTATTGTGTCGGTCGTAGAACTAAGTGATTTATGTCCGTTTCTTAGAATGCGTGTTACTTACTGGAAGTATAAAAGCATGACGAAATAAGTTGGTATTTAATTAATCTTACTCTCGAAAGTTGTATTTTTATTTTAAGGGTATTATGTTTAAAACATCGATGTAAACTCAAATTGGATTATATGTTTAAGTATCGATTAACAGAAAATGCATTAAAGAACGCATTATTTTTACACACAACCTTTAGACATTCTCAGAGATATAACAAGATTTATTAAATAAATGCCCCGGAAAATTTTATAAGAAATAGAAAAATTCAACATAGTGTAACGACTTGGTGTGGGGTAGTAGCGTAGTAGTCGACTGCTAAATACCAGTTTCTGGTTAAAATTTATTTTTTTACAATAAATGGAAACTTGATTATATATTCAATTACAGATACTAATATATACATGCAAATATTTGCAGGTTCGTCGAACTTTCAATAAGCCACAATCTTTTCAATCGGGCCACGCCCTTGGTCCGCAATTCGGACTTTCCGAAAATCTCCAACAATTTCACAGGGCTGCGCCTTACGCAGTCCGCGATTGGACTTCGTCAAAAAGCTCCGGCCGAGATTCTCTCTCGAACCTTTCTCGAACAGCTCTCCAGCTTCTCTCCCTCGAACTTTTCTCCGGAGGCCTCTTGTAAGATTTTACCTCCCCTCTCATCTTTATTGGATATTTCTCCCGACGGCGTGGATTAAAGGGGCTCAAATTGGTCGTCCGCTGGCGCCGCTCTGTCTCGGCTAGGTGAAAACTTCCGGTCAACGCTGATGTCGTGCAGCCCATTTTAGCAAACTCTTTGAAGGCGTGTTCCTTTATGAAAACTGTCCGGAAAGGAGACATCGAGTCTACCTAAAGGTGGTCCCTTTTGTAGTCTGGCTTTGAGAGATTTCTACAATAATATGCTTCTGTTATTTTTTGGTGGTGTCCTAGTACTATTATGAGATGGGCGCAGAGGCGTCACTAAGGGAGGGGAGAGGGGAGGAGTATCCCCGCCCAAAAATATATGCCTGTTGGCAAAATCCCATTCTTCACTCGGTAAAACAATGTTTCAGTTGGAGGAAAAAAATGTATTTTGGACTCGGAACTTCAGAATCTTATTATTTTTATACATTTTTCTACTATCATTTTCTTCTCTTTCAGATCGAGACAAGGGCGGTCAGAAAGTACAGACTGCCGGGAAAGGACATACTCAAGGTTTGTGGTATCCTAGGGTGTAAGAGGACAGCAAAATATGTGTTTATCGCAATTATGTATCGGTCGGACCCCCTCTTTCTTCCTTTCAAGTATAATATAACCTCGATATCTCGAATTTGAAGGGAAACCGAAAAAACTTGAGTTTTAGAGATTACGAGGTAAAATAAAAGGGAGCCAGTTGTAAGGGAAAACTCATTTATTCGAGACATCAATGATTTTGAAATATAGAGGTTACACCGTGTTTGGCTTTTACCTTCCCAATGCATCCCATATTTGGCTATTAATGAATGCAAAAAAGTTTGGACAAGATTTTTCATTCGCTATTCCTCCCTGTCAGTCCAGTGACCCCCTCGACATTAAAAAAAAATTCTACAGGAGAAACCCGGGGCTATGCATACTATCTGGATCACAAAAGATATGATTAGGCACCATATTACTGTCCTATTTCTTATTGTGGTGTATTTATTATGATGGTGATGATGTGTATGGTGTAAAAAAACAGCTTCTTATAACAATTAAAATTAGACATTGACAAGTTCACTCATGGCTACATTGTTTCGATTAATGCACAATTTGAGTTATTGTTCTTCAGGTGCAAAGGCTTTAGTAAAAATTTGGAAGTAAAATCTGCATAAAAATGTAATTATTTGATTGATCGATATTACTATTTATGTGTACATTTATTTGCGTTCACAACAGAAAGTAAGCAGATAGCAATGCATTAACCATTGACTATTACAGGGTTAATCGTGCTGTGCCTCGATTTTTTTGTATCCAAGTGTAAAAAAGAAGTAAAGTATATCGAACAATTTACTCGCAAACATTTTAGCTAAATTACCATATCGCACATGTTCATGTATATTGTATATGAGTTAACCTTAACGCAGTGGTTTCGCTCTGGACCACAAACTGTTGACGTTTGACTGTGAAGGTCACGAAGAATGATGGTTCTTAAAAATAGTGCGGTGACTAGCTCCACGAGATCCTTTACTTTTAGCACGTCATTTCCGTCAAATTGTCCGATTATTTTAACACCACTGTATGCGAAAATGAAGACGCGGAACAGCTGTCGTCAAAAAGGTTCTAGATCGTGGCATGCGATGAACGTTTCAATCGTCGCCATCTGCTGTAGTTAGTCGAGCGATGGCAACGGCGCCTTTTTCAGCATTGGAAGGGTTGCGCTCAAGGTTAATGCTTCAGATATAATAATTAGTAGTAGTAGTATTAAGAAATCATTTAATGATCTACCATAAAAATATTAAGGTTTAGTGAATCATCAACGAAGCATCCCCGTAATCTCTAGTTACAGTCATGAAGAGAACGCAAAATTTTTCTGCGGAATGACGAAGGCCATCCTCTTTCTGCTGTTTTCATTTTTTTATCTTAAAATTGTTTTGCCTGCTCTCTTTCATTGTTTTAAATATCCCCTACTAGATACTTTGCTCCCCCATTGGTTCCCGATTCGATTCAAAAAACAATGCAGAGAAGCAGTGGCGCACGCAAGAGATGGGCCCAGGGAATCTGTACATCTCCCATAAGAGTTAACTTTTGTTCAATAAATCTTCAAGTAATTTTTGACAGTTTGGTACGTTATGACATTACCAAATATAATTGCATGTTTTTCAGTTATGTGTTTATTTATTTATCTTAACTTCTAAAGATAAATCAATAAAAACATAATTGAAAAACATGCAATTATATTGAATTGGGGCAGAATCTATAAAAGGCATCACGATAAAAAAATTATGTTCTACATTTTTTTCAGGTGGTTGTCAGTACTGATCCTTGACTGTCGGCCTCTCACGTGCAAATTAAAATAGACCGTCCCTTTTTTACAAATCTTATGCTTTAAATTTTTCTTTTTCGACGCCCTCAAATTTGGCTGCCCACATGCTGTGCACTATCTTGTCCCCGTTAGGTTTTGATGTCACCTTTATGTGCTGAACCCCCACCAAGGCAAAATCTTTTGTGCGCCACTGCAGGGAAGTGATAGGAGTCTAAAAAGGAAATCTTACACATTACTCCCCCCTTGAATATACCACTGACTGAACTTCCTGCACAGTGGAAGTAACTTTATTTTTGCCATTTATCAAGATGCTGAAAGGGTTATACTGAAAAGAAATGATGGAAAATGTGATTTGAAACAGGCAACTTTGATTGAAGCTAATTGGAAATTTTCCAAATATTGAGTTGGCATATTTCATAGTTCTCCCCACCCAATCATGGTGCCCTCGCCACGCCTCTAGATGGGTGCTGAACGCCTAACCTCGCGAGCGGAATGCTGGGAATTGGTGAAAACAAGATGGTGGCACCGTTTCACCAACGCGGAGCAAACTAGAGCAAACATGGGACAAGTGGTATAGGCGAGGGCAGCGCAGAGGACGTGTCGTCCCTCTGATTTGAGGTAATGCGTTTCCCACCACTTTATTTTCAAGGGGTATGCTCAAACTTCTTTACTAGGAATCATTTTATAGTTTTGTGTCGGAGAAGCAACGGAAGGGGATTCTTGGACCATCAAAGTAGAATTAACACTCCGAATTCTTTTATCAATGTTAAATAATGTAAACTTACCCTATAACATAAACATATCCGATTGAAGTTCTAGGACATCACCAAAAAATAACAAATAAAGCACAAACTTCAATTTAGATTTCTATTTTTAAACGGTTTTATTTAGCTTGCCCTGTTTGGGTCAAACTTAGTAATGGAAATTTGACACCCTTCCTGTTGACAGATTGATTTGATATTTTGTACACACCTTTAGTTCTGATGACAATACAATTTAATGCATTCTGTATCATCAAATAGAGCCAATTTCGGCGACATTTGGTGAAAATCGTCAAATTTGGCGTCAAACATTACACACCTTTAGTTTGATCTGATATTTGGTACACACCTTTAGTTATGATGACAACACAATTTAATACATTCTTTATTATCAAATAGCGCCAATTTTGGCGACATTTGGTGAAAATCGCCAAATTCGGCGTCAAACCTTACACACCTTTAATTTGACAAAATTGAAAACTAAAAACTTGAAAATAAATTAAGTAAAAACTATTTTTTTAAGTTAAACGGTTTTATTGAAAATAAAGATAATAATGATGTAGATAATGTACTGAAAGCTAAAAAATAATTCGGTATGTCCTGGGCACCAGTCATCACCCCACTCCGATCATCAATCTCAACCATATACCAAACCAAAACGTTATACCAAAACAAAACGAATTATGGGATTTACCATTTTAACTTCTTAGAAGGCTAAATCAATATGAACCCTGAATTTTATGAGTGCAATTTTAGTTCGTAATCTTGAAATGTTTAATAAACAAATAAACTGATTTTGAATAGTTACAAGATTTCTTCTGTTACAAAAGGAGCAAATTAGTGCCAGCCAGCCAAATTGCACAAACCCGAGAGAAATACAGCGCAGAAAATAAAGTGGAACTAATTTAACGCTCTCCCGGCGACCCGGTACAATTTGATCCATGGACTCGATCTACCGCTTACTGCATCTAATTCTATGCATACAAAATATTTTATTCGGAGGGGGGGGCTATTAATGGCCGCAACAATAGACGCAATCCAGTGAAACGAAAAATGTGCGGTATTGCATTGCCTAATCAGAAGTCTAAAATATAACACTTTTTAGAATTTCCAAATTAAAAAAGCTACCCATTCTCAGTATAGTACATTCTAGTTTAAAAAAAAAAACTTGTTTTTTACGGCTCAAAAATTTCAATATCCTGCTTTGTAAATTATTTTATGCATACGCAAAAACATACTATTATTATAATCTTTTATTGCTGCATCATTTAGTCGTTTACAACAATATGTCTTGTACGTATGACAGGAAGTATCATTTTGCTTTTCTTAACAATAATATAGAGCAAAAATTAGAGATTTAAAATTCTTGTTCTTAGTTAAATTTCCCTAGTACGATTTGTTTTTTTCAATGTGTTTGAACTCAACGAAGAGCTTCGATGATTAATACAAAAACTTTAGCAATTTATTTTCATTTTAAAGCACAAAAGTGTTTTTTTAAAGAGCTTTCTTTTAAAATGTAATGTGCTAGTAATTAATTAGGAAATTTCGCTATTTTTTTAAGAAAAGATTTGTATTTTTTGTACTGAAAAAATCTCTCAGAAGTTTATTATAGAAAAATTTTATCAATTAATTTTAATTTAAACGGTGCAAGTAATTTAACTAAACAGAGAAAGTTAAAAATGCTTTTCATAAATATTTTTTCCTCACTTGTGAATATATTAAAAAGAATTATAGTATTTTCGTCAGTGAATTTTTTTTAATAAAAACTTATATCGAGTTTTGTTAATATATAGGTTGTTCAAAAAGAAAGGTAAAAGGAACTCTCAGGGTTGCAAAATCTATCTATGTAAATTAAATTCCAAGACTGAATAAAACAGATAATTTAGCTGGTTCGGATTTATATAGTGCTCAGAAATTTCACTTAGAAGATGATAATCAATGCATAGTCAACGATTGACGCACGAAGAGTAATAAGAATTTTGAAAGCAATTCACCGGACTAAGAAATAATACTCTTGATTGTGCTTTTGCAAGACAACTCTGTTGCATGTGGTTGGCGTTTAAGGAAAAATATATTGAGACATTCTTCCTACAGTACAGATCTTACACCTCACGATTTCCATTTCTTTTGGCTGTCGAATAAGCACCTGACACATACCCATTTCAAAAACGATACCGAAGCCGTCGTTAAATGGCCACACAATCTGGATATTAGACATTTAATCCGAACACCTCTCCCACCCTACATCGTTTGAAAGCTTGACCACTCGGGCAATTGTTATCCAGGAATTGTATTGAACTATTTTTCGGCTTAAGAATATTAGCCAACCATTCATAGTCGGCTTAGTAGGCCATGGGTTCTCTAACTTATTTCGCATTCTTTGATATTTAAAAAATGAAAAAAGTGCTTCAATATTTTTCAACTTACATTTTTACATCTGTTGCGTATCCTTAAAACAGTGATTGCAAATATAATTTTTAAACATGCATTATTATATGTATAATATAGATAGGATGTGGCTCGTATCCTCTTTCTAAAAATGTTTCATCCAAAGGAAATAAAACTCAAACATTCTTAGAAGTATTTTTATTAGCATTAAAAGACGGTTTCGAATTTAAAACTCTCTTAAAGGGAATAATGAATCTCATGAATTCTGTGTGACGAGTATGTTAATATCAGGATCGATTTCTCTTAGAAACTGCCATAAGTCAACGAGTTCAGTAACTCGCAGACCATTTCTCTGTTTTAGTTAGATACATTGCTAGATCATTAAACCTATGTCTAAACAAATACGTTGATGAGAATGCTTTCAGAAATGGTTGAGTAACCGACCATAACCCAGGATACGCAGTTGGGAGATTGGCTTCTGGATTCAAAATTCTTGATAGCCATTCTTGATTTTAATTTTTGATTACTTGTTTATTGTCAGTTCTGTAAGTTGTCCTTCTAAATGGAATAATCCTGATGTGTTCATTTGAAAAAAGATCCAGCAGGTCTCAGAGGACTCGACAGTTCCTATAAATGTTCGAATTTATGTAGCATTTTTATACAGAGAATTTGTCCTCTAGACTGACTGAATGGCTCCTCATTTTCCCTGAGCCTTCTACTACTCCTTCAATCCACCTTGAAAGCCTCCAGCGACCACAGGGAGGTGAATCATTATCTTTCACTTTGATAAAGACTGGTTTAGCCAAGCAGAGGGAGAGAATCATAAGTCTGCCTAAAATGCATAGAAAGGCTGCTTTGAGACGATTAGTGTCCGCATCTATTGATGAGAAGAAAATAGTTCTTTATTCCTCTCTCTCTCTCTATCTATCTATTTCCGTCTCTTAAAGATTCCTTTTATGCAAGTTTAAATAATTAATTAATGAAACATGCTTGGGTAACATTGAAAAATTTGCTTTTTGATAATTTAGCGCTACATCTCGTTGAGTTTCTACAGAATTTACTAAGTTTCAAAGTTTGTTAACTCCACTCAGAAAGAAAAAAAAATGAATACCACCGCTTTGAAAACTTTCAGAATAATATTTCACACGGTCTGGATTTTATGCAAAACTGAGTACAACCTTTGCGTTTGAAAGAGTGACTTATTTAATACATCAGATCGCATTCTCAATGTAGCTTCTATCTCGTCAACCATTCTTGATAACACTACAAAATCTATTCGTCGATCTGTTCACATGAATTTTTCCCCCGAATACCTATCCACTAGATTGGTCGTTTTCACCACTCTGCGCAACCTTGTTGGAACTTCAGTCTCAATGTTCTCAAGTTTTGACAACAGAAATTCGAGCTTAACCCGTTTCTTTAATAAATAAGTGTCTGATAACCCACAAAAGAACTCGTACTTTAGTATTTTTTCAGAAAATAGCCTATAAAAGTTTTGGCAACATGAAATGCCACATGTTAAACTTGAGACTGAATATTTTGATATCTGCAAGTATGAAAAATTGAATTAAAGTTTGATTGAAGATTTTTTCTAGTTTTCGTAACAGTTTCTGCTTGATTAAAAGAAAGCATTTTTAGTACAGTTTTAAGACATCTGGCGGCAATTTTTGGAATTTTTTACTCAAAGAAACTTTCCGATGATTAGTTATGGGTGTGAATAATTTTAATTGCTTTCTCCCGTATTGCTTGCACACTCCGTATATTAAAAGAAATTCATTTCCCTAGAAAGATTTTAATTATTTGACTTCTCCAAGACAAAATTCAGATATTTTGTATCTTTTTACATAAAAATAAGCAATTGGGGTAGCCAATGAAGAAGGATATTGAAAAACTGGCCAGTATACATATATATATATGTAATGTATAAAAAGGTAATTTGGGTTTTACTAGTTTGGGTATTGTTCAAGCGGGTACTTTCACTGTAAGTTTTACTTTCCTGTCATACTTACCACGCGCGCTCTGGAGCTATGTTTTATTTATTTTGTTATTTGCCAGACATCAGACCGTCGATTCTGAGTTCTTTAGATGTACACATGTCCTCACGCCCTTGTCGGCCCGGATGCGGGTCATGTTGGTAAATGTGTGTGGTTCGATCACAGATAAGAGAGAGGAGGAGTTGTGTCTTCGCAGACCACGTGGTGTGGTAAGCGTAAATACTCCCGCACATCGAAAATCGGGGGACTTCTGCCACTGTAACTGTTTAATGAGTCCACGCTGATTCTTGTACCCGTCTCCCATCCCCTCTTCTCATTCTAAATTGTAACTTAAATGTAATGTTCAATAAACCATATTACCTGCCTTAACTCTGAAACTTTACTTGAAATATCTGACGTCTCATATATATATAAATATATATATATATATATATATATACATATTGAAAAAAAAAGAAAATCATCAAAACAATGTAAATTTTATACACAATATAATAACTTGTAATAAAATGCACCAAACTTTTCAAAAGCTTTAACATTGCTCAAATGTCGGAGCATTGAATTAAATGAATCTTCCATTTCAATTCTAGGAGACCAAATTGTGCGTTTCTTACGCACGACTAAGAAAAGGAAGTGAAGTTTTTGAATCAGGAGCCGAAAGTGAAATAAAAATCGCTGATACAAATAAATGCTCTATCATAAAAAAAAAAAGATTAAAGAAAGTTGCCTAAAAAAGTTCTTCAGAAACGCAGTGTTTTGTTCAAGACTACTTCTTTTACAAAATGAGCATTATTTTTTTGGTGGGGGGGGGAAGGGGGGGGGAGAGAAATAAACTATTTTTTTTAAATCTCGGACAATTTCAGTCGCAGTGACAGGGCACTTTCGCATAAGTGCTTCGAAGTTTCTTTTGTCAGAAGGGAGCGTACAGTTTTATTGTAGCACTCGTGGGGATTTTTCAAAATGGATACTTTTTTGAAAAATTGAACACGCTTGAATCTGGAACTGAAAAGCAGCTTCACAAAAAATCGGGTATTTTTTTTAAGCGTTAAGATATGCTTATACAGTTGTGCTCGTAATGCACAGGGCTACGGCTTTTCAAAGGTAAATGTATATTTTAAAATAAATCAGCACTGGCTATTGAAATAAAATGCTAATTTTTATTTTAAATGAATTAAATAACATAATTATATACAGAATGTCCTGGAAAGATGGTTATCCGCTTCAATTTTTTATCTACTAGAGTAAAAGAGACAGTGTAAATTGATTTTTCTTTTAAAGGTAAAAAGACTACATTGACAAAAACACCCTTTTGTTAATTTTTGAAAATTGACACTCTTTGAATATGTATAAGACCCACATGCGAAGGAATCCCCATTTAGTAAAACATACACTAATGAGGTGATGTGTAGTTCCTCGCTATCTTTATTTACAGATATCTCTGAGAAGCTTTCTGATGAAATGCTAACATTTTGTACTTCACCTCATTAGTGCAAGGATAACATTTTACTATAACGATTTTTTTGTATGGGGCCGTTTAAAAATTTTGAAATGACACTCCTTTAAAGCTAACGGAAAGGGTTTTAGCATTACCGTAGTCTTTTTTCCGACCTTATTTTCAACATTTTACAAAATTTACATTGCCCAGTCATCTTTAATGGATACAGAATCAAAGCTTGTTACGACCCTTTTGGTATACCCTGTAGCATTTTAATTCGTAAATTGAAGGAGTGATAGTAATCCGAGTAATTTGAGCATATAAGCCATTATAGACATGCAGTGAAAACGCAGCGAAAAATTAAATATGAGTACCAGACTTACCAACCACGATACTGCAAAACACTTTTTCTACGTCTATTGCTTTTACTGAGCCACCGTTTTTACAGTGAACAAACACATGCTTCAACGCTGTTTATCTTACGCGAATATATACTACGCGAGTAACGTATCTCAGAATTATCGCGAAATCAACGATTCAATGATTAACGAGATTTTTCGTCGTGCATCGCTACGCTTATTATTACTGCATTCTGTACGTACAAACTGTACTTCATGTCTTCCTCTCTCCTACCGATCATTATTTTTGTGCATTTACAGTGCCGTACTGTACTGCACAGTATTGATTTTCAATGTTTTTTTGAAATACATCAATTATGTATTACTTTATTTGGGATATGGTAAAAATACATAGGGAACTGCTTTAAAACTGTTAGAGCGGTGTTCATAAGTGGTTAAAATATCGTGTATATGTGTTTCACAACAGTTCTATGTTCTCTATCTCACAACGAGAAATTTTCTCTTTTGCAATTGTTTTTGCAACGCATAAGTCAAGACTCTACTGTGCAATCTCCTCTTCTTGTCAGCTAGAGTGACAGTCACTGGCTCTTCTTTCAAAATTGCACGTTTTTCATTAAGATGTGAGTGAGCAGAATAATCTTATCTAAATGGCAAATTTTTATGAAAGAGATTTAAATTAAAGAAAATAATATCGAAATACTATTTTCAAGAGAAAATTAAAAGCATAGTTTACAATAATTGAAAATCTTTCGATCAGCATGGAAAAGGAAGGTGTTTTGCAATGAGAACCGCAGTTGAAGATTTGCTGCAAAAAGTCGGTAAGCTCCATTCATTCTACTGGAGTTTGGTGCTACATATAGCAGTAGTATAGTAGTAGCAGTAGTTTCATGTGATCACGGTTCAGGAGTACATACACCAGGTAAAAGAAACCATGTCATTCCTGCAATGCCACAAGTCCATTATCCTCCATACACCACAGCGGTCTCGCAGAGGTGCCAGTAGAATGAGCAGGAGAAGCAGGACATAAACAATGACAAGCAAAATAGGTCTTTTCTTCGTCGACAAATTTCAAACTTTTGATGTGGCCACTACGTGTTACATGCAGTGTCTTGAAGAAAGAAAAAAAGATAAGAACTCTCGTTTGGCACCAAAAGAATAAATCTCCAACAATTCTTGTGTTGTCGTATTTTGTATTGAATCCCCAAACACTTTTGCAATGTTCCGCAAACTGGAACAGTTGGAGATACCTCAGTTTTTCATTAAACTCATCAGTTCTGTTAACAGGAATTCAAATTCCATCTGTGCTCAGAGGTTAATGAATGTAGAATCATTCAACTCATTGATTCAAGTTGTCAGTAAATACCTGATATTTTAACTCAGAATCATGAGTGCTTTCTTAAGTATCTACAACTGTAAAGTTCGTTTGTATTGTTTGAAGCAATCGTTAACCGCCCACTTACAGAATAACGTTTTCAACATAGATTAAGAGTTTCATCCTATATTATTTATTCTTAAATAAATAAAATATTACATTCTATAGTAAAAAAATTAAATTCAGTTATACATAAAAAAAACACTTTTATGTAATCTTATATATCTTATAATCTTGTATTCTTGTAAATCATAATCATAACAAATTTTAGTGCATCAGTTTTATAAAAATCTGAGAAAGAACCTTTTATCATATTAAAATAATATTCAGTCTACATAACAGTTAAAAAAATGAAGCTGGTGAAAAAGAATATTTCTATAAAATATGAATTCTATCCCGACTGATTTGCATAATGGGTTTCAAAAACAGGATATTTTTTCCCTATAAATCGTTTTAATGCATGATTTCAAAACTATAAAAAGACTATTGATTTTTTAGCATCCCAGAAATAATGCATGACCTTTCAAATTCTTGATACCATTTAATGTAAAATTTTCTGCGTATTCCTGTGTATCTAGTTCAGTTAACTTAAAACATGTATATATACTAAATGTAAAAGTTAGCTGAAGAAAATATAGAAATAAATATGTTTACAGGGTATCCCAAAACACAGGCCTCAGCTTATATGCCTTAAATGAACATTGATTACACACATATTCAACAAACTATGATACATAAAACAAAGTAGAAAATTTTATGGTATCGATTAGAATTTTCAGGATACTAAATCCAAATAAATACAACATTTAAATTTTGCATTTACTTTAGTCTTTTGAAGCCCAAAATTTAAATTTTTGTACAGAATCCATTTCGAAATATTCCAGTTCGTAAATTTTGACCCATACCTTTATTAGGTGATGGACAAAATTAGAGTACTTTATCCTAAAAGTGTTGGAGCTATGAAGATAAATATTGGGTTGGGGGAAAAGTTCTTGCTGATTTTTTGCAATAGATAGTGTTAGGTAGAACAAATCAGGTAAAACTATTGTGACCTACTTATATGCATTTGAAAGGTGACAGTCCAAATTACAGTTTTCTAAAAAAAAGTTTCGAAATTCGTCATTCGTGCCAAAATTTATGCCGCTGTAAGTATTAGCGCAAGTATGAGAGAAATTCAATGGATAAATTGAAGCGCTATTTTTAAAAAGGGATAAATGAAACTCAAGCAGCGATGGAAATTCATGCAGTATATGGCGATGCTGTTGTATCATCAAGAATAGCCCGTTATTAGTTTTCTCGCTTTGAATCGTGAAATTTCGATGTCAAAAGTGCACCTCGCTCTGCCCATCCCGTGGATGAAAAGAGCCGATGAACTAACGCATAAAGTTGAGTGATATCGGCCTATAATCAATTGTGATACTGCCGAGAAACTGGATAAACCATAAAACTGTTTTAAAGCATTTGCGTAAGACTGGATACACAAATAAACTCGATGGGGTTATTCTTCCAATGTGACTGCAGGCGTCTTTTCAACAATTAATTCTCCGCAGGTGATTTCAAACAATTTTATAAATATTAACTCATTTTTGTTTTCATTTTGCGTAACTTTTTCGCAACTCTGTATGTAGCGAAAAAATATGATTTTAAAAATGTGGACTCGATAAAAATGTTGTAAGTAGAAACTCACCCAAAATAAGTTAGAATCCTTTAAATTTAAAACATTTTTGGGAATACCACAAATTTCAGAGCCTAGTTGTGGTTTTCACATATGAAGCGTCTAGCTAATGTACCCGTTCTTCACACGGTATGGATATTGCTAAATCAACGAATACAAATGGAATATAAATACTATATTTCGGTTATAGATTCATCTGATTGTCTCAGCAAATTTTTAGTCTCTTAAATTTTTTTATATATTCCCATCAGGATCCATATTTAATGACTGAGCAATCTCTATTATATTGTAATTTTTTTTTCTTTTTGTCAAATCTTGTCAGCATTTAGCATATTAACGCAAGTTTAAACGCATGATGTAAAAGTGGCGCGTTCAAAAAGTTTTAAACTCCAAAAATTATTTTATCGCCTTACTTTAATCCATGGAAAAACAAATTTTATTTTTTACAAATTTTTGTTACAGTAATAAGATATATTCTTCTACACAGTGCTAAATTCAACAAATAAACGAAAACAAAGGTAATAGTCATTGTTCTTGAGCAGAATAATTTATGTTATATAAAAACTTACCAATTGGAAAACAAAATTGTATAAATGGCACGCAAACGGAACAACATTTACCTTGAACTTTCAAGCTCTCGCATTTCAATGCTATAATTCCTATTTTATATTTTGTTTCCTGTGAATAGATCTTTCAAAGAACCAACGGCGACAATGCACCCGAATTCCCCAATCTTAATCCACATTTTATGAACTAACTGCCCCGTCATGTAATTTTATCTTCAAAGCTTTTCAGCATTTAACTCGACAATCTGAAATGCATGACATAAAAATGATGTCAATTGTACCTTGAATTAAAACAAATTTTACGTTAAAATCCTTAATATATTAATCTTTGTGGGCTATTCCTAGGAAATGCAAACGTTTTCGCAAGGTTGCACCACCACGATCTTGGCGATATTTTTTTTGGTTGTTGGATGATTGAATTTCTGTGGCTGCTCTAACCCAATAATACCATTTATTTTAACATACAAATTTTAATATTTTATCAAACAAAGATGAAACCACTTAAACTCTTCCGTACGCTCTGGTAGCTTCCTCCAAAAATTCGTCATGCGTGATTGAATTTTTAACAGTTAAATTCATTTGAATTTACAAAATAAGCCAAATTTCTACAGTGTATACTTATTTCATTAGAAAGGAGGGGAGGTACGTGGCCCTGTATACCCCTTCTATATCTGCTAATGGTTCTTTTAATTTAAAATAATCACAGGTTGTGAGATATGGCGCATATTGTATCCCAAAAAACTAAACACCGGCGGGAACTCTGCGTAAATTTTGCTGCATTTTAAAGCAACCCCTTTAACCCTGTCTCAAATGTTAGTTCTTATGACAAATGGAAAACCATTTTTACTTCATAGAGTAGGTAACCCTGTCTAAATTACATTTAATAGCAATACCATCACCGATACATTTTTTTTTCTTTTCAAGATAAAAAAGGTATATTAAGAAAAATGAAAGAAGGAAAGTCAAAGAAACTTTCATATTTTAAATGAACACTACAAAGCGATATATTAAAAACGTAGCGTAATTAAGGCGTCGCGTCAGTATTATTTGTTTTCCTTGATTTATAAAACATTTTTTGCAATAATATTAAAATCGCCAACAAACACTGTTTTACAGTATTCGTCCAGCATACTATAAGTATATTTGACCTTTATAAATACTGTTTGGAATGTGAATCATAATCCGGAAGTGTACCGTATTTGTCTTTCTTGTTTCATAAAACACACACCTTCAGATTCCAAATCTATATTAAAATCGCCAAATAAAACTCCTTTAAAATTCTAACTATTCTTCACCATTATTTACACAAATATAGACAACAATATTTCAATTAAATAAACAGTAGGGATAGGTAATTTCTTCATAAACATGGAAGATGCCGCCAAGTTAGGCCCAAGTTTGGGGAACTTATTTATTTATTTATTTTTTGTCAAAGTTGGCGATAAATCACAAACTTAGCGAATTTTCACATTTTATCTGGCAACCCTTGAAAAATGATTCATTTTTTCGCCAGGTAGAGAAAAATCTTTCTCTGAAATTAGCATCACTCTAGAGCTAAAAAATGCGTAAAAAATGTTTTTGACAGTAACCCCCTATTGAGGTCCCTTTATAAAAAACCCTGAAAAATATTTTTATTAATTAGTGTTCTCTAGATATTAATGCAAGATTTTTATAGTGTCTTCATTTTTCTTCCATACATGAAGGCTTATATGAAAACAACGATTTGGCGCCTTACACCAGTTTCGGTACGAACTCTAAAAAAACTGAAAGAAATTTTTAGGCATTTGTGTACGCTACATTTTAATAAAGAAATTTACGTCTATCTGTTTTTCCCATCGAGTATGAAGGGAAATGTGAAAAGAACGATTTGGGCCCCTTACCCCCGTTTGGTGCAAATACTGAAAAACCCTGAAAATGATTTTTAGGTATTTCTGTTAATTGCATTTTAAAGCATGCATTTTACGGCTGTCTCAGAGATATGAAGGTAAATGTGAAAAGAACCTGAAAAAAAACGTTTAGCACTTTACCTCGTTTGAATTATAAAAAACCTTAAAATGATTTTAATGGCTAGCTTTTATGGCTAGCTCTTTTTTCCTATGAAATGTGAATGGAAACATGATAACAATGCACCGGGCCGCCACCCCGTCTGGGTACGATTTTTTAAAAATCGCTTTTTCTTAAACGACACCTTGAGCACAAAACCTGTGAGCTGCTAAAATTTTATGCTGGTATCTCGAGTATACCTGGCTGGATGTTGATCGTCAGTCAGTAAGGACATTCCTTTATATATAGAGATTGCAGAGAGAGATTATAAATAATCCTAAATCTTCACACAATAATGCTTATTTTAAAACTTAAGAAAGAAATTATCGGATACTACAGCATAAAAATTACATTTGAATTCAATTCAAATAACAATTACATTTGATATCATTCCCATCCACTAGTTTAAAGCAGATGTAATTTATGCAGACTTTATTGAACTAACCTGGACAATACTGCAAATTGGTCGTCTTTGATTTCAGCTCACTAGATATACAGATGATTTAATTTATACGCATTTAGACTTCCATGGAATTTACATATTTTGAATCAGCAGGTGATCTCTTCAGCTACTCAAGCTATGAACATTTCATGTGTTCTCCTTTATTTTAAGTCGCAAAAATTTAATTTTTTGAAGTTCATGTTAGATTTCGTACATTGATTTAAGCTACACTGAACATGAATAGAAGCAATCAAAAGTTTTTAAATTCCTTATTAGCGCAAAATGAGGTAGCATGCTTTAGAATCATTATGAAAGCTTTTGCGGAGATCATTTACGAATAGATTGTAAATCCTGACAATAGAGCTATAGATCGAGTAAATTTATGGAGAGATAGAAACACAAAGAACGGTTGAATAACCCTTTGAACAATATCGAACAGTAAAAGTATTATTCTGCCAATATAGATACGTAATTAAAAATACTAATCAAGTTTCTTTTATGAGTGGATTGCACAAAGAGAGTCATTTTCCCATTTGAGCATTATTATTATGCAGCTTTTCCTCAAAAAAGAAACATTTTTGACTAATTAACCACATTTTCCTTCTTGTAATACACGGTAATAAAAGCTTCTCAGATAGGGATATTCGAACTAAATTTTCTATGATATTATTAGATGATGTTATTAGTACTTACCTGCTCATTAAGCTTGTAAAATTCTTTTTTGAAAAATTTTTTAATAACTGGAAGAACAATATATTTATTATTAAAATTTAAAAGAAAATATAATGTATGTTCCAAAAATTTTAATTTCGCTTAAAAACATATCATACTGTTTATAGAGGTTCTCATAAGCTTCTTTTAAAAGTTTCTAAAAAGTTCATTAGTTTGGAAGAAAAATATGTTTTAAACTTTTTTTAAGGATTATAACCGTTTCTAATTAAGATTTAACCATTGAAATTGTGAATTAATATATCAGTTAAAGAATGAATATTTTTTTTTTGTGTGCGTAGACATGTATGTATGCATGTATGCATATTTAGCAGTTATTAGCTTTTACTCTGACGTGTATCAAAATTTTACTTTATAAATTTTTTTGCGAATCTTGAATTACAATTTTTTAAATCTAAGTTTACATATGATTGGATTTTAAATTCGAAAAGATATTTTTCTACATAAAACCCAGGAAACTGCTGACGAAAAAGAAAGAAATATATACAAAATTTCGGGGAGCGTTCGCATTTTCATTAATACATAATAAAATTTTACTAGAGCTTACGTAAATAAAAAGAAAACTGTGATCCACGTTTGTAACATTTACAGATCAATTCCATCTTTTATTAATACAAGATGACCGAAAGCAATTTTTCCTTTTAAATTACCATAAATGCGCAAGCTATCAAAATATTCCAGGAAATAGTGCACTTAATCATGGTCTTTGTATGAAAATTTACTGAGACTTTCATCAGAAATCAGGGAAAAAAATCTGTAATTTAAGGTGTCCGGAAATGCAATCATATAATGAATTAAAAATATACTTTAAAAATCAATTTGTTGTGCAACAGACATTGTATTTATTTTATATTTCAATATATATAAGAAAATAATCATGTATGCTTTTTCTTTTAAATTCACGTTTCTCAAAAGACATTTTTTTTTCTCACATCAAATAAATAAGAAATTCACTCTTTTTTCAGGATATTCATAGAAATGTCTTTTAAATTCTCTTTTTGAAATGTGGTGAAAATTTTCAGTTCAGAAGAAATGAAAGAAAAATTATTTCAGCATTAAACTTTCTCTTTTAAAATTCCTTTTGTGAATTGGGAACAGTTAAAATTAAGAAAGACCAATTTCTCTTGACAAACATTTTCAGAGTTAGATGCGTTATTCCGAGCTAGTTGTGATTTTATGAAACTAAAAAAATCTGATGTGGACATCACATGACTTCCTTGTACGTGTATTACATTACATACATTTATGATGGGTTTGATTTAAAATTTTATTACAAATTCAGGTACAATACTTCAATAATATTAAGGTTTAGCGATTTTTAACCAAATTAATTAAATATCAACAAGCTGGGTTCAGTTTCGAAAATTTAATTTCGATGTAGAATTTGACACTATTTCGCAAAACTCGCCAAGGTTGGTTACAGTTGGAAGATTGTGGGCATATCCCAAACAATAATTGACCATTAGACTTTTTAATACATTGAAGATGTCCATAGAGCTTAATGTATTGAATGTCTTTTATGTGACCCTGGAAATAAATTGCCATTTCGATTGCAATGTAAAAGGGAGGTGCTCATATAGATGTTTCAACAATCCAAAATACAAAACTAAATACATTTTACGGTTAGTCTCTTTTTGAGTTATGTGAGTGACATACCCATGTACTTACCCACAGGTGTCACCACAAAAACAGTCATAATCAAAATGGATTCACGATCGGTAGGAATAGATCGTACGTCATAAGTACGCATAATACGTACATGAGTACGTTGAGAAATCACGCACAAATTAGTCAAAGTAAATTTAGGAACGGTAAAAAAAGGATTTATTCGTCAAATTTTGACACTGAAATTTTTCGGGATTGCAATGCTACCTTAATTCGTACAAGTAAAAAAGTATTTCCTATACAATTGAATAAAGTATTCAAGCATTTGATTCAGTAGTGGGAGTAACTTTCAAAGTGAACTACTACAAATTTTGCAGCGAAATACATCATATAAATTTATAACCATTTGATAATTTGAATTTTTAAACTTTATTTTTAAATTTGATAACCGGAGACTCCTTAAAAAGCCGCCGCGATCTTATTATAAATCAGGACTTAGCGATTCAGAGCCAATGACTTAGAGCAAGAATGGCAAACCTTTTTGATTAGTGTGCCAGGTTTATTATTTTCAGGCGTCCAGTGTGTGTGCGTGTGTGTCACTTTTTATACTTCTTATTAAAAATTAGCTTAAAATTATTCTTGGATTTCTAACTATGGGATAACATTTAGCGCTTCAGAGGAAGATAAGTCCCGAATAGGTGTTCACCCATTATCTTCCCAAAACGTTTATAGGAATGATGAAGCCCAAGTCGATCTTCCCATACAAATTGGTTGTGGATAAAAAATAAAATACTCCAATCTTTTTTGGCGCATATGTTTTGAACTCTAAAAAATAAAATACTCCAGCTCGGAAATATCACGTTAGCGAGATCGTATTTGTTAAAAGAGTTAAAAGTTCACAAAATTTAAATTGCAAAAAGTGGCATAATTGCCTCACTTTTCCCTATATAGAGACAGGATTGATTAACTTTAGTTGAAACTTCTGCAATTTTAATAAAATTTATTTCTTTATCGAAATTTACTTATATTTTATACGCTGAAGTATTACCAAAATGCTTCAATAAAAGTAAAGGCTTTGAACAGTCAAATTTTTGTACTGAGAATGGATTAAATTAAAAATGGAATATGATTTAATAATATTTAATTCTATTAATTATGTAAAATTCAAATTACTTTGTCGCTACAAGAATGGATTTTGCTGAAAAGTCAAATTGTATTATTGTAAGTTGTTTTATTATTGTAATTATCTACTCCGAAATCTAAATTATCTTCCAATACAGAATGGAACTTGAGTTTTAAAGTTACAATAAGCTAATTATTTCAGAAATATGCTTTTTAGTTATTAGAAATTCTAGCCTCGGAAGAATTTCTCGATTTCGATAGTTTCAGTAAAATTATGTTGGCTTTGTAAATAAATAAACCTTTAGTACAATCTCATATTATTATTTGCAGAATAACTTAATTCCTTCAAGTTATTTATTTAACAATCTTTATGCCAGATAAAAGTTTCTAGGGGTAGTTTCTTGGAAGGTTATTTCGCAGAGTAAAAACGTACCTTTATGTAAATACAGATATAGTTATTTTCTTTTTCATATACTCAGACAGAAATAATGAATAGTCACTCATGTGGAGTGAAATGTCAAGCATCGAACTTATCTAGAAGCGTAAATATATTCAATACCTGTAAGTAAAAAACGTGACTTTTTATTTATGCAAAATACTGGATAAAAACCTCAATAATCGATGGTCAACAGCTTGATGCCTCTATGCGAAATCATGAGCAGTACATTGCTGAAAGGCTAGAGATTGTTTTACAGAATAATTGATTGGGAATAGTTAAGCGGCTGGAAGACATTTTTATTTGAAACAAATGCTGACCAAATTACACATTTGATGTACTATAAACCTAAATTTACAAGTAAAACACTTTTAAAAACAAAAATTGTTGTTAGAAATTTTAAATTTCTGACGAATCCTCTGAACTTGCTCAAACAATGCAATTTTAATAAAAAGTAGTGAAAAATAATGAAAAATACTAAAAAATAAATCAATTATTTTCCTTTTATTATGGAAAAGTACAGAATAATATTTTTTGCATTTTATTTACTTTACTTTTGATGAGGAACTGAAAGTTTGAAAACAGTTGTTTCTCGGTTTGAACATATCTTTTTGAAAGGGGTTGGGAGAAAATCTTTAAATATTTACACATTCAAGTCCCAACAATAGACTGCCTAGAAGTCATACATATTCTCGCTATATTAACACATGCTCTGACGCGTTAGTTTTTTCTTTAATATGTAGATATATTTTTAAAAGAGTCAATAATCATTTTATCTAGATGTAAAGATGCAGCTTCATCAACTAAAGAAAACGGAATACTTAGTCTCTTTGGGAGATGCACATTAAACATTTTGCGTCTAAAACTTTCGGCCATTGATATTCAAAGTTATTTTATCATAAAAAAATGAATACTAACACGGAAGTCCTTTTGAAGCTTAAAATTTAGAAGTCAAATTAAGGTCACAGTATCTTTTAATCTCCAATTGTTTACTTACAAATATATTCTGTGGCAAATTTTCTTTTGCTCTCTAAATTTGGACACGGAAAAGTATTTTTGTCACAAACCGAATACTTCCTAAAACAGTCACCAGTACCACAGCAGATTCTGAAGTATGACAGTTACTCTAATTTTGGAGGAATATTTCCCTGTTTGATTCTTAAACTGTTAAAACTTTCAAAACAACGGCCATGATAAAAATGAGATATTTATACATCATAACGATTCATTAAATTAACAGACATACACGATGATACGGAATATTATTACAACCGAAGAAACGGTTTCAGTACTTGCTAGGGTTTCAGGACTGAATATGAAAAAAGCGAACAAAAACTACGCTACAAATTGTTTTATCTTGAAGAAACTGTAAGCATGTTGTTGTTACTTATTAGAATCAAAAGTCTAGTTTTAAACCCACCTTTGCCATCGAATCCGTCCATTTCCTCTTCGCATGTTGTACAGCATCCCCAAGTTGCTTTAAGAAATATTCTTTTGCGACTGAAATATTTTTGCGACCCAAAATCTAGAATAGCGAAAGAAAATTTAAGATGAAATAATTCTGACTTCAAAATTGGAACTTATAAGTTATTATAACCTTAATTTGACGTCTATTATTTTATTTATTTATTTATTTTGTACTATCGCCAAGTTATTTTAAGGAATATTTCTTTTTCAACTAAAATACTTTGTCGTGTCCATTTTTACAGTAGGAAAAGGAAATTTCACATGAAATCTTTCTAACTAAAAAAGTGGAGATTAAAAGATATTCCGACCTTAATTTTACCTCTATATTTTTGTGGGCTGTTACTTCCTTAATGCAAATAGGTCCAGTTTGAAAAATTTTATACGGGGGGATTCCCCCTCTTCCGGGGTCACATTAATGTCACCGTTTGTCGCCTTTTAGAACACAGGGAAACCTGCAACTGAAATCAACATACTAATCAATGAAAAAACAATTAAATCAGTCCGAACAGCGTACAAGCCAAGCCGTCAGCATGGCCTAACACTAACCCCCACTCCGGCACAGTCTAGGTTTTAGATTCCAGGATGACGAATGCATACCGACTTCTCGCCCTAAACTGAACCATCATTGCGTTCATTTCGTTTACCCTGTTCCTCCGGGGGATTAGCGACACTTTACCTTCAGTGACGAGACCTCCCCACTGAACAGAGACAGAGCTAGGACTAGGTTATCATGCCTTCGACCGGATGCCGCTGAGGACTGACACTCACCCTCGGGTCTTGAACCCGGTTGAGCTCGTGGGACGCAACGGTGTGGCCTTACCAAGGGACAACCGCTGGCCCGTATATGTATACATGAGTCACCCATATAAAGCTTCGATTGTTTGAGACGATGATTGTCAACAATACAAAACACAACACTTTCCAACAAAGAGTGTGCAGCATGAAGTAAATCAAATTGCAAGCAGAAGCGTGCAATACTTATGTTCACTAAGCTGATATGAGGCATGTTTTTGAGTTGTATTATAAATATTTAATACATTTGTAAATTGCCTAATAATTATATTTGATTTTGCGTTTGAATTTATAGTGCTCCAAAAAATAATATCTTGCTTAGTTTTAAGAGATAAAGAACGAGCGTACTTCTATACAAAATAATTCCTCCTGTCATGTCGGTTGCAGAATATCATTGGATTCCGGATTCTGATTTGGTGGGAATATCCACTTCTACAGGTCTGAAGAGTGTGAAAACTTAAGAGTTCAGAAAAGAGAATGAAAGTACATTAATGTAGAATAAATATAAAGCTAACTTAATGAATCTTTAAAAAAACCCATATTTTAAATACAATTTTAAATTTTATTCTTTTTGTATGAGTGGCAATATTCCTAAAATGCCCGTGAGAGTAATACTGTGAGATCATTCGCAGCCATATATGCGTTTGACAACTTGAAGGGTCAGCGACGTCTAGCGTCTGAATAATCGGAATCGTTTCGAGAGCTTTAGCTTCGTAGATGATGACTATCCTCATAATTTAATTGCTCTGAAAATACTTTACTTTTAAATATTAAATTAGAGTTCTTTTTCGGGGCCACCGTGGTCCCATTTCTGACTTAAAAATTGGAAATTATAAGTTACTATAACCTTCCCAGCAAACACACACCTGCTGGCAGAGTACCTAGCCGGTGCCGTTCTGCCGTAAAGTCCAGCACCGGCACGGCACTGCAAAAAGTAACTGTATCGTACCAAAAATGGTCGCCCGAGAAGTACCTTGCCAGAAGCCCGGGAAGGCAACGGCACTGTGATGGCACGTGCCGGGCATTATTTACAAGAAAGGCACTGAGCCGTAACTTTAGAACACCTGAAATAAAACGGCAGGGTACGGGCAACTATTGAAATAAAGGCAAAAAACTGGTATCTTAACAGTGGCTGTAATATAATGGCACGGTGCCGGCTTAGTGCCTATTTACAATAATTCTGCCATAATTAAAATACGAGCCAGTGGCGGATCCGGGGTGGGATTAGGGGGCTAATTCATCAACCCCCCCCCAAAAAAAGACAATACTCAAGGTTAACATTTTGAAAGATAAAAGACATCATAAATGAAAGATAAAAAAACAAGATTAAAATCCATTAGTCCATCCAAATTATGTTAGTGCATAATTAATGAATTGTGTGCAGTTTTCATGAACGGTAAATTTCTTAAAATTTTCAGTAGCAAAAGATATCTTTTTTATGAGAAAGACAGTAACATTTCAAAACCTACATAAAATCATTTGTAAACAGTTTAATTTCAATATTTCATAATTAAAGAGATTTTATAAATGAAACTTGTTAGTATACATTATGGTTGAGATATATGTATGCATATGTGTGTGTTGTGCATTAATCAAAATATTACAGAACGTATAATAATAGATACAGTTGTCCTATGGTTACAGACATAACTTTAGGGATGTCCCTTGGTAAGGGCACACCGTTGCGTCCCGCGAGCTTAACCGGGTTCAAGACCCGAAGGTAAGTAGTCCCAAGGGAGTGACTATTAATATAAATTAACTTCATTTGAAAAGTAATTACATTTTTCTCACTTTTGGAGACAGCCCCTTATTTCGACAAATGCCAAAATTCATATATCTCGGAAACTATTCCACGAAGGGACATGGGATTTGTTTTATTAATTTTCTTAGGCAAAGAGCAACATTCTTCTAAATAGAAAGGGTAGGAAAGGAGGTACGGTATAAAAATTAAATTTCGTATTTTAATATATACACAACCCCCAGTTAAAAAAAAATGCATTATTTGAAAGCTACTCTTAATTTGACGAGCTTTTCTATAAATAGAAGTATGTTTCGATCACTTGCGGTTTAAAAAATAATCGCCTTAAAATCTATTTTGAATCAACCGGTATATACAGGGTGGTCCTAAACTCTGCGTCAAAAATCTAGGGCAGGTAGAGGAGACGAAGGCGGTTCAGAAATCCATAGCAATGTGAGGGCCGGAAATGTCGTTTTCATATACCTGTTAATAATCACTGTTTGTCTAAATTCTTAATCAAGTTTCATAAACAATGATCTTGTCTCCGAGATTTTCATCAATGAAACGAAGTAGAATTTGTAAACTATCAGTTTTAGTTAACCCTTTAACGCGCAGTATTCCCGCTCTGGGAACACCAAACTCTGACGTTTCGACTGTTGCCGGTCACGAAGAATAGATTTCATTTCTATAATAATAGTTGCGGATGACATAGCTCCACGAGAATCCTATACTTTTTAGCACGTCATTTCCCGTAAAAAAATGGTCACGATTCTTTTTAACAGCACTGACATCTGCTGAAAAATGGAAGAATGCGAGAACAGCTGGATAGATTGCCCAATGCTGCAAAAAGGGCAGCCGTTGCCATCGCTCGACTTAAGTACAAGCAAGAAGGCGCACGATCGAAACGTTCATCACGTGCCACAGATCTAGAGACCCTTTTTTGACGACAGCTGACTGGGCGGCACAGCCAGCTGTCGGTAACCACATTTTCTATGTGATTCTTAACCATCTTGGTCCCCTCTACCGCCCTTTACATTTTTGACATATAGTTTAGGAGCATCCTGCATCTATATTCACTGTAACACGGCAACAAACAAATTTGCTGTCATCTATTACTGTCGC